>VUYV01000204.1:1408375-1595076 GCA_008711295.1 Anarhynchus alexandrinus | reverse complement strand
TGAAAAAGAACAAAATTAATGGCAGGGGGAGTGGACATTGCCTACTGGAAAGGAAGGGCTGAACCCAACATCCCCACGGGTTGTTAACTCGCTACGGCTGTCAGCACTGATCATAATCAATTGGTCACTCATCGCAGGAAAGCAAATGGTCAGGCCACAGCACGCCCCACAGAATCAACAGGCTAATTATTATACTCAGTCTCGCTGGAATAAGCCTGCCATTAAACTCCCAGAAGCCTCACAAAGCTAAAACATTGTCCTCCGGCAACGCCAAAGAGGCGCGGAGCAGCATCCCTGAGGTTTCTCTGTGGTACTTCTATGCTGCATTCCTCTTTTGGCAACGAGGAATAACAGAGAGCAGCAAGGCAGCCGTGGGCGCGCAGAGCAAAGACGTCACAACGCTTCCCGAGACTCCTCATCACCACCTCTCCTCCATACCCCTTCCCCTGCCCGGACTCAAGAGGATTTTCCCCCTCTTCCCAGAACCGAGAAGAGGAACACAGCGGTCCTCCCGGCGCGCGTTCTGAGCCAGCGACTATTCGTTTACCAGCCGCATGGTTTAGCAAACCCTTCGAGACGGTCTCTTCAGCACCAGCCCGTCCTGCCCAGCGCGGCCGCCCTCGGCGCTGCTCCTGGGGCGGCGGGCGGGAGGCCAGCGCCGTCACTCAGCGCCGGGCAGGTTCCTTGTCAGCAGCACGCTCTTCAGCCATCACCCCACCGTCAGCCCTGGCGCCCAGGCAACTGGGGGAGGATGCTTAACGAGGTCCAATTTGTCTGGCTGCGCGGGAGGAGAAGGCAGGGACGCGTCGCGGGGTGCGCCCTGAGAAAAAGACCTACGCGCCGGAGGCAAAAGCTGTGGGACCCAAGGAGAAAGGCACAGAAGAAGTAGAAGAGAAGGCAGCAAACAGCCTCCTCTTCCCCAGCCCTCCCCTTGTCCCCCCAGGAATCTTACGGGTGAAACACAGTCCCCTCTGTCTCCACACGCAGTTCTGTCTCCTCTTTCTGAACTCCTTCATCTCTTTTTGCACCCCCTCTATAAACAGCCTTCTGCTCAGCGCAGCTAAACTCATTTTTATCTAGCGCACGGTCATTAAGACATGTAGAGTGAGGCTTCGTGCTTCCTACCAGCAGCACGGAACTCCACGTAGCCATTGTGTGCACACTGGGGATAACGGCGACACTGCTTCCCTGCAAATTCCTCCAGCCACGTGTTATTACAGTGCCACCATTCACCTGTCTCCTTGGAAATCCCGCCGCTTTAGCCGCGCCATCCTCACGCCTTTCTGCCAAGCGGCATCCTGCTCTTTTCACATAAATGACTAATTCTCCACACGGCTTCGCGTCACTTGAAAAGGTTTCACTCGGGGCTGTGTCTGGTTAAAACAAAACAAAGCACTGCAAAAAAAAATTGCTTCTAGCTAAAAGAAGCATTCTTTCAATATTATATCACCATTCCTTTCCGTCACGTCTCACATTACGATTCCGCGGCACCGAATGTGAGCACATTTTACCTGTAAGTAAGAGATGGGTTAATCCTGATTCCCCGTGAGTTCGGAGACACCCACGGTAGGGAAGCGGGGTAAAATTTCCACTTTAACTGGGATGGGAAAGATGATTTCAGGTGGAAATGCGGCAGCTTTCCCTTGACACACTGCCCCATCACTCCGAATCACCAAACGAGAATGATTACTCCACCCGGCACCGGTCAGGAAAGCACCACATCCCCCAGGTTAAATTCAGCCATCAGGCGATTCGTGCAGGATTTCGGTAGTGAGCAGTGAGTAACAGCAGAAAGTATAGCTGCCTCTGCTATATTTTTTTTAATATATATGTATATAGAGAGAAATGAAACCGAAGTCAGTTCTGCTGCTCACTGGGATTTGTTCACCTGGAACAAGAACAGGCTGGAGCAGCTGCAAAGGTGAGATGATCCGGGAGATTTGGGGATGGACGAGCGGAGCAAACTGCAGCCGGCTCCCCTTTGAGGGTAGAAGAAGATGCCTTACACAAGCTGTCTTTTGCTCTCTTGTTTAAATTACCTTCTTACTGCTTTATTTGCAAAGGTACGTTAGAGGACATCTCCTGTATGGACAGATCGGCCTTTCGCATAAAAGGCTGTCGGTTACTGTCACCTTGAATTAATCGAAACAATCGCCTGTCAGCGCGGATTAGCTCACAGAGGTTGGGATCAGGTTAGCGATCTGCCTGTTGCATTGCCAGAAGACTATTGTTTAATCATATCTTCCAGCAAGGAATTTTTTGCAATCTTTCCATGGGAGTTTGCTATTAAATGCGAGCCCGGAAGCGCGTGAGAAATGGAGGATCCTTGTCCCATCATGAAAACAGTTTCACCTACTCTCTCAGACATTAACAATTACAGACAGGGTAGGAACACACTCCTTCGGTTGGGAATCTCCTCGAAACTCCCTTTTCACCTTGAAAATGCTGGGGAGCTTTGGGGCACTCAGTGATTTGATCCTAGTGGATTCAAACACTTCCAGATCAGGAAAACATCCGCAAAAGCAGGCTGGCTTTAGCTGAGCTGAGTCCCTTCCATACCTTCCCAACTCGGTGTGACAAATCTGCCATCACAGCTGAACGAACAGAAAGATGCTGAGATTCTGGTCTTACTCCAAATCCTGCCTTTGACTGCAGCCCATGCGGCAAACTGCTCTCACTCCACCACGCTGCCTTTTCCTGCCTCAGGACAAATATGACAACGAACCCAAAGCTTATCCCGATTTCTGCTTACTATTGAAACGAGCATCTGGATGCCTTTTGTGATTGTGGACTAGCAGAGACTGAGGTACAAACCAGCACAGTGGCACACTGCTCGGTCAATGTTCAGTCACGGACTCCGTCTCTGCAACTGAGATTCGGGCAGGAACTTCTCCCCCTCCAAATGACCACAACTGCCGATGATATTGCTGATCTCACAACTACAGAAGACCTCAGTCACATACGTGGGGACACGATTGCCTCATTTAATCCCCTGCCAAGCTCTACACAAGGTTCTGTTGCGCACCACCGCAGCACGCCCAGTGGTTCCAGTAGGGTACCCCAAAGCGAGGGCCTTGCTTCCCCAAAAAGGGGCAGATCTACATCCGACACTCCTCCAAGCACTTTTTACTCATGCAAGTAGATCGATCGGCTTCAGCAAGACCCAGAACAGAGTTTACAAGAGCATTTCCCAATGAGCAATAAAGGTTTATCACTCATGTGCGTTGGCCGCGAGGCAGCGCGGCGGTTTGGGTCGGGGCAGAGGTGGCAGGAGCAGCCAGCTTTCCCCCAAAATCCATTTGTAGCTCTGGCTGGGGACAACGGTGTCAGGAGATGGTCTGCGGGACTGCAGGGAGGCCATGGCACATAATGTCATGCAAGACACACGAGCTGCGTGGTTCGCAGAGCTCAGCCCGGGGTTCGCGTTGCGCCTCTGTGCCTCAGGTCATCGCGGGAAGCACCTGCTGTGTAGGTGCCAGACAGAGATGATATCAAACAAAACTTTGGCACCAAAATTGACATACTTCTGCAAAGCCAATTTACATTCCTTGCTCTGGGCTTCTGGAGCCAAAAAAAAAAAAAATTAAAAAAAAAAAAAAGAGGACTTTGGATCCAAACTTGACTCCGCGGCTCCAGTTTGCCTCGCATAGTTCCCCTGGTATAATGCTAAAATGAGGTTCTGGCTCACAGTGCTGTGTCCTAGAAGAGTCCCCAGTGGGTATTGCAAAGTCTATCATAAGAGCAGACTGGGAACAAGACAGCAATTATGAGATTGTGATGAAAAATGGTCTATTTGTTGCATTGCCCAACCCTGTTCCCATCTTTGTCCTCAAGGGCTTCTTTGCAGACACTGTGATTTGCTTTTTTTCCCCTTAACGATGTTGGTTTGGAAAAGAGACTCCTTTTTTTCCACCCTCCTGACACACAGCCCATGCGATCCCTCCTTCCCTGCACGCTCTTCCCTGCAGCAGCCAGGATTCTCAGCAGAGAATTTAGCAGATTCCCAGCCCTAGAGATCCTACCCTCAGGAGGAAGAAGCATCAAACAATACTCGCAGGCTTATTGTTACCAAACCGACTCTGTTGGCTGCTCATAGAAAATACAGAGTTGGGTAATCTGCATTTTCTGGTCTTGAATCTCCCTCATATTATGCTGTAAGTTGTTGCTTGTACCTTTACAAAGCCGGTTTGAGACGCCCCTTGCATTGCACGGGCTTCAACAGCCCGCGACGCGTGCCCTGTCCGAGGGTAACTGACAGAGCGCTGTGGACACAGCCGGGCTTTTGTCTCGACCTTTCAGCTTCACAGTCTCAGACAAATTACGTGGCTGGAGCATCCAAACTCCATTCTTTTCTTGTACTGATAGCTACCAGCTCGGTGCCCCACCAGCCCCATTGCCAATGCAAAGCATACATTAATAACCCAGCACTAGGCTATTTTCATATAACATAATACTGATGTAGTCGTGTAAAATAACATCCAACATTACTGATGTGTATTATAATGTAAGTTAATCCTCTGCCCACTTGTTTTGTCTTTTGCCCCCTTGTTTCATGAAGGCACCACCCTAATGTAACTCTATATTAACACAAGAGTTATTTTAACAATAAACATATATCTTGTCGTTTAGGCTGCTCATTCAGTCCTGGCAAACACTTAGGCACATGTTCAGCAAGTCAGGATGAGGACTTTGGTTTTCCAGTTTTGCCCGTTCGCTCTGGCGGCCTTCTGCAGCATCCCCGTGCGCGAGCAGCCGTCACCAGCAGCACACAGGTTCTTTGCTGACACTTTCCTTCTGCTTCTCAGCTCACATTCTGCCCAAAGACTCGTACTTGGTTCTTCTCAAACTTAACCACCTGTGTCTGATATGTTCTTGTTGCCTCCTTCCTGCCCCTGTGGTCCTTCTGATCATCTTTCCTCCTTCGCCTTCTCTCCTCCCCACCCCACAACCCCATCATCCTCCACCTGAACCACAGGGACACAGCTCAGTCCTGGAGTGTCATACACAGGCCCTGAGATTTGATGGCTCCTACAGTTTCAGTGACCTGATTCTCCTAAGGAGCTTTGTAGCTTCTTACATTCCTCCTGAATGAAGATCAGGTCTTACTTTTACAGCTTCAGAGAAGTTCCAGACAGCCCATAGCATCATAATATTAACCTGTTACCCTCTTTGGGAGTAGTACAAGCGTGGTTTGGGTTTTTTTTTTTTTAAAAAAAGGTGCTTAAGAAATCAGATTTCTGTTTTTCTTGGAGTCTGTGAAAGCCAAAAGCAGCCAGAATTATATGAACTTGAATTTTTCAAAGGCTCCCCCTTGGCCTCTGCAGTTTCTACCCAAAGCAAATATGCTCAGGCTATAAGGCTCGGCCGAAATGAAGGTAATACTCATTAGAGTAGAACGGCTTCACCTTTCTGAGTAAGGCACCGGCAAAATACCACTGAACTGATTATTTAAAGAAACATGTTTTATGTGGTCTTTATTGATTCTCTTCTGAGGTGCTGATTTGGCAAATACTTATACAGGTGCGTAATTGAAGCCCCTGAGGAGTGCCAGGCAGCTAATTATTTGCAGGAATGGAGGGCCTTTTGTGCCAGCTAAATAATGAAATATAAATTTGCAAACCTGTCGGTGAGTAAGCAGTTCTCCCTTCATTGACTATTATTCCATCTTTTTTATAGGTTTGTGTTAGGCACCTTCCATTGGCAACAAAAAAAAGCCCTGGTAAGTAGATTCAGAAGATTTCCAAGTCTTTTCCCAATTGGGTGTAGATGTCGCTTGGGGCAGAGTTTCATTTTCACCGTTTCTCTTGTAATTTTGTTTTCCGGGCAGGAACGTTTCAAGTCTTGGTTGCTAATGAGGGTTTATGATTAAAGTTAATCACTAAGCTCTACTGGCTGCGTGTCCATGTACATGCCCATGTGAAGCATGGGAAGGCTTTGGGGACCCCATCACCCCAGTGCCACCGCCCAGCTTTCTCCACGTTGTGCCACCTAATGCACAGCACAGTCCCACTGAGACAGACACCTGGAGGTAAAAAGCACTAAAGACAAGAGTTTTTTGGGGCAGACAATACATCGTGGCCTAGGCGTGTGCAGAAGGGTAGAGTCTTGGGTGGGACGGGCATTTCCAGGAGGTGCTATTCCTTCCTTTGGCAGATCCTCCTGGACAGCTTAATTTCCTAAATGCCTCATTAAGGCATCCAAAAGGAGGGCGACAAGGAGGTTGGTTTAGTATTTGTTTCTGACAACTGCGCTTAACCATTAAAAGCAACGAAACAGACACGTGCGGCAGAGATGCTAAAACACCACAATGAAAAATACACCACAAAAATACACCGCAAGGAGAAGCTATGGCTACTCCTGCGTCACCCCGGGAGATTCAGAATTGCACGCTCCTTCCTTCTAGTTAGAAACCGCTTAAAGAACAATTGGCCATCACGCGTAGCAGTTCTCTAACCCTGAAGGATGAACAAACATGGCAGAAAAAACGCCCTGTGCCGCAGCACTGTAACCACGGGGCAAAACGGGGGATTCTGTTACGCCTGTGCTCCCTCGTGCGACTCCCACAGCCCCGGACGGCTGCGGGGAACGACTGTACTGGGGAAGCAGCGAGTCCTCCTTGTGCTTAGATACAAAAAGTCTCATGGCCAAGCACTTATGGCACGTAACTCTGGCCCGCGGCTCAGCAGACGCGGTTGGTCGTGGGTACGATCACTCGCCGTATGCCGCAGCAGAGCCTTCCCCTTCCCTGCCCACACACACGTCCCACTCCATCCCTGTCCCAGTTTCACCGGCACTTTGGCAAAGGGTCCCCATTTTTCTCTCTGTGCGTATCCCCAACTCTGTCTAGAATAGGGAAAAAAAAAATATTTATTTTCACAGAATCACGGATTTTTCGGAGTTGGAAGGGACCTCTAGAGATCACCCAGCTCCTGCCAAAGCAGGATTGCCCAGAGCACATTATTCAGCACTGCATCCAGGCGGGGCTTGGAAGTCTCCAGAGAAGGGGACTCCACCACCTCCCTGGGCAGCCTGTGCCACTGCTCTGTCACCCTAACTGTAAAGAAGTTTTTCCGTATATTTGAACGGAACTTCCCATGTTCCAACTTGTGCCCATTGCCCCTCGTCCTGTCACTGGGAACCACTGCAAAGAGTCTGGCTCCATCCTCCTTCAACCCACCCTTTAGATACTTGTACGCCATAATAAGGTCTCCCCTCAGCCTTCTTTTCTCCAGGCTAAAGAGTCCCTTTTCCCCTTTTCCTCTTCAAAAACCTGGTGTTTTGTCTCTTCTCATTTTATTTGTAAACAAACAGGTGAGAAGAGTCTCCTCTGGGGTTATGTCTCCAAAATAAGCTTTCCTTGCATTTCATTATCGTCTTTCCCTAAGCTCCTCTCTCCCCAGGTTTCTTGTTGTCATATCTAATCCCAGCAGAGTGCTTGCCATGCGAGACACTCCGAGACAAATAGCCAATGGGAGAGGGTTAGGCTGGTTCTTTCTAGGATGGATGTGTTTGCAGGAAACCAGCAGGCATCCCCCANCTGAGACTAAAGTCAGGCTTGGAAGTATAAAATCAGATTTGGATCTTTGCTTTGCTGCCCAACCCCCCGCCTCCTCCAGCAAAGCCTCATCAAAAGAGATTGCGCAGAAGGGATCACTTTACACGTTTTCTCTGAGCGATCCCAAACCTCCCTGGGTCACCAATAATTTAGATACCAGCCACAAGAGGCAAGTGCCCCGTTGCCTCCATCCACGTCTCCGGCACTCTCCCAAGGTCAGCCAGGCTCCCTCATTTCTGGCTGTTATCACATTATCACTTCACCTTTGAATAAGCCGAGAGAGTTACTTTGGGGGGCTGTTTTGCTTTTCCAGTCCCTTTAATCAACTCGTCCAGTCTGATGGGATTTGTCACGTTGGGTAAGGGCTGACTCATTTCTAAATTGGCCCAAGCTTGCAGAGATACACTCAAATCCCAATCCAGGCTCTGTCCCAGCCTTCCTTTTTACTCCAGAGAGCCGCGGTTCCCAAGGCAGCTGAGATACCAAAGCATACAACAGAAAGCCCTCGGCCCTTTGGGGATCAAGGTTTTGTCTGGAATTATTAAAATAAAATAAATAAATAAATAAATAGCAATCTTTCATCCAAATATGCCTTGCATCCTCTGGAGAAAATGTTACACAGAAGTCAAACACCACGTTATCTTTTTCCACACAGTTTTTATGTAGATCCCGTGATAAGAGACAACAGTCTCACAGCTTTCCGAGCAGTGATTTCCTGGTTTCTTAGTAAAATAAGATCATGCCTGACGTCTGTATGTGGTCTATTCTAACTAAACCTGGCAGCGATGCGAAGGTCTCAGATATATCTAAGTTTCTACAGATTTTGTGGGAAAAAAGCACACGTGTAGAAGCAGACAATCCATGAATAGCCTCAAAAAAACAAAAAAAAAAGGAGTCTGTAACAAAACAAAACAAGCGAGAGTAACCAGCCATCTAGAGAGAAGTTAAATGGTCCGCCTGAAATCATCAAACAAACAGAGCCGACCTCAGGCATCCCACCTCCCACCATTATTAATTGGATGAGACCAGGTTTTTACGCAGGGAAGCAGTTAACGAAACCTCTAGTGAAAACTGGAGCCCACGCGGCGTGGAACAAAGCCACGTACCCAAAAAAAGCCACTCTAGCACAGCTCTGCCAAGGCCATCGCTATTTTCACGCCGGGGATTCAGCTACCCCAGGGCAGAACAAGCTCTCCATGCCTCCACGGGTGACGCCGAGAACAAGGGCGGCGTAGAGTCGCTTCCACTCAGGGACCCGCAAGAGGAGGGACAGGACACGGCGGCTCCTTTCTGCCGCCTGAGCGAGGGGAGAACCGGTGGCCCGTGGGCAGCGTCGAGCCCGTGACGCGAACCGCGGGAGGCTCCGTGGCGGCAGCGCGGGCTCCGCGCCACGCTCTGCTGGTTCCTTAGGGTCGTTAAGCTGCGGTAGCGGTCCCTGGGCAGGGCTGCTGGCGGGACGAGGACAGGGGAAGGGGGAGCCTGGCTGCAGCTGGAACGGGTAATTTTTTCCACTCCCCCCACACCTCCTTTATTATTTTTTTTTTGGTCCCGATACATCTACACTGCGTCTTTAGCGAGTGCTCCCGCTGAGTTTTCGGAGTCAAAACAGCGCATTCCTTATGACCCCACATGCCTGCGCGATCCCGCTGGGCATGCGAGGAGAGGGGGAAGCCAGAGCAATCCTGGAGGTTAGCTGGGCCAGCTGGAAGGAGGACCTTGGTCTCAGTGGCCCAGTGGAGACAGAGCTAGTTTGGAACTGCCCCTTCTGGAGATGAGCACGACGGTGGTTCCCAGATCCCCGGCCCAGCTCCCACCGCCCCGAGCGGCGCTGTACAGCGGCAGAGCTGGGCAAGGAAGGGCGGCAGATCCCCGGGCGTCCCTGGTGTGTGAGAAACCTCAGCCACGAACACCCCGTGCGCCGTGTTGAAGTGCCGGTGGTGTGCAGAGGTGGGGGTGACTTTGGACGGCACCTTGTTTGCACGTGGTGAGAGTTCATCAGGCCTTAAACAGTAATTCTTACTGGTTTTACTCCAGGCAATGAGAGCCAACATTAAAACACAGACATTTAGATAGCTTTGACATCATTAGTGACCGAGAGGGGATCTCATCACTGCTGATCAGTATCTGCAGGGTGGGTGTCCAGAGGATGGGGCCAGACTCTTCCCAGTGGTGCCCAGCCACAGGACAAGGGGCAACGGGCACAAACTGGAACACGGGAAATTCCATCTGAACATGGGGAAAAACTTCTTTCCCTTGAGGGTGGCAGAGCCCTGGCACAGGCTGCCCAGAGAGGCTGTGGGGTCTCCTTCTCTGGAGACATTCCAAACCCGCCTGGATGCGTTCCTGTCCAACCTGCTCTGGGTGACCCTGCCCTGGCAGGGGGGTGGACTGGGTGAGCTCCAGAGGTCCCTTCCAACTCTGACCATGCTGTGATTCTGTGATGACGGCTTGGAAAAAGAGTCTGGGGGAAGCACGGGAGGAGGACTGGGTTCTCTGGACAGGTAGCCATAGTTCCAAGAGAGGACCTAGTGGGCACATGTGCGTGTGCACCTATATCCAACTGTTCAGTCCTCTCATACACCCCCCCAGGCTGCGTAGACAGTTCCCACATACTTGCCGAGCCTGCAGAAAACTCTCCATCTCCTTCAGCCCCAAGAGAGCGGCTGTAGCTGGCAGTGGGGAGCGTTACCTCGTGCAGCTGAAAACGTTCTTTCTCTCCCCCCCATCCACCTTCTGCCTCCCCGTTATCAGACCCTGTTCATTGCGAGTCTTAAGCTAATGGCTTCCTCGGGTATAGCCCAGAATGGTATTAGCGGTGAAGATCCCTATCGCTCTCTAACATACCCTAAGGCTCCAGCTCCTATTTGTTTAGAACAGGGGGGAAAGCGAGAAGAATGTAACCCATTGAGCCCTAGCAAGGCAAGGGGCAACGGCTGGAGATGCAGTACCGAGATGTCTAGCACCGCTGTCTGACATTCTCTCCCTCTTTCCCTGGCATTTTTCTTTAAAGGAAAGAGTAAATATGTAAGTACAGACCAATTCCACAAATACCAGCCCTGCAGGAATCAGGCTGACTGTAGCTCGCTCCCTTGCCCATTGCTACCCAGCACCTCCAGCTGCTGCCAACGGCGTCACGGCTGAGATCTTTTTTGAAAAAGGGGACGTTTGTCTGGGTACGGAGACCCAGGGGGACACGAATGAGTGGCTGCTGAGCACTCTGTACGGCCCCTGGTCACCTGTGGTGTGCAGAAGGCTCTCAGGACAGTGTGACAGGGTACAGCCTCACAAGGTCATCACAGCGGTGACAAGATGTGCAGGGACACGGCGGCACTTGCCAACTGCTACGTGTATGTTATTGCAAGAGGAACAGCCTCCAGACAAGTAACCCGAGACATTTTATTATTACAAAATGGGATTTTTTACGTGCAGAATTTGGATATCGCACATACTTTAGTTTCTTTTTCTGACCATGAAAGATATGCAATTAATTGACAAAAAAAAAAAAAAGAAGTTACTTTTAAGACAGCAGAGAATATTAACCCCCTCTTCGCCCCAGGCACTCAAAAGCTCTGACAAACTGAAGTGGAAAATAAACTCTGCTCCAATCACTTAGCAGGTCGGCAACGGGAGGAAATAAAGAGCTCTGCGCACCCCTCAGATTGCGTTAGTCAGACACCGCAGCATTTTTGAAAGAGTCTGTCATTCACCATGACAACACGAGAGAGAGAGAGGACGAGATCAAAGAGGTGGAAGTCTGAAATTCCAGTTTCAGATTCCCTGCCGTTAAAGGTAGCGACAAGGTTAGGAACCAGCAACAAGTGATCACTAAGTGTTTTGATCCACTGGGCACCTGCTGCTGCTGGAACCAGCACTCCGGTATGGCCCCCCGATTGTACTGGTTTCGCCCAGGTGAAGATCTAATTGCAGGGATTTATCCAAACCACAGAAAAGCGCATAGCGAGACTGGAACCTTCAAAGGGATGATATTTCCAGTAGCTCCTGCCTGTGGTTGAAGCTGGAAAGATCATCTTCTGAGGTCAGCATTTCCTCACCTCCCACTGCAGAACACCTCTGGCAACGCAAAGGCTGCAGCACGGTGGTGGTGGTGGTGGTGGGTTACCCAGAAAGGTTTCAGAGGAGACACTCCCCCCACTCCCAGTGCAATTTCCATTTAATTTTCACCAGGAGGTTTCAGGAAGGCTGATGACTCTTTCCCTGAGTGGAAGAAAGATATGACCCTTCAGCGCTAGTACCCTCACGCAGAAGCCCTGAACTTAGTTAATACCCCAACCCTTCTCAGCAGTAGGAGGAAAGTAATGCTCTCACAACTTGTGGCAGTGTTAGCAGGAGTTATTCACGCCTGTAAAGCACTACCACTCTTCGCAAAGACAAAGTTCTCGCTGGTCATCAGGGATAGCAGATGATACCTAAGGTCAACTTAAGAGCGCTCTAGAACTCATTGCCCTGGTGTGAGCCTCACACACCGGCGGCTGCGACCCACGGAAGACCCTTTCCAGAAGAGCCAGTGGCCGAACTGGGTAGGATACAGAAAGAACGAGGGAATTTGCCCAAGTCAACAAGCAGGTCAACGGGAGTGCTGGAAGGAGAATCCAGGTTTTCCATTCTCTTGCTCTCAGACATATTTGCTCCCCCAGGCAAGTGATACACCAGCCGGTGTCTCGCACCCAGCTTCAACCCTAAGGGCAACACCACGGCTCCCCATGGGAGCTGCCCTGCTCCTCACTGCCCAGCCTCTTGTAAAAACATCCCCGCAATCTCTATCACTTCATAAAAAGCTTTAAAACCAAAACCTGGTTGGAGATATTTATACTGTTTGAGATCATTTCCCCCAGACTAACTGTCATTCCTGTTTTATAGATTACTGGCAGCTCCCAGCACCCTTTGCTGAGGAAAAAAAAAAAAAAAAAAAAAGAGGGTTTGATAATTGCAGCAGCCCTTGAAAACTTTGCTTTAAACACAAACAAACAAGAAAACCCACCCCAACTTCATCATCCTATAAATTTTTGTTAGATTCCAAGTGGAACACACACACAGAGCAAACATTCAGTACTCTGTCAAAGAAGACACCTGAGAGAGCTTTAAGGAGTTTTCAGCTTCTTTAAATTGGTTCAGATTATTTTTTTCCCCCTCTCACAACTAGAGCTACACCGAAGAGTACTCTCCCATCTACTGAAATTCGGTTTCCTGTCCACACAAACATTCCCAGCTAGTTAGGATCGTGGCTAGGATTTGGTACCGCCAAGAGCTTTGTGCCCAGCCTCAGCACAGGCTGGGGCTGAAGGACGGGGACTGCCCTCGCCGGCCGGAGCTGCGCACCAGTCAGCCCCTGGAGGGATGCTCCCCGTCTCAGTTGTATCTCAGTTATGTTTTACTTAAAGAACAAGACTAGGAAAGGTTGTCAGGCATTTATAAGTTAGCCACGAGTGCCAGAGAGAGCCAACAGGAGCANAAAAAAAAAAAAAAAAAAAAAGAGGGTTTGATAATTGCAGCAGCCCTTGAAAACTTTGCTTTAAACACAAACAAACAAGAAAACCCACCCCAACTTCATCATCCTATAAATTTTTGTTAGATTCCAAGTGGAACACACACACAGAGCAAACATTCAGTACTCTGTCAAAGAAGACACCTGAGAGAGCTTTAAGGAGTTTTCAGCTTCTTTAAATTGGTTCAGATTATTTTTTTCCCCCTCTCACAACTAGAGCTACACCGAAGAGTACTCTCCCATCTACTGAAATTCGGTTTCCTGTCCACACAAGCACCCCAGCTAGTTAGGATCGTGGCTAGGATCTTGGTACCGCCAAGAGCTTTGTGCCCGCCTCAGCACAGGCTGGGGCTGAAGGACGGGGACTGCCCTCGCCGGCCGGAGCTGCGCACCAGTCAGCCCCTGGAGGGATGCTCCCCGTCTCAGTTGTATCTCAGTTATGTTTTACTTAAAGAACAAGACTAGGAAAGGTTGTCAGGCATTTATAAGTTAGCCACGAGTGCCAGAGAGAGCCAACAGGAGCACCCAGAACGCAGCCTTGCTCCTTTCCTCCCCTGAGTTCTAAGCACTTTGTTTTTCTGCCCCCCATGGACACAGCACTGACCCAGCTCCCCGCACCAGCCTGTCCTTAACACCTCCTCCCACCGGTCCTTCAAGAAAACAAGCTCTGAAAAAGCATACTATAGACTACAAGGTCTCTTCCAACCTAAACCATTCTAAAAGATCATCTTATTCCAACCCCCTGCCCTGGGCAGGGACACCTCCCACCAGCCCAGGTTGCTCCAAGCCCCGTCCAACCTGGCCTTGAACACCTCCAGGGATGGAGCTTCCACGACTTCTCATACCGTGAAGAGAAACATTCCTCAAATTGAGCAAGGCAACAAACTCTTATCCAGTTTCCTCCTGGCAGACAGAGCTCCAAATGCCATTATTGCCTCCACCCCACCACCAGGGCCACTCTCAGAAGAAAGCGTCACAGCTGAGGGTCCTTTCCAGAGAGCTGTGAAACCTCTTATCTGCTCCTCCAGCGCTCTGCAAGCCAGCCACAGCAGGCAGAAAGAGAAATAAACACTGACACTGCTGAATTGACAAACATACAAACAGTGTTTATGCCAAACAAAGGGAAAACACAATTCTCGTCCAGCCCCTCAAAACCCGTCCTTGTCCAGCACGCAGTGCAGCAGACCTGCACACGACCTGCCGCCCCGCAACTGCCGCACAGCAACTCTCGACACATGCGATCTCACTTTAAAGAAAAATCATAGAATCACAGGATGGTTTGTGTTGGAAGGGACCTTGAAGACCATCCAGTCCCACCCCCCTGCCCTGGGCAGGGACACCTTCCACCAGCCCAGGTTGCTCCAAGCCCCGTCCAACCTGGCCTTGAACACCTCCAGGGATGGGGCAGCCACAGCTTCTCCGGGCAACCTGCGCCAGGGGCTCACCGCCCTCACAGGAAAGCATTTCTTCCTAATAGCTAATATAAATTTACCCTCTTCTAATTTAAAGCCGTTCCCCCTTGTCACCCCCTAAATTCACCGTAACGCAGAGCATGGGAACACCCTGCCCATGGACAACAAACACCAAGGCCCTGGTACCAAGGATCCCAGGGAGAAGTAGGGCCAGGGAGGAGCCCAGGGTCTTGTGTCTGCGGACACCTCTCCATTGAGTCTATGCTGGAGGCAAACCCAGCTCAGGTGCCTCAACACTGCACTTCAGATTTGGAATTTCAATGTAAGACTTCATAGAAGGACACGGGTTTGGTCCCTGCACACTGAGCCCCTGTGAGATGCAACAAAATCCACCCCAACCTGAACTGAAGTTACATTAATAGCGCAGTCAGTTATTCTGGAACACTATGGTTTCAGCAACACAGGCGTAAGATCATTGCCCCAGCTGGCAGCCCATCTTGTATTTCAGGATAAAGGGAACTAAAACACTTCCACTGTTAAGAATATGAGATGATTAAGGCATAGTCTCACAACTCACCTGGACATTTCAAGCTTTCCAAAGAGCCGTAAGGAAGGAGACGTTTCCAACTCTTATGGCCTGGCCTGTCTATTCTCAGGACTACCCAGGAGCCCAGAGGCTGTTTCAAATCAGAACTACCCACCACAGAGGAAATAAAAACACTATACCCTTTCTAAGCCTGGAGATAGAGGTCATTTAGGTAATAACAAAAAAAAACCACTATTTTCCCCTCCAAACATCAAACAAACAGTAGAACAACATGACTGACCAGCAGATGCAGCTCCTCCACTCCACAGGGCTCCAGTACCTGCTCACCAAAACCATTATTATAAATGCTGACCCAGCCCTTCACCACTGGTTCTTTATCAGGGGAATACCAACTCCTGGAAGCTCTGCAGGTAATTACCTGTCCCGCAGGGAATTTGGCCCACCTGAACCCCTCATGTCACGGCCCCGTTAGCGTTCATTGATCCCAGCCCAACCAGAGCACTGAGTGAAATTGCTGAGTGAGAATCAGCTCTGTAATCAATGAGAGTTTGACACTTTCTTTCCATAGATATAAGGACAAGACACAATAAAGACTCAAGGTCTTCTTGGTACTTAGTTCTGGTTTCAGAGGGTCCCCAGCTCCCTAACTTTCCGTGGAACCTTAACAGGTTCAGCTCCTCAGGGACTGCCGTTAGGGCTGTCTCCATCACAGCAGTTACTTAGTTACAGCACGTGGTATTAATTTTTAAATATCATATAGTATTAGTGCCTATATTAGGGTTAATTTTACTCTGCTTTTTTTACTACAGTCACCAATTCAGAACAGTTTTCAAATTACCCTTGAGTTTTCCTTGAAGACTACAAGCATTTAACAAAAATTCTGTTGCTCACTTCTATTTGTGGGCTTCTCCCAGGGAAGAGGCTGGGAAAGGGTCTCTCAGTTTGATTCCATCGTTGTCCTCGGGACTAATTTATAACCTGCGCCTATTTATAACAAGACTTTTATATGACAAACTAATCATTTTGCTTGACGGTTACTAGCCCGCCATTCAAGGGGAGTTTACATGTGCTGGGCTCTCTTCTGCCGAGTGAGGAAAGGCAGGCGATGTGCTGCTAATCCAACATAAATACCCCCGGAGTCAGTCTGGAGCGTGGCACCGACATCATTTACAACACGCGAAATTTGAATAGAACTTAAAAACCTCATAACCTGTCAGCTCCCCGCCAGGGAAAATACTGGGGGAGTGCCTGGAAGATGCTGCTGTTTGTCTGAAGCAGTTAGCAGAGAGAAGCAAGGGCGCAAACGGGACAGCCCTGGCGTTACGGAGGGAGCTCTGCTCAGCTCCTGACTCTACCGCAGCCCGTCCAAGGCCGACTTCGAGCCCCCGCGTGAATTAAATAGAAAGAATTTGCTGCAGATCCCGCAGCTGGACGGCTGCTCCAGCACTGCTCCGTGCCCTTCCGAGCACGGGGATAGCGAAAAGTAGTGGGATCAGGACAACCCAGCAATCTTTTGTCCATAGAGCTCATAGGACGTAGCTTATAGTGGCTGTGCCAGCAGACACACACCTGGAAGGCAATTCTGGAGTTAAGCCCTGAACAAGACCCACTCCCTATACGCTGGGATGAAGCGTTTCGCCAGGGACCGCAGCGGGCTCTCCATCAGGCTCATAAACTACAGTCACCTGCAGGTGTTGTGAGGGCACCCAACGTAGGAGCTGAACTGCAACATTCCCTAGCCCAGACCATTGAGACAAGAGCCGCGTTCCAGACGCACGAGGCGGTGGTATTTACCATCTTTGCCAAGCAAGGAACTTTAGCTTGAAGCTGGAGACTTTTAGCTGGACTCTGTTTAGAATAAGGAATTATGAGTGAAGATAATCACTCTTAAAGACAATGAAATTAGCGGTCAATGCTTATCCTAGGATGGTTTGGTTTATTGTTCCTGAAATATAAGCTAAGCAGCAAAGTCTGTTTCCATCGCAGCCCGTGTAAGAGGGAAGGGTACCAACCAGAGCAATGAAGTATACAACCGTGAGAACATTGAGCCCAGAGAGTCATATGGGACTGGAGCATCAAATTCTGCATCAGTACCTCAGAAGCACAAAGCTCTCAGGTAGGAAAAAATCCACGTGAGCGATCTCAAAACCCTGGATAGTGAACACACCTCCCTTGTTTGAGGGAGACCTGCACAGAGCATTAACCCCAATGAAACCACACTGATTTGCAGTAGTTTTGTCTGAATCTGAACCGTATACACAGCAAAAAGCTTCATGTCGACTGCTGTGAAGGTTGTGTGAGGCCTTTGCGGAGGAAGGGGCTGAGGGGAAGAGGAGAGAGCGAGGGCATGGGGAAGACAGCCAAGTTTTAGTAAATATGAACTGATCTATGTGGGGTGTCACAATGACCTTTTAGAAAGTGCTCTTGAACTAAAACTGGCCAAAGTTATGACTGCAAGAACAAGCTGTTAGTGTTTGTCGCTTTTTGAAGGTGATTCGGTGGCAAACATTTCCGTGAAGAACTCAAAGATGAGGGTCAGAAAGAAACCTGTTCCAGTAAGAAGAGATGTACTTTTCCTCACCTCCAGTTTCCCCGAAACCCTAAACTTCTCAGAAATTGTAAAGAAGAAAACAAGCACAGCAACCGGTTGCCTTTGCTATTGTGCTAGGACCTCCATAGCGAGGTGTCCCCATCCTCTCCTGCCGCGGCTCGGACGGACAGGGCACTGAGCACGCCACAACGACCCAGGGAAAAAACAAAAAGCCATTTAATTTGTGCCTTTTTTAGACCTCTCCCCTTGCACGCCACAAATAGCCATTGCCACTGGGTGGGATTAACACACTTGGCCATTAAATCATGGGCTCAAGCACGTGGGTTTTATTTTGTTATAAACAACTTCTTCATGCTGAACCACGTCCTCCTGAGTTCTCAAATTTTCTTGGACTATAAATTTTATGACTGCAGAGGAGCGCTGGAACTTTGCTTCGCACACCATTAATCTCCTCTCTCCAAACAGCGCGGAAGCCTCGCGGAGTGTTTGTCTCAGCGCCGGCCCAGCCAGGAGCCTCCCATCCATATTAGTCAGGAGTTTTGTGCGTTGGCACCTCAACACGGCGGGCCCGGGCTCAGCCGGCGTCTTGGCTCTTTCAGCCCATTCTGCCCCAGTTTACTGCTGGACGGACAGTCTCACGCTGGCTGGAGCCCCAGGATACGACTGCAGCCTGGTAGCATCACTCAGAGCTAAAAGACTCTTAAAAAAAATAAAAATAAAAGAGAGTCTTTTAGCCAAAAGACCTCAGTGATGCCCAGGAAAGCTCCTTAAGGGACAACCCTCTCTCCTGAGGATAAAAAGAGCTGAACAAAACCCCACGAGCTTTCCAGTGGTGACAGCGAACTCAGGACAAATCAAGAGACGTGATGTCCATTTTCTCTGCTAATTTGGCTTCGTTCCCCAGCGCTCCCCGAGCCTGACACGAGCTGCCTCTGCTGGCAGGAGCAGAAAGGCAACAGGGCTTCCAGAGAGACGCCAGAGAGAGAGGTTTACTTCTCCCTCTGACAGTTTACTTCTCCCCCTGTCCGCTCTGGGAGGTTGAAGCCTTCCCTGTTCGGGCTGTGTGTTCCTCAGGACCCTCTGACTGCGCCTTGAGACAGCGCACCGGGGAAACGCCTGCCGGGACGGCGCTCCTTGTACAGATACGGGAGAACAGGTACAAAGGCAGAACAACTCACCTACGAAGAAGATCGTGAGAGCGAAACGCAGGAGGGGAAAAAAACAAAGGAGGGGGGAAAAAAGTCACAAAGCCCAAAACAAAGTCTGACAAACGTTTTTAGTTCTACAACCAAATAAATATTTCAACTCTGATTTACCAAGAACAGCGAGACTTGGTTCAAAAACCCTATAGGTATAACAACGTATGCTGAACATCACAACACTTGGATTATGTTGCTGTAAGTCATGCATGAAACAGCCCAATTTATTACAAATATTCACACGGTACGAAGTACAGTATAGTAATACATGCTGGGATACAGGCCGCTTGCCCTGACTGCTCTTCCTCCATCAAAACCCAGTGGAAACAGCCAATCTGTATCGACAGGGTTTGGTGATATTCCCGTGTGTTACACACTTTCTGAAGCTCCAGAAACGACTACTGGTGCTCCTTGCTATGCCTTTCCATAGCTGTGGACTCCCCTCTGCCAGCAGAGCACCCAGTTTATGCTTAAAAGTACATTCTCCCCAAATCGTACTAGAAAAAAAAAAATCCACAGGGCTCGTGGCATGTATTGTGGAGCAAGAATGAATATATAAACATTGGTAGCTGCTGGATTTTAAACAGTCGCACAGGTGCAGTTAGAACAACCGCATTCCATTGACTACAAAGTGGAATTTACCTCTGTTCACTTGTGTAGCAGCACTACTTGATTATTCCCTGTACCCTCTCCTTCCTCCTCCAATAGGCATCACTTTAATATGTTCTTCACAAAGGAAAAAATACCATTTATTATCCTTAAAGATCTGTTTCAAAGTATTTATAATGGAGATGGACAAAACAGTTTCAGCCATGCGGGTTTGACAGCAGATTTTTCCACAGCTCTTGAAATAAGACATCTTTGCGTACCACCAACCTCAACAGCAGTGCTACTGGAGCTCGGGGAAACATCATATATTGATCCACCTGAACAACAGACCCAGCAACGGGTGACATTTTTTTTCACGCCTCCTGCTGTCCCCAGCAGTCTTTGTTTTCATTGCACAAAGATACGGTAGTTGATCAAAAATTGTGACACTATACAAGGGATATTTTCCATTCACTGCAAACATCCAAGAACGAGTATCTGGACTTTTTTGGGGGCCTTGCTACCACCGATGTATGACACTTACGCAACTGTTGCCTCAGCTAAGTTGAATCAACAACAGGGCCAGATGTCTGTTGAAAGGGAAAGCTACGGAGCTACATTAAATGAGCGTGGGGTTTTTCTTAATCGCAAGGATGTTACCACACCTCGGGTAACACGTAACCCCATGAAACGTCAACACCCTTTCGCTTTGTTAAAATGAGTTTATAGCCTGGAGCTATAAGAAAAGCTGCTTCGGGGGCTCAATCACATGCTTACAGTTGCAGAAATCCAGAAAACATTCACTGGACGGTCTTTGACAGCACTTTCAGCCTCCAAGCAGAGCTCAGATAGACTCCCTCTGCCCCTGGCCACCTGACGGACGTAAGCCTTGCCTCCTGTTTTCTTTCATTATTTCACTGCAGTTAACGAGCACCAAACGGGTGACATATCTGATCCCAGGCTGCTGTCCTCATTGTCTGTGCCAGGATTTTGACAACCAGCGTAATGCACTGAACACATTTACAAATGATTATCTGGCACCTGAGAGGACCCTGTTTACGTGACGCACTCCAAACCCACGTGTATATCTTACTAAAACATAAGAACAACAAGTAAGGGAGTTCATGCTGGAACTGGTGCCGTTGGCCTTACCCTTTCATAAAAACAAAACTGCACAGGCAGCGAGGTATTCAGCTTCATCAATAAGATCGAGGAAATACTTAGATATAAAGAACCACAATTAAAGAGTTCAGACCTTGGATTCCCATCTTTGAAGCAGGCATTGTCTGAGAATTCAACATGCTTCTTGTCAAATATACGCTATTCTGAACGTGAGAGAGGGCCTACGCCATTTACAATTGTATGAAAAAAGCAGTTTTGCTGGCAAATCCTTGTCTCCTTCCTCCACAACACATAAAATATAGCCACTGTTTTACTTCCCCTCTCAATCCTTCATTTACAAACTCAAACACCCCACAATATCGATCCCAAA
This sequence comes from Anarhynchus alexandrinus, assembly GCA_008711295.1. NCBI lineage: Eukaryota > Metazoa > Chordata > Aves > Charadriiformes > Charadriidae > Anarhynchus > Anarhynchus alexandrinus. Next base: position 1,574,229 of record VUYV01000204.1, on the reverse strand, counting down.
AGACACGCTGATTACAAGTGCTATTGTGAAATAAAGTCATAATGTAACAAATTCCAAATCTCAGTGTACTGTTTAGTGAGCATCCGGTGAAGCACAAATTAAATATTACAGAGTTTGTCTCTGAATTATAGAAGTATATTTTTTATGACGAACGAACTCGTGTGGACCTTGAAAAGCAGTAGCCTCTGAAAGCAAGCTGAAGGATCTGTGAAAGGAAAGGCTCTTGGCTTGTTTAAAAAGATGCCAACAGTGACAGGAAGCAGTCTTCGAGAGTCAAAGTAAAGGTTTCTTCAGTCAAATATACACTGCAAGGCTCTAATTCGTATCCTTCCCCGCTACACTGCTGCAGACGATGTTACGCGCCCATTAACATGCCCATGAAATCGGATCCGTTCTGAATGGTGATGGGAGCTCCAGCGCTGTTGTCCACAAATATGGAGGTGTACTGGCCAGCCTGCAGAGAGAACAAGAGGGAAAGGAAAATATCCGATGCTTCGTCTCGGTGTAAAAGGAGGGGAAAAAAAGCATTTTGCTACCATGAGCTAAGCACAGAAGCCTCCTGCCCTTAGCTATGGCTCCTGGGAACAGGATCCAACCAAACATGTTTACTGCAGCAGTACGATTTTGAGTCAGTGGAAGAAACTTTCTGTAGGGAAACTGTTATAGGTTTAGGACTTAACTAGATCCTTACTGCGCTAGCATCTTTTTGGGGGACTACTCAAGTGGCCACCTGTGCTTCAGATTCCCTTCTATGAAATAGGAAATGCAATTGGCATCTTGACAATGCAAGGGGAGATTTGAGAGGGAAGAATGTTTACTGTCATTTGTTAGAGGGAAGGTTACTTCTGTGGCTTAAGATGAGAACGTGCACCCCAAGCCTAGCTTTTGTTCCTCTTCCTGCCCCTCTCTAGTCACCCCAGGTAAGGCATTTAACTTCGTTAACCTTAGAAAGAAGGTTAAGAAAAACTTCCCCACCTCCTGGTGAGAATTCAGCCTTGCCAGTAAATAACCCCGCAGCCTGCCAAGCAAACCAGTGATTCCCAGCCTGCACGGGCTTACCTGCAGCTGCAGTAAGCCGTGTACGTAGATAGTGAAGATTTTGCTGTTGCTTTCCAGACCAGCTATGACTTCTAACGACCTAAACAGCAGCAAAAGAAAAACAAACAGGTTAAACACCTAAGGCAGTCACAAGAGTTGGATGTGGAATGACAATAGTCTCATGACCTCCCTAGAAAGAGGACCTGGTGGTTCCAGTGCCCTTCTGTACTTGATTCGAGCAGTAATCAGCTGCCTTGAAGAGAACTGTAGACCCTTGTCCTCACCGCAGCGTCTAATGGAAGACTTGCAGAGCATACAGGATTGTGAATGCAAAACTGGAGGCAGGAACCAGGAGCCCCCTTCTCTCCAGGTCCTGTAGTCTCTGTCCCTCACCCCTGAAAAGGTGCCAAACATGTCCTTTACATTTATCTACATACCAGATATCCCAGTTTGTTGACCACCACAATAGTTTATACTCTTGTTATTCTGCAAAGAGCTAGCTATATGCATCCTGCCAGTAACACTTCATTCATTTTCAAGGCGTGAAAGACCTGTTTCACCCTAACAATATACATAGTCAGCCTCTGCAAGAAAGAACACATTCTGCAGCTGAAGAGTGTTTTAGGAGGACAGGATCAGGGGTCACATACAAGCCAAAAAAATAAATAAATTGTGCTTCAGTTAAAATTCAAGGGAGAGCTCCAGATCACCCCTCAAGCACTGTTCTTTTCTAATACCGTGTTCTAATAGCCATCACGTTCCTTGCAGTAGCAAGATGTAGGACAGCTGCCCTCTGTGGCACCTTCTGTTTACAGAACTCTAACTCAGCTCCTTTGTACAAGATTCAGGGTGGAAGGAGGTGTCCGAGACATGAACAATCAGAACAAGCCATGAAAGCTCAGTTCCAAAGCGACATGAAAGCACAGAGCTCCGTGCCTGGCTGGTTCTTCCGAAATCTGCCCAGCCAGTGGTAGCAGATCTAGTTGTTTTCCCAAGAAAACCAACCCCTTTCCTCCCTTTTTTCCATGAAGTGGTGGTGACGAAAGCTAGCAAGTGCAAACGTGCTGTTTCCAGCCCCCTTGCAAGGAAATAACGTGCATAAAAGGTAGGGGCAATTTGGCCCAGAGAGAGCAAGCCACTTGGCACCACCTTGATTGAAGAGCTCAGTCTGTGTGTCATATCCTGCCAAAAGCCTGACTTGGGTGGGAACTTCCCACCATTAATCTCTTCTACTCCAACTGTCTCCTTGCCTCCGAGTTTCCATCTCTCTCAGCCGAAAGCCCTCAGGGCTCTTTCAGCTCCCTCAAATGAATGACTGTGTACGCTGACATCCCCAGGAAATTCCACAAGCCCGGGTAGCAGCTCAGCCTGTGCCAGCAGAATGTCTGTCCAGACAGGTTCCCATCCCTCCACCCATCTTCCTTCCATGCCACAGACCAGTCAAACTTTCACCCACCGTATGAGAGAGAGGGGTCTCTCATACAGCCAGTGCTGATGCTGCTTTACTCCCACTGCTGTCCAACTCACTGTTGTCCGTGCAGGACAAACCAATCATGAACTGCAACCCTGGACAACTGATGAAAACTCCAAGTCAGACATCAGAGAGCTTTATCTAAACGATTAACATCTGGGTCAGTTCTAAGAAAAAAAAAAAGTTTTTACTGTTACTGTTCTTTGGAGAATGCAGCTATAAATTCCTCAGATGGCAAGTTAATCTCAAAACATCTCAATAAAGCTGCCTGGGCTGTATGTGACAAAGAGGTTGTTCACACGTCCCAGCTAGAACCAGAACAGTTTTCCAGGAGCTTTCAGCTAAGAAGACCTGCAACAAGGAAGGCACAGTAGTTTCCATGGCCCACAGGGAAGCTGCCTGTTCAGATAACTCTTGTGCTTGCATTTACCAGAACAAGGAAGCAAGACTAAAGTTATGCTGAAAGCAGAGACTGCCATCTATTCTTTAATAATATTACTGTAAGGTTGACTGAGTGGACTGCAAAGGAAAGAGACGCAGACAGACACCGTCCTTGGAGACAGAAGTGAGCCTTCCTGAAGAAAAACTCTTTGTTCTCTCTCAAATGCCTTAATCAAATCAGTTGGGAGTTTGTGGAATCATTAGGAAGAAACACTCAACACTGCCATTTTCAGTTCTTTTGCAAAATGGTTTAAATGGAATTTAGATTTTCTGTATGATTCTGTAACTGAAGACAACGTAGAGTGGAGGTCAGGATGGGAGAACAGCTTTTCACTCTCGGAGATCTGCAGGTTCAATTTCACTTCTAAGTCCTCTTAGGTGGCTTCATAAATCTCACCCACTCATTCACTCAAATCTTTACTGACCCAACCAACTGGCAATATTTTTCCACGTCCCAAGGGGGAATATAGTTCTACATCCCAAAAGCATGTAGAAAAAGGTTCTGTGGAACTTGCAGTCTCTCTTCATGGGGAATGCAAGGGCTAGGGGCACGAGTCCTGCTCTCGATGAAATTGCTAAGGGAAGAGGAGATTGTTGTAGGTGAAAAGAAAAAAAGCACCAATGTTGAAATAAAAAAAAGCTGATTACTTGAATCTGACTGATCTTTGCTATGCAGAGTAACGGACAGGAATCGGGATCTGCACTGTGCACAGGTAAATTGCGAGAGCTACTCGTAAAAAGGACAGTAAGACTCTGCACTCCTCATACCTGTTCCATCCCTGTGATTAAAGGCCTGGGCTGTCCCAAAAATCACTCATTGTCAACACGCATCCCAGTTTTCAAGATCAGGCTGAGGTACAGTCTCAGAACGTCCCTTAGAACGACCTAAAGGAATTCTCACAAGTGCCAGAAATGAAATATCCCGTGAGTTCTGCGGCTTACCGGAATATAAGGCATCCCGTCAAGGGGCAAGAAGTTACACCCCCTTCTTCTGCTGACATTGTGACCACAGCCAGTCTGCCCCTGCCTCACTGTAAGTGTTGCAATCATAAAAGACCGTTATAAAACAGTCTACAAGGCCAAGGAGGTGCCAGTTGCTCCAGTCAACAAGCTCCTTGACTTCCCATCAGGTCAGTGGGCGCACAGCTCCCTCTTACCCTCGTTACTAACGGGTGCTCAGATACCAATCAAGTCTTTTCCACAGGCCAATGAAACCTAAGAGAGGTTTATTTATTACACAGGGCTTCACGTCAAATTCACCTGCCAATAAAGCCTCTAAACTGAAATGCCTGTGGAGAGCTCAGTCCTATTTGCGGCACTCTGACTCACGGAGCAGGGAAAGCGAGGGCTGAAGCAGCCGGTCCAGCAGCAAATTTACGGTTTCGTGGGTTTAAGTTGCACCTGTGGAGTCGTTTTATGGATATTTTTCAGTGGTGCTATTGCAAGGGTGTTGCTACAGCTGCACTGGAAGAGCTGCGGGCAGGGCAGAGCAAATCTGCGCAGCCCTGTACAGGCATTTTTCCTCCCGTGAGGAGGGCCCAGCCGCAAGCAGAGGCGGTGGCCACTCTCTGCAAGCAGCATTGCCCTCTGCTGGGTGCAGTTCAGCCCAGCCCAGGGGCTACCCAGCCCCTTCCTCCAAGCCAAGCTTGCCAAACTCCTCCTGAGCTGGCCTTCCAAGACACACGGCACCCACATGCTGCGGCTGAATGGGTGACAGACGCAAACAAGAGCAGCCAACAATACGCTGATGCCATGGCCCACTGCATCAAGAGCAGCACCCAAGGTTGCCATGACCCAACAAAAGTGTTTCGTTAGCGGAGGTTTTGCTAATGGATCCCAGCAGAGGAAAATTCAGCATGGTTATCTGAGTGAGCTCCACCAGGCAGGTGAGGGCTGTGAGAAGGTCCCATGTAGGTGTATGGAAGCCCTGCGCCTTTCTGCCTCAGGACACATTCACTTCTAATTTCCACTTATTCATTCTCCTCATCGCTCCAACGCTTTCGTGGCAACACAAGTGAGATGCTGTGATCCATTCAGGATGCAGCTGAAATTATAGAGCTAACAACCTCTGGCACAGAATTAAAGTGTTTCTCTCGCTCTGTGCGTTTATGATGATAGCTGAGCATTCAGCACCTTCAGCTATATCCAGTTTCAGCCGACTTCATTCACAATTCTCTCAACATATGCAATATTCATCTATTTAGAGTAATTAGCACTGAAAGGTTGAAAATCAGAATTAAAAACCCCACATAAAACCTAAGGGCCAGATGGAATCACCCTCCAGAAAAGTTCTACAAGCAATTATTGTATAAAATTCACTGTTGGTGAACCTGATTTCCACAGCTGGTTGAAACACTGGCCCATATGAGAAAAGTAATTGCCACACCAGCATTGCAGTAACTCACGTGTATCGGTGGCACAGAGATTCAATGCAGATCAACACCCGGACGTTATCTCTGGCTCGGAGCTGGACTTTACTCTTCAACTCACTGTGGTCTGGGGAAAGCAGTGGAAGAAATATAAGGACTTTTGCAACATAGCAGACCACCAGTTGCTGGTGTTTGGCTTAACAGAGACACCAGTAACCTTGTGACTTTTTAGGAAAGCACCCTTCTGGTGTTGGATTATAAAATACTTCTTCACTGAATGTTTAAAGTCATTGAACGAATGCACTGGTGACAAAACACAGTTAAAACTGTTTTGATGCAGTTCTACATCATCAATCACGTTCGTTTCTTCTAAAGGTTTTTTATGGAAGCCATAACTTCCGCACCTGAATATATTTTTTAATATAATTAAATATATTTTATATTTAATATAATTTATATATTTAATATAATTAAATATATTTTTTAAACTCATCCTCCATGAGGAGTGTTGATCTGTTTGGTTTGCATGGAGCAGCCTGCTGTGGCTGTCAGTCTGTCAAAGCACCCAGTTCTAAGGACGGGATTTTGAGTCACGGTACCAAAGGCACAGCTCACTGCGGAGGGCTGCCATTGCGCGTGCTTCAAACCAAACAGGACCCAGAGAGCTCCAGGACTCCTCCCTGCACCTCTCAAGCAGTACAGAAAAGGTTTCTGTGGACAACACTCACCAATGTGCACATTGGCCGAAAACTGGTAGATGCCAGACACGGGTGCTGTGAAACGTCCTGTTGCCAGATTCAACCCTGTCCCCCGGAGAAAAGCTCCTTTGGCCAGAGGCTGTAAGGTAAGAAGAGCAGACCCTGAAAAAGTCCCCAGCACTCTCAACAATTACTTCCACCTATGACAAAGAGAAAGCTCATGTGCATGAGAACAAAGTCGAAAAAATTTGCAGGGCTACTGCCTTATCTCCCCAGAACACACCTTCCAGATGGGCTCTCTCAGCATTTGGTCCCACAAAAGGCAAAATGATCAGGATGAGACATGAAAATGCCCTTTTTGCTCACTGCCCAACTCTTCTAACTCATCTTGACTCGGACTGTGCTTACTGCATCCCTATGCTCTGCTGGTCCCAGTGGCCTTAAGACTCCACTGATGTTTGGATATACAAATATACAAGATCTCCCATTATTTGATTCAAGAGGTCCCTACTATTCCCAAAGATTTCCCAGATGGGACCAAGCAGTGCCCCCACGCTTAAAAACCTGGAACCTTAAATACTTTTTTTTTTTTTTGTGATACAAGTACAGTGGAAACACTCATATGGGTCTCCAGAGGTTTTCTACCCAATTCAGGTCTAAGTCAGGTGGCTTTGATGCTGTTAAAGAACAACTGCTTGCATTCTTACAGGTTCCATATTTAGCTTCATTTTTTCCTAACCTTGCATTCTACAGACCGGGCAAAAATCTAGTAAAATAGTATGCAGCTTCTCCTCATGGCAAGGAAGCAGTCTGAAGTCAAACTCACAGCAGATTATCTGACTCAGACTAAAATAAACTCTGCGAGAAATGTTTATTGTTAGTTTTGGCCTGCCTGATATGAATTTGGCTAGAGCTGGGGAGAAGCAGGAGTGGCTTCCACGGGCCAAGAAAGCACATTAGTCAGACTCTGCTTCCACCGCAAGGGCATTCTGTGCAATGTGAACGCATTCCCATGAACGCTGTCCCGAGAGATTCGCCCCACGTTGCTCTTATGGGACAGAAGAGCTGTTCAAATCTGACTCTGTAAAGGCACACATGCTGCTGTATCCCTAAAACATGCACAGACGCAAAATTGAGTGACCTCAACAACCCCATATTTGAGTACGCTTTCCAATACCACATGGTGAAAGGGGCCTGAGACACGGTGAACAAATTTGTAGCAGTGTCGCCACAGGTGCTATTACATCAAAAAAAAAAAAAAAGTGGAACACCTTTGTTCAAGTACCAGAAGGGAGTTAATTGCCTCCTCATTCTGGTTCATCACAACCAGAAATTGCCAGCTTTCGCAGTGCAGGGTAGGAATAATTTATTTAGCTTTCTCTTTGAAAGGAAGTGAGGCTGCAAATATTTGGGTCTGTGGGTGTTTGTTTGGAGAGTTACTACACGGTAGAAGGAGTGAAATGACTAACCTGCTTTTATTCAGCAAATCCCAGGGAAGGCTCACGAAAGAGTAGTTCCCAGTCCTTATTTACCAAGGTCTAGCTGTAGTCTTAAATTTCACAGAACTCTACTAGAAATGTTTTATATATGCATATGGTGGTGAAAATATATCCATGTGCAACAGCAGTGGCATTTCTCATAAGATTACATATGTATAACGGGAAAAAAGTAACAATGAACTGCAAAACAACTACGTTCCATACAACGACGTCTAAGCCTCTGTATTTATCAGTGTGCACTGATGTGTGCCATATACACACACAAAAGGAGCTCTATTTTCTTTATGTATACCCGTACGGACAATATAACAGCTAACCTAACAACAAAGACTATGGAAGGAGCTTGATCCCGTTCTTATGCTATCACTAGGCCATCACTTTTGGTACTGCTATTTTTGATTTACCTCACTGACAGAGCAGATCCAAGCCCTGTATGTGCAAAACTGTGCTGCGTAGTTAATTCATTCCTTTCTCGTTACAGCTATTAGCAGAATCAGCAACATAATTCCAAAACCACTGGCTGAGCATGGAAGGCAATTTTAGGCACCAGTAAATTATCACTGATAAAACATTCCTGTTTCTTCATGCCCTCTGTGGCTTTGTTATTCTTTTGCTCATAGAAATAGACAATGCAGGGAGAGGTTTTCTGGGCAAAATATTCCATTAAACCCCATGCCAATTAGAGCTCCCTGCTGCGTTGGCTGCCGCACAGCAGCACACTCACCTCGCTGCTTCAAACTCTGCAGGGATTTGTATCTGAGAAGCTAACTACTCGCACAGTTATTTCAGTTAGCAGACCAAGAGCAAACAAACAAGTTCGTGCTCAACAAACCAAGGTCACCTTCTCTTCCTCAGTTCATCTCCTACCCCCACATCTCCCTCACTCACTCCATAGTCTACTTCTGGGTGGAAAATAGGAACGGTGCACAGAGAATTGAGATATGAACTGCCAGTTTAGCTGTTCAGTGATAAACACTGTGGAAAGTAATGCATTAACTTATCTGTTATGAAAGAAACAGATAACCCAGCCTGTACAGCAACCACAACGCACAGGGGACGCACCAATCTCCTGAAGCAGCAATAAAATTCAGCTGCCCCAGGTAGACATTTAGCTTGACCTCAAGGCACTAGAGACACCAGGACTCCCTCTGGGATCTTTCACCATGAAAAGCACATAGGCCACCTTAGCCTTAAATGACCCGATTGCAGTGATGTCCCTGGGCCCCAGATAAATCCCACTTCCATGGCCTGTCAGAGGCCGCACTTACTTCAATTCTCGCTGTGTAAAGTACCTTTCTGAAAGCTTTTGAAGGAGGCAACCGTTAGAAGACTCAAAGCATGAGACACAGGAGGAAGAGGTGTGGGGAAAGGAATATCACGCGTTTCATTCCAGATCCTAAGGAAATTGTGAGAGCAAGAGGAAGAGAGGGAGGGAATGTTCTTGGAGGAAATTTAGCATGGAAGGATGAGAAAACCATCATGCTCTCTCAGTTCTCAAGGTCAAAGTGACTCAGTCACAGTACAGAAGCGATAGGCTGTTTCTCAACACAGGTTCTTTCCACTATCTCAAAATGCTTTGGGTAAGGTCCAAATCCAGGAATTAGAGTCAATCCCCATCATCTCCCTGAGAAGTATCAAACAGTTGACTTCTTCACACTATTAAACTGGCAGAATGGAGGGAGGTGAATTCTCTCTTTCTCTCCCCCTTGGACCGTTAAAGACAATGTTTTCATCTTTGCAAGAGCATCCACTGTCTCACTCCCTGCTAAATTCCCCTATGTAAGAGCACAAGCTAAAACCAGACACTTCTTGTCCCAAAGCTGAAATGAAAGGCTGGCATCCAGAGGCCTGCCAGCCCTCCCACATCAGCTTCAGGGCCAGAAGCAATTAGAAAGAAGCTAGGCGTATGATAACCAACCATGGGAAGCATCAGCCTACGCACTGATTGCCGAGATGTCTTTATTCACATTTTCCCTCCTAATTAATGAGGCAGCAGATCTCTCTAGCCCTGCCCACGCTTCAAGTACAATCTTGCCTCTGTGCCAGCACCCACAGTGCTGTCAAACCAGGCTTCCACAAGTGTAGTTGGGAAAGATCCAGGAAAGCACCCTGTTTAGAACATAACCACTGCCTCTAGTCCTGTAGCTGTGAGAAGTCCTAGCAGCAAAACTACTCCATGGGAAAGGAACCGCTGGACAGGTTTATTCAGAAATGGGACTCAGTGCAGCTGGGAAGAAAGCTCAGCACCTTACTGCATGAGCAATATTAGCAAACCCTGCTGGTGGAGAGCCATATTCCCTGTTCATACTCTTCAAGCTCTTCTTGTCACCAAACCAACCATGTATCTGAAGGCCTTGTGCTATTAGACAGTCTTTGTGACTCCAAAGTCTAGAATAAGCTTCCTCAATTACCAAGTAACTATTTGTTTTTAGCTATTAATTCACCTAACATTTAAACTTCAAATTCAGATCCTATTTGCAACTGTTTCAGAAATGGTTAGTAGAAGCTTGAATATAAAATTCAACCGCTCCCTTGTAACCATGCATATAATGACCTACAAGATGCCATGATGGTATGCTTGTCATCATAACATGACTAGAATGAAATTATATAGGTAACATTTATTAGTCTTCTACAAAATATTATGTAAAGAATTTGAGCATCAGCACTCGCCCGTCTAACAAAATGATAGCTCTTATTTGGCCTCACAAATCTATAACCAATGGCTTCTGTCTGCCTCTGACATTTTTCTACATCTGAACATTACTCTGGAATTAAACAGGGTGTGCACTGAAAAAAAGAACAGATCCTTCAGACTAATGCCAAACATGGACAAGTCTTTCTCCATCATTAACTGAAATAAAAAGACTGTTGTTTGGACCTGTGAGACAGCCCTCTCTTGCACAGACCTGTTAGAACTTCAGTAAGAACTGTAATGAGATTCAGCTGGGCTGCAAGAGAGAAGAAAGTCTGCCTTTTGGGTTTGCCAGGAAGGAGACGATTCAAAGCTAAATGTCCATCTTACTGCAATTGAGCTTCAGTGCAGAAATCACCATATGAGATCCTACTTCCGTCAATCACAAGAAAGGTAGTGCTATATTCATAGCATCCAAGCCTAAGACAAGCTTCTGGGATCAGCCTGCCCTTTCAGGAAACACCTTATCTACAGAGCCACCTAGCAGCTGTGCAGACCAGGGGAACTATAGCTGATCTACGCACAATGGCTGTTGTGGAGTTGCACAGGTTCAGTCTGTAATCCCTTCTCACCGACTGGAAGTTCTGAAGTTCTACCAGGGTCTTCTTATCTACAATGACTTGTCCTTTTAGCTTGCAATGGAATGCCTCCTCTACACGTCTGTGGGGTGAAGCTTCCTCCAAGGAGAGCAGGAGCGGAGGCAGCTGGCTAGGATGGGCTGAAATAGCCAGGGATGCTCGACGCTCAATGGCTTCTGAGGAGAAAAGAAAAAGTATAGGAAAATAAAGGATTAGTTCAAGAGCCTGGTCTACGAAGGCATTAGTTGTGCAATTAGACTTCTGCACTCAACCCTTCAACTCAAACTGAGCAGCACTGGGGAAACATTTTTTCAAATTTTTGATTGCCAGACAGGGGAATGCTTCAAGGCAAACGTTTGCAAAGCCAGTTCTTTCTTTGCAATGGTGCTTACCAAAAGAAGCAGATCACAAAAAGCACAAAGCTCTTACAGTCTTTACCTTTTAATATCTCCTTAAACTCCTGCAGAAGGACTTCCCGGGTGACTTCAGCACCAGGTGCTCCCGGAGGTCCCTGGGGGCCAGGAGGTCCTGGGGGCCCAACAAGGCCACGCTAAGGAAGTAACCAAAGAAAAACATGTGAATTAGAACCAGGAAATTGCACTGACAGACCAGAAGTTCTCTCAGCCATGAGCCAGTCCTACAGGGCTGTCGGCCACGTGAGCAGCCCCCTCTGCTATCGGTCCAGCTACAGGCCCGGTGCAGTAAATCTTGAACTGACTCTCCAGCCAGCTGTGAATTCCAGCACTTGGAATTTACTCAGGTCTTGATGTGGGAGGATAAACTTTGCTCAGGTAAACACAAACTGGTTCTTCAAGTGCGTATATACAGTGTGAAGCACAACACGCACAAGACTGAGTTTGCTGCTTCTGTATCTTCTCCTACCACCAAAGTAACTTACTGGCTTTTAAGCTTCTTATTCTGCCTATTCACCAACCAGAACAGCCATCGAGCCACACTTCACATGACTAATATACGCTGCTCAGACATAACAATCACACACATGAGTGCTTGGTGCAACAGTAGAGCTCTCAGGAAAAAAAAAGGAACCATTTATTCAAAACACCTGCAAAGGTCAGCCTCACACACATTAGAGCTTTAAACTAGTTGTATGAACATACAACAGTGATATCAATGCTATTTTGATTAATATTGTTCCCAGGGAGTTCCTGTTTCCTCAACTAAATGTCAGCAAACCTCCATGGAAGCACTCCTGCCTATCAGCTCACTGAGAAATAAAAGGATATTATTAAAAGCATTCAAGATTGTCTAAGCAGCAGATTAAAAGTGCACACGTGATCAAGTATCACTCAGCAGACAATCAGTAATTCATTAATTTGAAATAAACGATGTGTCCACACCTTGATTAACATATCCTTTGAGATACGTGGACTTTATCTAGTGGGAAAAAAAAATGTTAATTTTATTTCTACTGTGCAGTAAAAAATCCAAAAAAGTCTCAGTCCAAGACACAGCTGGTTTAAACAAAAATGAATGTTGACAGTGGAATTCACATACCTTATCTTACAAAGTATATAGCACTTACTGTCTCAAAATTCTCCAAAATACTTTGAGAAATTAAACACAAACAAATGAAAGCGCAGCACCCTGGGATGGGAAGGCAAAAGCTGGAGCATACAAAACACCTTGCGTATCAGCAGTAGGAAGGGAAGCCATGGTGCACATTTATTAGCTGATGGTAATCTAGCAATAACCTACTAATTTCTTGTCTTTCCCTTTGCATCTCCTTTTAGAGGTATTGCCATCATCTGGGCGGTGAACAAAGGAGATCCAAGTCCGCCGTGGATCTGTGATTCGAGGATCTGGAGATTCTAGGATCTAAAGAGAAACAAGAACAAAGAATGATATCACTCTATCTCTTTGGCCCCTACATGGGTTCAGAGAATTTTTTTTCTTCGTAAGTTACAGGCTAAGCCTGCCAGGAGAAATGTCCCAAAAGCCAGAAGATGCTGTCCTTAAACCACCAAAATGCCTTCTAATCACTTAATATGCCATCACGTGCAGGGCCTCCCAGCTCCCTTTGCTTCAGAAATCAGCAAGAGCCAAGAGCTGGGAGCCAGTGTACCTCAGAGACCTTTCTCAAGCTGCTGAGACTTTCAGCCCTCTGACAGTCCTAATATGTGCCACAGAAAACCTGCCCAGATGCCAAAGATTGTTCACCACTGGCATCTGACATTTATCAGTTGGATCAATCAAGCAATACAGGGAGATTAAAACGTACAGAAAACCTTGAAATGCTCCATAGCTTTCAAATCACAGGCTGTAGAGTGACAAATGTCCACACAGGAAAAAAAATCACAATGAAAAACAAAGTCCATGTCTGATCACAGAAGAGATGTCCATTGCCAAATTTAACTACCTTGCCCATTCCTGTGTTCTGCAAGTATATCGCAGCCACAGAGAAATTATCTAGAGCAGCTTTGACATTACAGTGCGTAGTTCTGGATCCCTTCTAAACAAAAGTCTGGACAGAAGAGAGGATCTGTCATTATGAATTTGGGTCCACTTCCTATTGGACTCCCTCGTTCCCATTAGTCACCTCCCAGAGACAACCAGAAGTGATCAAATAGCCATAGCTGTTGTTTTTCTCCTGAGCTAGGAATGAACTTCTAACTTCAACTTAAAAAAAGGCACCAGAAATCATTGGTTACCAATGCCCTGCCATGCTCTTGTCAAGAGCAATAAACTGTTGAAGTGGCACTTGCCACTTCTCAGAGGACCATATTGAGTTTTAATAACATTTCTAGTACCACTTATAAGCATAGATTCCCTTTCACCAAACAGTCGGCAGAAGCATGTAGAAAACAACCTCTAAAATGCAGCTGAGGTCCCAATAACTTCAATATATGTCACTGTCTAAGAGCAACACGAATCGGACAGCGGATTGCAAATTCTAGCTAGAAATATCAGGGCAAGCCCATTTTGAGGAGGAAAGACCACAGTCTGTGTGATCTGCTGTGAAAAAAAACATGCAGCATAAATTGTTATAAAATTAAATCTTAGAAGTCTGCTGGAGTTCCAGCTTGAGGTTGCAAGGAATGTCAGCGCTTCTAAGCCGACGCAGAGCCTGGAAAGCTCTCTCTCGCCGGCATGCATCCAGGCAGATGGGTGTAGCACAAGGCACTTGTCCATAGATTTCTGAGCTGATGTGATCACAACTATTTATTTCAAACAGCTTGGGTCAACAGATGATTTACAAACCGAGCAGCTCCCCAGAAATCAGACGTGTTGCGAGCTGAGCAAGGGTATTCATGAAACACACATCACAACCTCTGTGAAGCCAACTCTATCTTCTCTATTCAGCAAATAATCTTAGGTGATTTGCTGCTCAGACACAACCCACGGAAAGATCTGCTCCTATTGAATTGCTCTATTCATGCAGTCCCCTTATCCTCCCCTCCAGCTAGGTGGCTGCCGAGTCGCTGGCGTCTCTGCTTTAAGCCCAAGCGAGGATATCCCGAGACATTTTGCCAGAGTACGGCTATGCGTACTCCCCCCGATGCTCAAATTTAGCGTGTGTCACAAACAAGAGCAAGACAAACTATTCATGACAACCTAGTTCATTATTTCTGTACCGAAATCAGTCTTAAACAGGCTTTTTATGTTTATAACCACATTTACAGTCAGCTGTCGATTGTGTGTTAAGTCTCAGGGTTCCAGTAGGTTGTTTTAGCTGAATTACTGTTTGCCTTTTTTATTTACCGCACCCAGGACTTAAATAGCTTTCCGAAATTTCCTTGGAACGTAACGTGAATCGAGCACCATGGGAAATCCCTGGTATTGTGAGATTAATCACCTCACTAAAACACTATCATCTTCCCACAGATCGCTGGACTGCAGATTTTTGCAAAGCATAAGAAGTCAAAGAGAGGCCAAGAAGGTCCTTTGGTGCAAACCTCTCTATCTATTCTAACATGTAAATGTTAAGTCCAGAGGCAAACGTTCATAAAGTCTGCAGAAGTCCTTAGAACAGCACAAGAGGTGCAGCTTATTTCTACAACAAACATGTAACATATTTATCAGAGTTTCATGGAGATTTAATGGTTTCTGATGGGAGAAGATAATTCTTTCCTACCCCTCTTCATCTGCACACAGACGGGTGCAGCATCACCACACACAATGTCACACCTGCAGAGGACTGTGTTTATGAGCATTATACTATATTTTATAATATTGTTATATATGATATTACAGCTTATAAGTGTAAAGCAGGTAAAAGCCTACCCGTGCTGTGCCCTGAGGAAGGAGATGTCTTTTTGTCCCAGTGACTGGGACTGACAGGTCTGCGGTAAAGCTGCAGTACAGTTCACAAAACAGAAGGAAGCGACTTATTAATAGAAGCACCCAATTTAGGCAGGAGGGAGTATTCCCTCAGCGCTGTAACAGAAGCCAGCAAAAGAACAGCTGGGTTGCAGAGAAAAGGAAAATAAAATCAGCGCATCCTTCAAAAAGGGCTGGCTCGCGCGGCAGGAACTCAGAAGTGCAGTCTCCACAGCACAGCAAACACAAGACCAGAGTCTTAGGCACTGGGATGCAGCATTTGCTGCAGATGTGGAAGAGACTATTCAAATATTCCTGGTTTCCACCAGGCTGCAAGACAGGCATAAACTCCCCTCCACTGCAAAAATGAGGAAACAGGCCAGCTAGGAGCAGAAGCCAGCAATCACGGGCAGACTCTGACCATTAACTGTGAAGACAAACAGATGTCCTCAGCCTTTCTGGAGCTCCAGCTGTGAAGAAACAGGCCAGAGCAGACATCTTGTCAAGGAGAAAAAAGAAATCCAGATGGCACATCCCAGAAAAATAAATGAAAAACTCCTGAAGTTTAAAAAAAAAAAAATTAAAAAAATCCCATACCTCTCCAGTGGCATGCTTAAATTACAAATCCCTCTACAAGACAGTCATGGCACTCCCCGATTTCTCCAGCACAAGGATGATTGACAGTTAAAATGAATGTTCCATCCTTGTGGTATTATTATTTAATTACTATGGCATGCATAAGCAATCCCAGCAATAAGCATGCAAGCCTCTATTTTTCTTGGCAGCAGCAGCCTCCAGCAGCCAGAGAGACCTCGCAGCCAACTCAGGTATCAGTCAGGACTGAGAACAGCCTTGGAATCCCAGCAAAGGGGACTTGTCCCTCCTGGGGTGCTGTTTACAGAGCAAAGCTAACCTACCGGAGTCAGGCGGAATCCTCCTGTTAACTGCAGCGAAATCAGGCTTACTCCTTAACACTTGAAACAGTACCTCCAAAATCAACACAAGCCTTGCCAGCGATTTTTAATGAACTTTCAATCAGGTCTTTTAAGATTACTTTGGAATCTGAACACAATGGTACCTATCGCTTCAGAACCAGTTTATGACACTGATGAGAAATCAGCCCACTCTGTCCCTGACTTCCCTCACAATAAAAGACAAATTGAGCTGTAATTTCGACTGCTGTACACAAGCAGAACCTGTGGTTCTTTCTGGCTCTAACTCCCAGAACAGCACGCGCTGCCCAGAGACACACAGTCTCTGGCCAAGATTCAGCCAGCATGGAAGAAACTACGAGCAGAAACCTACAGTCAAGTAGCAGAGTTTGCATCCTGAGAAATTTCTGAACTGCATCTGAACTTTCCTGAAATTCAAGGACAGCGGGATCCAGTCTGCATCTCTGCTAAAAACCAAAGCGAAATGGACAAAAGCCGTTTGAGAGCCCGGATGAATAAAAGCAAAATGTCAACAGTACCTGTGAGCAAGTCTGTACACCAAATAGCATCTCAAAGTGTTCTCAGGCACACCTAAGCTTTTCTCAGGGTGGGAGAGGATGGAGAGAAAGCATGAAAAGGTTACAATTGTGAGAGAGGACAGCATCCTTTCCACCTGTAATTATTTAGAGATGTGTGCCCAAGATCATATATCCAACCATTCCAGTCCACAGTCTTCATGCCCGAAGGTACTGCCCTGCAAGTTTTGCTCAGGTATCCGTGTATTTGTCCATCTCTGATGGAATTATATTTAAGAATGCTTTGCTTAGTAGTTAAGCAGTTGCCAGACAAAAAAACGGACCTGACTAAGCATTTCAGGTATCTTAATCCACAAATTTCTATGTTGTTACACCTGATTTACGCCAGCAAGAGTATTGTCAGCTTCATTATGAAATTAGAAGCAAATTATTTATTTCAGCGGTGTATTTGACTTGGAACACGC
The DNA here is from genome assembly GCA_008711295.1 of Anarhynchus alexandrinus. NCBI lineage: Eukaryota > Metazoa > Chordata > Aves > Charadriiformes > Charadriidae > Anarhynchus > Anarhynchus alexandrinus. The sequence continues at coordinate 1,557,230 of VUYV01000204.1, read as the reverse complement.
TAAAAAGTGACAGACCACTTTTTTTTTTTTTAATAGCATGAAAAATCCTATGTCAGCTGCTAATAACTTATGGTTATGCACACTCTTGGTTATTAATGAGATGTAAAACCAAGGTCCTGACCACTTGTGGTTTTTACAGATCTCTCAAGAATTTTCCCTAGAGCAGAAGTGTTAGGTTTGGTACCTTAGCCAAATCCAAAAGGGAATTCCTACCTAAATTCCCACTATGTTTTGTGATTGAAAAATTATTCTTCATTCCTCTAAACGGTTATGTCAAAGAGCTTCTCCCCTCCACTTAAATGCAAACTGCCTTCAGCGGTCACACCCATAATGAATTTAATGAATCTAACGGAACAGTTCATGTGAGCGAGAGCTACTCTGGGTGAGAAAACAACATGATGTTTGTTGCTGTGTCAGCTGTACCGCAATGTTAATCAGTGCCACCCCTGGATGTACCAGTAGGGTTCTGTTCAGGGACAACACAAAAAGGGAACTGAGGAGCACCAATAGCACAGGTGTAGCACGACGCATCTCGCACACAAAGCCACGTCTGATGTAGGACTGCATACTTTATCAATGAGCTTTAAAAATCTTACAAACAGCTCTGAGAAATGAGACCAAGCACTGAATTATTTGATATGCTAAGTCAGATGTATGAATCCAACATTATTTTACATGGGCCACAAGGAACTGCTAGGAAGTGTGTTGTTATAGCCCTTCTTGTTCCTAATACGCCAGAGCGAGACTGACAATGATGACAGATATAAAACATGAAAGATAACATCTTCTACTGGAGACAGGTCACGGTCCAGTCTCTCCCGTGGCTTTAATACCTGTCTATTACTTTTCTCAATTACACATGCAATCACACACTTCGGGCTAAGACTGAAATCTCTTTACAGAGGAGGAATGCAATCTGTGCAATGCCATTGAACCAGCTGCTGTTTTCAATTGGAAGCAAAAGGCTCCAAAGAAATAATTCAGAGAGGTTTAAGTAATAAACCAGGTAGACATAGCCCTAGATATTTGACAGAGATAGAAGGATCACAAAGGAAATAAAATTTCAAGGACCCCTTGGCTACGTAATAGGTAACTAAATTAAAAACATTACACTATTTCTTGCAGAAATTCCACTGAAGGTAAAATCCTGTTAACCTGAAATCATCCCTGAAGTTTCTCTGGGATGCTGTGTCAATAATTTTCCCCAGGTTAGGATGCTGCCTCTGAGTTGCTTAGCTGAACTACCGCTAAAAGCAGCTCACAGAAGCTGAACTTGGAAAGGACATCCACAGATTGTCTAGTTCCACAGCCCCCGCTCTAAGCCGACGAAGCACAGCAGGTTACTCTGGACCACGTGCAGTCAGGTTCTGACTGTCTCCAAGGATGGAGACTCCACAGCCTCTCTGTCCAGCCTTTTCCAGTGTTTGACCATCCTCACAGTAAAGAAGCTTTTTTCTTATGTTTAAGTGGAATTTCCTCTATTTCAACTTGTACCCACTGCCTCTTGTCCTCTAACTGGGCACCAAGAGCCTGACTCCATCTCTATTCCCTCTACTCAGGTATCAAATGGTAACTCCTGACCAATGTCAACCCTACTGGGCAACCTACTACTGTTGAACCCCTGTTAGTATAATATCACATCTTGCAAGAGAAGATCTATGCCTGGGAAGGGGAAGGCAAGCCTGGCAAGTGGCAGCTGCAGGTACTTAGTCACACACAGTCAAAGTAAGAAGGTCCAGTAGATTAAAACCTCTGTATCCATCAGTCATGTTCTGTTCTCTCTCTTAATCCATCTGTGTCAGAGAAGAAAACTCTGATGTGCATGGCAAGCACATCACATTGACAGCAACTCAGCAAAGAGAAGACTGGAGGAAAACTTTTTTTAAAAAACAATGAAAAAATCCAACACACCTACTATTTCCTTGGAGATAATCAGGTTTATCAGGAGATTTGAGACTTCTGCTTCCCTGTTTTAGGTAGAGGTTTCACCAGATGCCCTGTGAATGTTAAAGGGGAGCTTTCTCCACTCCTATTTGAAAAGAATTCCCAAGATAAATTTGTCCCAAATTGTTTTGCTTAATTAGAAGGAAAACACATCTACTTTTTCAACAGTATGAATAAAAATCACTACTCTCAGCTAATAGTTCATTTCCTGCTCTTTCTGCTTTGATAAACCTACCAGCTGGCCACAGAGTCTTCCAAGGTAAACACAGCCTTAATTTTTACTGTACAAGGCCAAAAAAAATTCCATCTTTCCTGTTAGGTGCTGTAGAGAAATGAAATGGGACACTGCTGTTGTTTCACTTTCCTGTGCAGGGCATCCTTTCGTGAAACAAACCTGCTCTGGGAAGTACCTTCAAGGCTCAAAGAGACAGAGAACTGCTTTCAACCTTCCTTTAACTTGATAGGTTAGGTAAGGATAGCTTCACTATTACTTTACTTCTTCCCTTACTGAATACAAGTTGTGATGCTTTGTGTGCTGTCATCTACCCCAGAAACGGTGGTAGTTCTTAAGCACTGCATTTATAGTATGTGTAAAATAATCTCTTAGCTTGGGCAGGTGCTATAAAAATATAAAACACAATACAGTCAACCCATGACACTTAGAAGCAATACTTAACTGGAGCCCGGACTTCAGCCTCAAATAGATTCCAAGGAGAAAAGTTCACGTTGCAAAATTTGGGAGTGGATATCAAGCAGAGCTCAGAAGCATTTACATCAAAGATTTGGTTTCATCCTGTCCTTATTAAACAGAACCTGCCTTCACTGAACTTGCCAGCTCTCACTGCAGCCAAACTTTTGCCATGGATATTTTAAAGCAAAGTACTTCAACACAGAAACTGCAGCTTCCAAACAATGTCTGTTTTAATGAATGCCCACTAGCCTCCGTACCAGTACTGTGTTTCTTCTAGCACTAATGTATGTATGACTATATCAGAATTAACCAGGACCAGTTTCTGCTTGCTTTTGCAATCAGAATATATTGTGCTTGCGGTCCAATACGTTTCACGTCAAGCCAAATTAATTCCAGAATAAACTGAAATTTAGTTGCACCAGATATGTATCTGGCCCCTTTTGCAAAAGCAGAATGAAGCCGTTCTAGAGAGAGTAGAAGAAAGTGATTGATTATAAGCACCTCAAGAATTCAGCATGTATACAACCTGTCCTGACAGAGCCCTGCAATACACAACAAAGAATTAGCTGAAGAAGCGCTGCTTACAGTCCCCTAATGATAATTTTAAGTGTGGCAGCCAGCTTTTTTATATAGAGGACTGTTTCCCAGACTTGCCCAACCTTAACCAATTACTCTCACAATAGCATTGAATAGGATATTTAGAATGTCAGCCCAATTGTTCTAACTTGCCCCCTCTGTCATGCCCCAATTTTTGACAGGTTTGTTCCTCTATTGCTATAGTGACTGCCATCCCTAATGCTTGTGATCAAAGTCCTGTTTTAGAGGTCACCTCCATTTGAAACAAGGGACATTTTTGTGTGACCAGAGAGAGAGAGAGAGAGAAAGAGAGAAGAGGCTGTGTGACAGGGGAGACTCCCTCCTCTCTCAGTGTCGTAGTCTCCCTGAATCCTTTCCTACAAGAGCCACAATCACATTAAACAGATCATCCGACTACACCAACATTTTTCTCATCTGTAATTTTCAATCAGCACAGCCTCTGCGGTGGAAGGTGCAGCGCAGAGAAAGCTCAGCCGTGCTCAGGTGTTTATACTGTTGCCTAAGACAGTTTTGAAATAACGTTCCAGAGAGTAAAGGGTTTGTCTGGAGGAGACACATTAATACTCCAGTATCACTGCCGTACTGCGATAGCCCACTTGACTTTTTTTAATCGGTTGTTTCTGAACAGGATAGTGTTCATACACTAGAACTCCAAAATGTCTTTACACTTAATCAGCTACCATAGGACTGGAACTTCAGTCATGCATATTCTAAAATAAATTATAATCATAAATCGCAGTATTCCAGTGTTTGCTTCAGTAAGCTAGAAAAATCAATCATGCACAGGCAAAAGAGAGAATATTTCTCTTTAAAATCAAATAGAATTTGCCAAGATTGCCTCAATCATCAGAAAAAGGAACCAGCATCACATTACTGCCAGAAATAAGTTCTACCAAGCACTGACGACACGTAAACACCTACCTTGGGATGCCCGTGCAGCTCTTCGCTGTTTGAGAGGGTAGCATTGAAAGGCTCTGTATACTGATTAGGTTCTTTCTTCATCTTTCTCTCTCTCTTCGCTGCCATAACTCTGAAGAGGCAAAACTGCTGACAAAGTAAAGTTGCCACAAATACCCAGGTGCACCCCTTCATTTTGAAAAGGGAGGGGCCAAGTCAGGAAGGGCACTCTCCAAGCACAAAAACCTTCACCACCAATAATAGGAATAGACACAGACTTCTCTCTAAAAAAATAAAAAATAAAAAGGTTAGAACTGCTAAAGGTGATCCTCTGGGCTATGCAATGTCAAATGAGCGGCATGCACAGATGCACTGGTTGCTGCAGAGATCTCTGTTCAAGCAGGACACATGGAAATGGTATAGATAAACTTGTTTGAAAATCTGGATTCACTCGAAGAAAGAGGTAAGTCCATTCAGCCTCCTGAAGCTTACATAAATACAAGGGGCCCTGGAAAGTCCTGCCACCCACCTTGAAGTGTCTCGTCTCCCCCCCCACCCCCAATAAGTCTTCAGACTCGTTTAAAATGCACTCAACTATGAAACCTAGAGAAGTCAAATTGCTCAGGGCAACAGTTGCTCAGGCCAGAGCTGACAACACAGACTCATTAGGGGAGTTGTTGGGTTGCTCCTCTTCAACAGGAGATTTCACTTTCTGTCATTTGAAGCATTGTGTTCAGTTCAAAGCAGGCTTGAATACGTTCCATCCATTCTCTCTTGAATGATACTGCCCTTTCCTCAGTGACAAGTCCTCATCCTTTCCTTTGAAGATGCTCGGGAACTGCAACCCAAGGTTGCTACAGCCACTGCTCTTCCAAAGAGGCTGAAAGCATCACAGCTCAGCCAAATGCTCAGCCTTCTAAGGAGAAAATAAATTTCTCATATCATAAAAGTTAAAACAGGGAGAAGCAAAGAATCTGAAGATGTACCTAGGTCCATTAGGAGCAGATAAAGTTTTCCCAAGTCTAGCTTCTCTCCCTCTTTAGCTGGGTTTATCTTCACTTTTCTTAAATGAGATGATGAGCAGCAAGTCCCGATGCCACAAGCAGCTGTCAGGATGTAGAATCTTGTGTCTTTTTCATCCTCACCTCCTGTCACACTAGGCAAGATTTCAGGTACCTTTGCGTGTAGATCACGTCTGATTTTTCTCACTGCTCCTTTCCCCAGCTGCACACTGGCAAAACCCTCTTCAGCTTTTGCTTTACCTCAGCAAATAAGTACTTCTTTCCTGAATGAGTTTCCATCAACTTCAAGAAAGGGGAAAAAAAAGAAAAAAAAAAAAGGAGGAGGGATCACATTCTAATGAGCTGTCAAGCCTATTCTCTTCACATTCCTATTAGACTCACTGATAAGTGGAGCTGGCCCGTGTGCCAGGCAGATTTAAATCAATGCCTGTTCCCTGCTCCCTCCCCTCAGCCCTATTCTGTACCTCCCCTTCATTATCTCAGAGAAATCACCATTTTTCTGGGAAGTTTGTAATACTGAACATGAGTGTGTGGTAGAGCTAAAAATATGTGGCTTGGAATATGCACTCAGCATCGCACCACACATCGATACATCAGAACTCCTGCTTTATACTCTAGTTAGCTGTGTTCCACACAACTTTTCCCCCTACCTCTCATTCCAGGCTGGCTCCGGGGGGGCTTTCCCATTTCTTTACAGGAGGGTGGGCTGTTTACTAAAAATAACGGAAAACCAGAGGTTACACATATCCTAAGAGCATTGCATAAGGGAGACCTTGAAGTACTTGGACAGCCTTCAAATCTGTCAGTTCCCCACCACCTAGAACAAATATTCCTATTCTTTCTACAAACACGGAGAGTGATGCAAAAATTTAGCTGACATCGTACCATGAGAAAGTCCAACAGTGATAAAAGGTGACACAATCTGAAGTCCCTTATGCAGTCAGCAAGCAACAGATTTGCTTTCTTTTAACAACCCCTTTACCATGCCTTCTGTAATCCAAGTCATAATGCCAGAACAGTTCTTCATTGGACTCTAAAGGCAGCCAGGGTGGATCAGGAGCAACAGCTCTATTATCTGTGGCTCAGGGAAACTGAGGCACGAACAATCTGAGCACAAAATCAAGCAGCAGAATACAGGTATTTTTTTTAAAGCATCTTTTGAGAAAAATGGAGTTTGGGAAAGAGAAGAGAGTGAGACTAAGAAGGGAAGTTACACAGAAGCTAAATAGTTAACAGCATATCACCCCTCCCCCAACTAGCTCACATTCCATCAAAACTACGTGGCAGACTTTATTTGTTAATAATATTTAACTTTCTTTGGCGCCTTCTCATACTTAAGCCTCTTTTTTCAGGTTAGTTGTAGACAAGCCATGAATTTGTAAAAGTGCACTTGATGACACATTAATAGGACAATCTGTCATATTGCAGCTAAACAGCTTGACAGATCCACACACCATGGCAAGAAATGACATTCAAGGCTGGAATGGGGCAATCGCTTTTTTGGTCTGCTGTCTGCCTGCAACATCTCCTTTCCCATCCCAAGAGCCAAATCCCAAGCCTGTATCCTCGGATTCGGGGGAAATGAATCCTAACTACATTTGCAAGCACAAGGCGAAGTTACTTGATGGTCCAGTAGGACAAACTGACTGTAGCTAACTCCTGACCGTATACTTTTCTCTACGCTGGGCTGGAACAAGTGTCAGCACAGTTGTTACCTCTCCTCCGAATTTTAATTCAGCATTTGTATTATCTGTAGAAAATTGCACACCTTGCTGCCTCTGTTCTCACCTCCTACTTGCAGTAGTGCCAAAGCACCCGAGCCTTGTCAACACATGAACAACATTGAACCCCCATTTGCAAAAAAATAGGAATAAGCCAATGTTGCACTTAATAGCACAACAAACCAAGGACCTCAAAGTGACTGAAAGGACAAATAGTTTCTTCTCTGAGGTCAGCACCATAACGGGAATAGTTAAGTACACATCAATACCAATTCTGCATGAGGAAAGTTTTGAAGTAGGGAAGATATTATAAGCAGCCACATTTACATTTCAAAATTGTGGGCAAGAACCCAAATACAGTGTTTGCAAACACTGTAATAAGTGTGTGTAAAGCTGGAGAGGAAACTGAATAGTCAGGCAAGAAACTTGTGATTTGATCTTTCAATCTCTACTTATGCAAGTCGCCTTTTACTCAAGACAGACCTTACCTAACTCTGCTAAGAGTAATATCCAAAGGGCAAAAGGTCAAAGGCTAGGATTTTCCCAGAGTTGCCCATTGTAAATATATTGAACAACTCTTAAGCCTTGGTGCCGAGATAGTGATTTTTTTAAGCCATCACAAAAGGCAGCACATTACCATTCCCTCACACACACACACGCTTCATAGTGGATAAAGGTCTAGAGTACTCCTATGATAGACCCCTTAGGTTTAAATCTAAAATTTCCCAATGCTAATTCAATATAAACCCAAGCTTGTTGATTGGGTTAATACACAAAAGCCGTTAGAACAAACCTAAACACTCCAGCAGATAAAAAAGCAGCTTTGGGGAGACAGACCAAGAGCTTACGGCCACTTCAGTTGCCTTCTGCAACGTCCCTGTCGCCCACGTTTCGGGGATTTTCTCCATTGGGCTCTTCCCCGCGTTCCCCACGCGGGATCGCTACGCCATCTCCTGGCAAACCCACCGAAACGCCAGGCAGAACAGGGACACGTTGGCTGCCACTCGTAAGGTTTCTCTTGCAGTAAGTGGGCTCTTCAGTGTCCGAGGTGTGACATAACATTGTTGGGGTTAAAGCTTTTACCGCTAATAAAAGGTTCCTAATAAACCCTAATAAATCATGCTCATTCGTTGCCCAGAAAAGTCTTTTCAATAACATGAGATGTGAATGCTTTGAGTTAATGCTCAACAGCCTCCCTTTTTGGGGAGGGGAGGGGGCAATTTTTACACCGAAAATTTGATTTTTCTGCTTTAAGAAGATCTGGCCTTTGCTGGGCAGCGAAAAAAAGTATCATCTTGTATACTGTTTATATTGCAACCCGGTCACAGGACAACAAGCCACCAATAGCAACAAATTAGTAGCAGAAATTATTCAGAGACATTAAAAAAATACTTTTTGAAGCACAGGGCTTAAGGTAATAATTCTAATTACAAGTTACGAGCTTGCTCTTCTGAAGAAAAGACAGCATGTCACTTGCTGACTGCTTACACATTTAAGGCAAGTTGGCGAATGCATGAGATGGGCAAGAGGCATCTCATTTTTTGGCCTTCTGTGGATGGGAGAGTTTCCCATTTAATACTTGGCTAGATAGACACAATCAACACCCATGATCAGTTTCAAATCCAAGTACTTGTGCAAATGCAATAGGAGCGGGTTTCTTTTTCCTACAGAATTTGCCTAGGGGAGGGGCAGGACAATGCCTGTCCTCACAGCAAGAATGCTGTTTGACTCCATGGATCCGAAACACAGCAACATGGCTATCCTCATCTGACCAGTTCCTTACTAACTCAAGCACTAAACAAACCCGAAGCAGGGCAACTGGAGAAATGAAAAGCACTTAACAATGGAGTGCAAAAGAACTCCAAGCACAAGAACTATCCTGAGTAAGAAAAAAAAGGTGGAAACACCAGCATTATTAAGGAAAATGCATCATTTCATAAAAAAAATTAAAGACAACAGCTTAGACCTGGCAGGTGTCAGCCAAGCCAAATAACCTCACTTCCATCAAGTTATAAAGAAATTGCTATTAGAAACAATTATGTTTTGGATTCACACACACAACCGGAATGCCAGCCCAAAATCAAATTCTCAAAGTCAAAAGTGAAGACAGCCTTCAAGTAACATTTGCTGCTTTACACACAACTGAAGCTGTCTAGATATCACAGAAGTGGCTATCCAGATGTTAAGGGAATGGCACCAGAACGAAGCCAAACCGTACTCAAACAGCAACTGCTGCGTTAGTAGCAAGGTTCCCATCTACCTTTTTCTTCAGACACATCATCACTGTTGGCAAAAACAGTGGAACAGCATCTTAAGAGTGCTTCCACGTCTCAGAGAAGGTACTGAAGACAGGTACTGCACTACAGTGATAGTTGTGACACTTATGTCATTAAGGAACGAATACCTCTCTGTAAAGGAACTGCATCATCAAACAAAAGATCTAAAAGAAGTTACTACCTGTAGGTCTTCCTGGAGGTGTTTTACCACAGGTGGAAGGGATACCAAACTAACTTGAGGGGAAAAAAAAAAATAAACCTGGATGTGGCAGGGATGCAGTTTTGCCATAGGTTTTGTTTTCTAGTCCGTATATATCCATTTAGATTTCCTCCCAGTGATTCCTTTCCCAAAAACAGTCCCACAGAAAGTACAAATTTTATCATGAATGTTTATTATGAACAAACAACTTTACAATGCAGTCATTTCTACTCCTCAGTACATGCTTGAAGGTAACTTCCGTGACCTTGAAATCTTAGGGGGAGAAAAGGTACGACTACACACAAATCCATGATTTAAAAAAAAAATCAACAAATCTTTAAAGGAGACCACTGAGATGTCTTCTGATTCAAGCTGCAAAAACTCCCTACCAACTGTGTGTAACAATCCTACAGAAATCTATGAAATTGCAGCATGAAAGTGAAGGGCCAGACATTTATTCCAGTATCATATACTGAGGGACAGCTTCTCGTTTTATTACATTAAGTAATGCACTGCTTCAGGGCATGGTAATATTTTTGCATGGCAAAGAATGGTTTACTCCATCTAATGACTTTGGTAACAAAAAGATCAGATACTGCATACTATTATAAATGCTTTTAAAAAACACAAAACGGTAAAACCTACACAAAAGGGAGTAAATCTTCCGTTACCAAAGGCAAGGAGATGTATCAAAATCTTTAAGCCATAGGTGCAAGGGTTCAGTCAACTACTGCTCCTAGAAATGACTGTCAAGTCTTTCTCTGAATCCAGGATACTGAAGGGAAACTGCAATTGGAAGTTTTGTTTTGTTTTTTAAATACAACCAATCCTCCGAAAAAAATGCAGCATGTCCAGGGTTTAACCAAAGTTGTTTTGTTTCCAATTGTGGCACTTACTAAAAACATGACACCCGCCTTCAGATACTTGGGTGTAGCTTAAGGCCAACTTCTTGTCACATAACAAAATGCCTTTTATTCAACATCTCTGGATTTTACTAGTTCTTTTACCTTGGTTAGGTACATTTCACAAAAAATGCAAACACACCATGCCCAAGGTCTCCTTGCCTTTGTCTTCATTTATATGGACAAAACAACTTCCATAAGCTAAGAAGATAAGCATAGATAACCAATTATAAGATTCTGTCTGTAGGCGATGTCAATGGTAATAAAAGGCATTGCGAGAACACAAACATGTTTGAATGATACTACGATTTATGAGGCAGAACAGCCTCAGCTACAGGTCCATACGCTTTCAGAAAAAATTACCAGTCTGACAAGCTATCTTGAAAATCCTATCACTGCAGGAAAGACATGACACTCCCCCTTCCTTTCCAGCACACTTCCAGACGGACAGAACATAGTGCTTCTCTTTTTACAAGAGCTGATTAAGCACATACAAGAGGTAAATTAAAAAATAGTTATAAATAAGATTTGGTAAAACCACAAAATAAAAAAAAAAATCAAAGAATTATAAATACATTTTAAAACCCAGCCTTTCCCAAGTTCCATTCCCACACGCCCCATCTCCTCCTTCCCTTCCTTACCTCAGTAAGAACTGCTTTAAGATTTCTTTAGTATAGAGCTGTTCTGCTAGTTTTGATAATTCCTACCTATTGCAGAGAATTGGTCACATTTATTGATGCTCTAAGCTGCATGGCTCATGGGTTAACAATACATTTTTGCTTATAATTCAAGATACCAAGGAGAAGCAGAGAAAGAAAACAAATATTAAAGGGAAAATAAAACAGTTTCAAATAAAATCTTAGATACATGAGGTAATATTTATTTGGGCTCTTCACAATACTTAAAATAAGACTATGCAGTTAGATGCAGAGCTTTTTACCCTGCTATCACTTTTGACAGTTTGTTGTAAAAATAACAAAGTAAAAACAACAGTGAGTTATTCTTCCCCAGATGACTAGGCATCACTGTCAATTACGAAAGGCACAGGAAGTTTGCCTCTGATGAAACAAAGCACTGGAATAAAATTACGCAGTGGAGGAAAACCAAGCAAACTCAGTTAAAATGGTAATTTCAGACTTTTGAACTACCCTAGGAGCTTTAGTGTTTATCCACAGTCCTGTAATCCCATGAACAAACATTGGTATTTCAGTCATCAATCATCTGAAAGGGAACAGTGATGATCTTATACCTAAAAGCAAAAAACTTCCAGAAACTCAGATGAATTAGAAGGGTTTGGCTTTTTTTTGTTGTTGGTGGGGTTTTTTTTAAGAGTTTATGTGAAACTTCAAGCAGGCAGAACTAATTTTAAGGGTTTACTTCAGCTAGTGAGACTTCCGATTAATTCAGTTGACTCTGAAGAAGCTGGTTTGTTACTCAGATTCATCTGTCTTTATCTTCACAAGGGCTAGGGTTACTTCATGTACCAAAGCCCAAGAAATCCAGAGAAGATTTTCTGAATACACAATCAACTCTCCATTGGTGTGTGCAGTTTTATTATTTTTTTTCAACAGTGGCACCTTGTGATCAAGATTAAGTATTACAGCTTTCAAATATAACATCTCCCAAAATGGAAATCTTAAGTGAACAAATCCAAAACAATACTGGATATGGGTATTCCCAGTAAAGACTGATTCAAATGCTTTTTCTTGCTAATCATTCCTAAAGGCCGACAACTGCACTTCTTATAGCCCAAATAAAACCTTCAATTACATTGTGACAATTTAGACAACACATTTAACACACACGGTGTTATTTTCCCACTCATCTAATCACTACTGACTAGATATGCAATGATGTTCATTCTATTTTAAAAAAGAAACCAGCAATCTTCTGTAGCATCAATGTTCACATTAACCAAACCCTTACCAAGTCCACGTGAAATCTCTACTTGACTCATTTCAACACCTGTACAGACTCTTCCCTAATGAAAATAAAACATGATATGCATAATTTGTGAAATTTTAAAAACTGTTCAATGAAGTAAAAAGCCTTATTTGCTTAAGATTTTCAAATTTCAAATAACAGATGGAGAACTGCTATAAAAATCAAAGCACTAGAAATGTTAGCATCTCATCAATAATGCTTTGACTTGTTTGTGAGCCACTACTAGATAGTAGCGAGGACAAGAGGATCTGCGAGCAGAACTTTTTAGTTTTGTGACTAATCAAAACTACTCCGTTTCCCAAACATAACCCATGAGCCAACCAATGTTTTACCTGCAACTTGGTAAAACGAATATTTATCCCAGTGTCAGAGTCAGATGCCCAAAGAGTCCCAATCATTCTGCAACTACCACTAATTTGGTCTTGGATTGCTTTTATTATCCTCATTCTTGCGCTATGCTTCTCAGTACATACTTGACTGTGTAGGCAAAGGCTGCAAAACCAACTATAACAAACAAGTTCGCCAAAGCTCCGCCTAAAAGTCCATGGTTACGATTGGCCTGTTGGAGACCTGGATGGTTGGCAGGTGCCAGTGGTACGTGCCCATTAAGAAGGGGTATTCCATTCTGACCGTAGTGCGCTTCCCCATCAGGGACAACATCTGGTAAAGGGAGGGATGGAGGTCTGTTATTGAGCTCTTCTTGTGCTTTCTGTTTTTGTTTAATCTCCTGGAGAAAGAAAAAAGAAAACTGAATAGTTTTTAGAATAGGAAGTGAAAGCGGTGAAGCTATTGAGTATTTGGAAAAGATTTCAGAACCCAAGTTCTTACATGACTTTAGGAAAAGGATACGGTACCCTTCTTTATACTGTAGATCTTTTAAACTAAATTAACTGCATTACATACATTTGTACAGTCTCCCCAACTCCTTCCAAAGTGACCTACTTCAGTAGTTGACACTAACAATATTTGGCCAAGTTTATTTTTAGTTCACATGTACATTTTCTGAGAAGCCTTTTTTCCAAAAATAAGAAATTCTTGCATCAAAAGTCTTGCATGTCCAGCTGGTTTTGAACACAAGACATTCAACTATTACCTACAGATGAGGATATAAACTGTATCAACACACTTACAGAGTTAGTGTTGTGCAAGGAACATATATACCCTAAAAAAAAAAAAAGGCATCTCCCACTCTCAGAAGTTAAGCAGGAAGGATGTAACAGTCTCTGATCTTAAAGGAGAAATCGGAAACCTAGGATATTGATGGATCCAGTCCAGATATACAAAAATTAGTCCAACCCAAAGTCAAGAAAGCACAGCATACAATTCCTAAATATTGGGACCGCAACCATGTCTGCTGCATGTGCAGCTCAGTTAAGACTGTGATACCAATCCTAAATACACATATTCGATTCTCTATACAATGGATCTTTGTGCAGCAGAAAAACAACTCCATTGCAAGATTCAAGTTTTTAATTCTTACGCATCGCAAAAGTGCCTTTTAAAAGGCTTCCAAGATCAACAAATGTAGCTACTGTCTGGGAAAAGTCCTAAACAATTAGTTTACACTAATTGTGTAATCTACACAGAGAAGTTTGAAAACTACAGAAAACAAAATTATTGCATGTATGAATTCCCTTACCTCCACCACTTCAGGGAAGAGCTCGCAGAAGACTTTATCCTTTAAATTAAATGCTAAGCTTTGTGCAGCGAGCTGTCTTTTCTGTGGAGGAAAGAAAAATTATCAGCAGTTGCATATAAATGAAGTTAATATACTTTAATTCAATATCTGATTATTTCTTCACAAGAATGATGCAAACCACCAGCCATATAGATTCCAACATTTAAAACTTCATACTTGTGAATATTATTCACTACAACAGACATTTCTAGACATAAATTATATTCTTATCTTCTGGGATCAGTGTTCTGTGCTAGTGTGCCTGCTTGGCTGACACTTCAAGAGGAAGGAAGGAAGGAAGGAGAAAGAAAGTCCTTACCATACTGTTTACTTAAAGGTATTATAAATTCTCCAAGAAATCCTCCCCCCATCCCCACACTACCTAAAATCGACTTGATGCATCTGCCCATCCTCTCTAGCAGGCAACAACATATTCACTTATGAGATATCTAATTGCCAGCTGCTGCTGCTGTTTAAACTTCGAGGTCACAGTCAACGTTCCCTAAGCTGACAAAAAGGCATATCACACAGTCTGGAGCTTACTGTGAACTCTGACGTCTCTATGCTGCCCAGGGTGGGGCCCTTTTCCACCATAAAACTAAGAAGGCCTGTCAAGATCGTCGAGACTGACCAAGCTGGATTCCAAGTATCCGGGTGGAAATCAGTGATTGAAAGACACAACCTTCAAAAGCATAAGACAGGAAGTGTGTTTTATTTTTGCCATTAAAATTATTACACATTATACATATTGCTAAAATGGTGTCAATTGTTTAAGTGTTAGAAGAAAATCCTTACCTTGTATTACACTTAAACCTTCCATTAGGTGTAATCATATAAATACTAGGAGGTTTAAAAGGAAATTCTCTGGGGAATATTAGTTTCCCATGATAATAGCCACCTGCATTACATAAAGAGATGAATTACTTATTTTGCATGAAGATGAAGTCCTAAGTTGCTACTCAAAATGGGCCAAATAAAACCCTTTACTTGTCTCCTCTCCCCGTCACACTAAAGAAATGAAGCTCATCATCTTATGCCTCTAAAACACAGGAATAATGATCCACACCTGCAGTTGATTTACTTTGGAGCCAATTCTCTCACATGCATATTACAAACAGTATTTGCTGCTGTCAAGTCTGTAATACATTTAAGGAAAACCAGCCAAAATGTATTTAATAGACTACAAATGGATTCATGTTCCAGGAACACAGCTAACTGAAAATACAATCCTATGAAGAATCCGATTTCAAAGAGCTTTTTCGTGAGAGGCTCCAGAAGGCATTGTGAAATATGTGACTACAACAAATTAAGAAGGGTTTTACGCTCCTCACTTTCTCCAGAGAAATGCATAAAGAGAGTGTACATCTCAGTTCACTGAGAAAATTTATGTGGTAACAAAACGGGGTTTTTTGCAATTATCTTTGACTGTCACATACCATCTGAAGTGAGTTATCTATTCCAAGACCTTTAGCAATTACTTAATAGGAAGTTATCTATCTTCAGTTTAACCTAAATGTGGTTTTGTTAGAATCCTTGATAACAGAATAATTACTAATAGACAGTGCTACCACTACCTCTTTTCAACAATCTATCACACAAGTCATGAACAGCTTTGAAACTGTGCTAACAATTTTTAGAGCTATTTACAGTAGTTATATTTTCCCCATTAAAACAGTCATGTAATTACTCAGCCATACCAATCACAAAAAAGTACATGCACACTTTGGCTACATGCTAACTTTTACCTTCATAGGGAGTCATTTCAGGTCCCCGTACAACATAGTGCCTAAGACAAAGAGGGAAATTTAAACAGTATGAAAGCCAGCACACAATCAACCATCAATTTCTCTAGAAAATTAAAATCAAAGTCACTTCAGCAGAAGTTTCATACTCCACCTCCCAAAAGCAAGATTCTCATACAATCTGTAGGAGTGAGGGAGTCAGACTTGATAACCTGGAAAATCTTGTTCTCTCCACAAGTGCGTGAACAGTTCATTCTAATTCTTACCATTCAAGGATATTAGATGGGAGGGGCTCTGCACAGATATAAGGCACTGGATCTTTCTTAATTCGAAGGTAGTCTTGTTTAAGTCTCTGTGTTGCTGTCGTTGGTGCTCTCTTATTACTGTTGTTGCTCATCTAGTTTTTAAAAAATATATATAAACACAATCTCAATACAATCTTAATAGATGCAGAGCTACTATGCTTCATTGAACACAGCTCCAGATTTTTCCAAGATCTACTTTACACAGTATTTTTTAAAAATATAAGTTATCACAACTTTTAAGTGGCAAGAACCATGCAAAATCTTAATTAACTAACACACTCCCAAGAGACTCTGTATATTGCCAAAATGGGAAAATACTCCTTCCAGAACACTGCTGTTTAAATACCACAGTGAAGTGCTATAATGAAAACATGCTGCACTATAGAACCCACCTGAGCTCTTAATAACCAGTCCTATGATTAGGCTGAACACACATCATTATGACACTGTTTCAAAGGGCTTAGGGGCTTTTTTGACTAATTAATTTCCCTATTCAGTCTGAATATTTATTATGTAAATTTGTCCACAATTTAAATTTGTTTGCTGTTTCTACGCATACAGTTATTTGAAATAAATAACAAACAAAAAACCCCACAATAACCTTATGACTGACTTTGAGGTGAAGGATTTTAAATTAAACCTGCTGCCTGCTAAAGAGTCAGTTGAATTTACAGAAGGGAACTTCTGAGCCAGATTATTCTCTTCCAGATACACAAAGACCTCATCCAAAATGAGACAAGTCAGTGTGAAGAAAGGGAATTCCATGCTGCTTACAAGACAAAGAAAGCATTAGCCCTTACAATGCACCTAAAGAACACATACCAATTAACAACTGCTATTGAAGTCACCTTTTCCCCCAGAAATGTAGCAAGTTACTTCAAAGTTCAAGCAAGAACAAAAAGGAAAGATTTTACTAACAGCACGTATAAAGAGATAAGATAATGCTTGCAATATGATAGCAGCATTTGACGTGAAAATTATGTTAAATGCCTATGACCCTTTCTATTCCTTTACTTCAAACAGATAACCAAGTACAATTTGCAAAAGAAATAATATTTAAACCACAAGCAACAATTGCATGTGGTCAAATACTCAAACCCTACTCAAAATAAATGCGTTTAACCTGGCTTTTGTCAGAATTACTGTACATCGCTCGAAATATAAGGCATTTTTTCTTGAAGGGAGTCACACATCTTTTTAAGTCACTCTTGAAATCATAAACTTAAGAATTTTCTCTAAATGAGTCAGTTTTGAACTTATAATATAGATTAAATCATATCTTTTTAATTTAACACGAGTATTTGTTCTGTAGTCTTGCTATAGCGCCCCTCACTATGGACGACAAAAACACACTGAAATATTTCACAGCACTAAGTATAGCCATTGGGATTTTAACACCCCTCCAAGCCTTATCTGAAAGAACGTTTGTATCTTAAACGCGGAAAATAAACGGCAACATTTACAGAAGCCACGACCGCAAACCCATTTTCCCCATCTCCACAACACAATTTACCAGAAGCAAGCAAGAAAGCCACTCGCCGGTGTTTAGCCAGCCAAGCATCAGCAGCACGATGCCCCCAAGCCCTGCTCCCAGCCCGGCAGGCCCCCTGCTCCCTCAGCTCCCTCACGGGCTCTCCCCGCCGGCCCAGGCCCCACTCACCTCTCCCTGCTAGAGCAGGCCCCTCCACCGCCGGGACGCCCCACCTGCCTGCAGCCGGCGGCCAAGCGAGGGAGGGAAGGAGGGAGGGAAGGAAGGAAGAAAGGAAGGGAGCGTCACAAGAGAAAGCGGGCAGGGCAAGGCCGGGCCGCGACCCCCACGCCTCCCCGCTGCGGCGCGACCGCGGCTCCCAGCCAAGATGGCGGCCCGGCGAGGCGGGGCCAACGCAGCGTTGGCCTCTGCTTCCGGGAAGGAGCCGCCCCGCTTCCGGGGCGCGGGTGCGTCACTCGCAGCTCAGCTGACTTCCGCTTCCGGCCGCCGTCATGGCGGTCCGGTGGCCGCTGAGGGGTCGGGTGTGCCCCAACGCCTGCGCGTTATACGTCGTTTTCTGCTATAAATCTCCCGAGTCTTTTATTCAAACTCCCCGTGCTCATAAAATGGATAAATTCAACCTCGTTTTTAGTCATTCAGTGCACAGGCAATATTTTTTGTTCCAAGATTCCACCGGTAGGGCCATAAAAATATAACGTATCATTTTGTGTGTTGTAGTCCTGCATTTGTTGCTTCGGTGATGTTTAAGAAGAGTGAAGCGAGTTACTCCATTACAGTTAGGAGGCCAAATGTGATAGAAAGGTGTAGTGTCTGTTTACTCTTAATTTAATATCGCATATCCAGACCATTTTAAAGAAGAAAAACGCTGCAAAATCTTGCTCCGCTGAAGGGAGCGCAGAGTCCTGCTCTGCCTTGGATCGTTTGCTCGCTCTCTAGCGCAGTGGCCCTTGCCCTGAAGTGGTTATGTGAGATGCCTGTGCTTGGAAGATTAAACATTTTAATAACATGGGTGTTTGTGGAGTGTTTTGTAAAACACAAAATTCCGCCTGGCCTTAACGTCATTCTTGGCACAATGAGCATGTTGCATAAGTTGCGCTAAAATCTTATTTACGTGCCACTTTGTGCAAGACGGTTTAGCAGACAACAGTCAGGACGGTCCTTCTCTAAGGATTTCAGCCCGGCCTTTATTGTCAGGGTTGGGCTGATCCGTTCTCTCCGGTGGTCTGAGTCCGGCTCGAGGTCAAGTTTCATATGAATATTTGTATTTCCTATTGTAATTGTTCACCCACAAAAATCACCAACAAATTCAAAATTCCTCTTCAAAAGACTACGAAATAACCTATTTGTGATTAACATTTAATGTTTTGGCATTGCAGTTGCCACCTACATACTGAATTGTATCCCAGTTGAGAAGAATTTTTGATCACTCCCAACGCGTTTCTTTCAGGGCTTTTGAATTTACAACTCGGTTAATGTTTGTGAAAGGGAATTCATGCAGTTTGATTATCCAAGATTTAGTTTAAAAAAAGATAAGGAAGAGATTGGCTCCTGATTTAGACATCCGTGTTTAGCGCTGGAGGTGTAGAGCACAGTCATGTTATATTCGTTAGCTATTAGCATATGTATGAGTTTAAGGGAAAGTGTACCTCTCCTGCTGGCCTAATAATCTTCCTTTATTGCCTCAGGTGAAACGAAAAGGCAGGAAAGAAAACGATTGAGTTGCCCAAAGAGTTTGCAACAGACTTATAGACGGGACCGCGTGACTGCAAAAAAGGCCAGATTTTTTCTTACTGTTCCAAAAAATGCAGGCATTTTCCACGTGAGTAGTTCCTGCAGCCACCACGGTTCTCCTCAATGCTTGAGCACTTCTGCACCAGTACCCAACAGAGGGCAGTGGCAGCCCACATACTTTTTCAGCTCTTAGTTCTGTCTCTTGCGAGTAGCACAGGCTGTTTTCCAGACTTGCACTCCCTGTCCGGGATTTGGGGAGGTTAATCAACAGCAATAAGGGGAGGAAAAAGAATGGTCGTGATGTCAGTACCTATGGGACAAAACCAAATTTGAAACCTTGTTTCTACAAACTGGGGATTGCAAAATATTGTGTGCTTGCGGAATATCTCACTCAAGCATGTCTGTTCGGTTTTAGTGTGTCGTTTTCATTCATGTCCTAAGCACTGAGGCAGGATTGTTGATGCAAAGCGACAGTTGTATTAGACCCCAGAGAGAGCTACAGTTACGCAGCAAACTGAAATGATGTTTGGACTTACAGAACCCCACTGAGAGATGTAACAATTTTTGCTACTTAAGCTTCAAATATGGACAAGAAATATTTTTCTAGAAGTAGGAAAATTATAGAGATTTTAGGAAAAAAATGCCAATCTGAAATCATGAAGAGAAAAACCAACCAAACAAAAAATATTTTCAGTTTGCTGAGGGATGTAAACATTTTAATTTCATGGTAGTTTCACTTCAAATATCTAACGTTTTTACCTCAGACTTCAATCACAGTAACGGGATCTTTCATACACGAAGTGTTCACGTGTCTCACCTGTGGCCACATCAAAACTTTTTGAGTTAGTGAAGTTTATCAAACCCTATCCTTTTCTTTGAACTGTTTTAATTTTGGTGCCTTGAAATGCTTCTCGGAAAAATGGTTTGCTTCAAAAAAAGAATAGTTGATCTGTTTTGTTTTAATCTCTTACACTCACTCATCCTTGTATCTAATCTGAGCTCACAGTTTACAAATGCTTGAAGGTTTTGAAGAACAGAATGAACTCTATAATAAATCATTATTAAGCTTCAAGATGAAAAGCACTGTATAAATACAAGGTATTATTAGAATGCTGTATTAGCCTACATGTATTTCACCTAATAAATTCCCCATGGCAACTCATGCAGTATAATACATACCTAGTTTTATACCCTTTGACCTGAGGACAATTACCTATTTTTCCTCTGCCACTCCATTTTGCCTTCTTTTGTATTTACACTGGAATTCCTACTAGATCATCTAAGTCTAGAAATGTGAGAAAAACGTGAACCTGGAGACTGTAATAAAGGCCCAAGAATGCTGAAGGGATTCCAGAGCTCATATTTACACCTCTGTCATTCTCTCTAATATTCCCCAACCCCAAAGTATTTCATACATAAGTGTGTTGTCATTAACATTCCATTCATCTTTCTGGTATGTTATTCTCAACACTAATGATAGCGTAGAATGAGACTTCTTTCTCAGAGTAGTTTCTTTCTTCCCAGTTGTTTTCCAACATGCAAATGAATCACACTATAGAGTTTCCTCTCTGTGTAGAGTATCTTTAGCGTACTGCTATCATGTCTTGAAGGCATATTTTAAACCTGGGCTTGGGAAGTCACTGGAAGCTCCAAATGTATGTTTTTAAATCATTAAATGCACCAAGTAAGTAAGTACAAAATTAACTTCGAAAGTGATTAAGTCCAGGACAGAGACAAGTGAGACAGTTGACTATCTCATAAAGGTTGGACTTGTTTTTTAATTTTTTAAGGGCCCCTCAGCAGGATCACATGGGTTGTTACAGGACATGAAAGCATCTTTATGTGCTTGTGAACACAGATCTTTTGTATTAGTCTTTAAAAATATGTGGTTGTCTGATTTTTGCATTGCAGAAATTTTTCTTCAGGTCAGACAGAAATAACAGGTATCAGAATTTGTTCTATTTGCGGGTGCCTTTCAGTAAGGCCTTTGCTTCAGTTTCTCCATCAGATGAAAGTAGTACTTTATGCACTACTCCGCGCATGCAGTCATGTGAGTATTTTGAGGCTGACCTTGGTGGATGAAGAAATAATTTGAGAAGGAAAATGCACCCCGAGGAATGTCCTGATGGTTAATTAGTGTTCACATGTACTCAAACACAATCTTGTCCAGTAAATGTGGCAATGCTGTGGCTGCTAAGCGACTCTGTTTAGATTGTCCAGAAAGACAGCAAACACTTGGAAGAGCGGCGATGCCTCAAGGCTGCTCAGAACTGAGGATGTAGATGAAATGGAAAGTTATTCTATCCCAGAAAGACATTTGATACATCCTTGGGGAAGCAATTTCCCCAAGTCCTGTTTCCAACAGCCACGTTACAGTGGGATCAGGAGAGGACCTAGCTGCATAACTCAGGTACTCAATGGGCAGGTTTTTTTCTTAAGTTACCTCATGGGTTTACCATTAAACCCGTTGCTGCTTCAGATAACCAAGATAGGTCTCTCAGCTTAAGTAGTGAAAAAACCCAGGAATCTTTACTTCTACCCTGAATACAGAGAACTACCCTCTGGGCCTACTAGTGTTTCAGTCTCTATAGCCTGTGGAATTGGAAGATCAGTCAGTTATAACGTGCTCTCTTACTTTACACATGCATATAATGTGTTCCCTGACACATAACAGAGTGAGACTACTGATCTATTCATTTTGTTTGCTGTCTAAAGCCACTGCTAACTGGCACCACGTAAATATTTTGGATGTACAAAGGCAGAATTTGCTACCTGTGGAGAATTTACTGCCTACAACCACAAGATACATTAAAGAAATTATTGCCCAGTGAATAAATGCAAGAGTGTCATGTGGCCTCTCATGCCTGACAACCTCCTAGAACAGGGGGCCTCAGGGAGCTGGAGGTGCTGGGCAAATCCTGCCTGGCAGCTTGCTCCATTACCAAAGATACAACCAAGATTCAGAGCAAGCAAAACCCATGGCGATCAGTAAAGACGGAGGTTTGGGAGTGTTACACCCAAGTAGGAGAGATATGGGTGGAGATTACCAAGCACAGTAAAGGGGAGGGTAGAGTTGGACAGAAGGGCAAGAAGCTTGGGTGGAACACAGAAGGAGAGAACAAACGGGGAAAAAATATTCCAGGGCCTCAGAATAAAGGGAGCTGTGGCAATCTTGATCTGAAGGGGCTAGAAGAATTGTAGAATGGTTTAGGTTGGAAGGGACCTTGAAGATCATCCAGTTCCACCCCCCTGCCATGGACAAGGACACCTCCCACTAGACCAGGTTGCTCCAAGCACCATCCAACATGGCCTTGAACACCTCCAGGGATGGGGCAGCCACAACTTCTCTGGGCAACCTGGGCCAGTGTCTCGCCACCCTCACAGTGAAAAATTTCTTCCTGACACCTAATCTAAATCTCCCCTCTTCCAGTTTGAAGCCATTCCCCCTCGTCCTATCACTACATGCCCTCATCCTATCAAGAAGTCAGTCAGGCATGTGGTTAAACCATTGCAAAGCCATGGGGAAGGGAAGAATGAATCTTTAGGATGTTGTTAAGGAAGAAGTAGCAGATGAACAATCATCTTGAAGAATTCATTCCACGAGTAACAGGTGATTTAGCTCAGGAAACCACAGAGACATCTTCTCTTATTGAGCAGGGGAGCACCATTTATTAGCATGGCTATTGTCAGTGTTTGCCAAAGATGGGGCAGGGAGCTCAGTGACGCTGGTGAAGCCATTTTTCATTTGTGCTAGGTAACGTGTGTTCCAAACACTGTTATCTGAAAGGCCTTAGTTAGGGTTTTGGTTTTTTGCTGTGTTTAAGCAATAATAAATATTGCTGAACTGTTTTTACTTAACTTTTTAAAGTGTATGTCTGTATTTTGGGTGAATGCAGAACTTTTACAAGGTTGGGTTTTTTTCTTTTTGGGGAGGGGCTTTCAACAAATGAAATTTGGAATTCTGAACCATTCTAAAGACAGAAGGATATTTACTGTTCAGTCTGTACTGAATCTCCATCACTGAGGTCTGAATGTGCTGCAATTCTAACTACCTGTGTGCAGATGAGAACTGTGTCATTGAGAAACTAAATCACTGTCCCAGGGTCATGTTTGTGACACAGCACTAACTGATCACATGTTTTCCGCTGTCTGACCTTGCATTCAAACCAAGAGATATCCTTGACCAATAATCCTTCAGAGATCTTTTTATGAGAGTACAGGACATTAATGATGTCTTGGCCAGATTTAGTTCAAGTAATTATATCCTGCCTTCCTGAATTCCCCTCCAATTTCAAGTGCATATGAGATGCATCACTTCCAGGTCTAAACTATGAGCAATGTCATTTGTATTAAAACATCTTGCTGATTTCCCATCTAAAAGTAGTTCCACTTCATTGATGGATGAAAAAATGTAGGGGTTTTTGGTTTTGTTTTTCTCATAAAGTGCTGCCAAGTTGGCTCTCTTTCAGTCTTTGCCCAAAAGGCAACTTAGAGGTATTGTGTGGTTTTGTTTTTCTTATTTTTCGTTCTTTGTCCTTCTGAGGGGTTTTATTGCTTTAACTACCATACTGGCTTTTACTCAGTAACTTTCCTACAGTGAATGTCTTGTCACTATAGCGCATGTTTCTTTCATAGTATTACAGAAGTATGGTATATTATTATCTAGTAGAACTATATTATTTTATAGAATTCCTCAAACTCTTTGATTGCCTAGGAAACTGATTATCTATTTTTTTTTCAGTGGAAACTGATACCTTGTTCATAAATAGTTTCAACATGGGCAATTACCTTGAATTTCAAAGAAGGGCTATGATGGCTACAGAGTCTCACTGATTCATTGTTGATCATGAGGAAATCATTCAATTCTTTTGAAGCTCCATTTTTCTTATTGTATAAAGAAAGGGTAATATTATTTATCTAGCTTTACTGAAAGCATGCACGCTTAATCACTTGGTGAGTGTCACCTGTTTTGAGCTCTCTGGACTAAAGGTTCCACATCGGCAAGTGCCAAACATGAATCATAATCTTTGTTTTCCATAGTCACTGCTGTTATGATAATGATCAATGTTGTTCATTTCTAGGCCAGATTAATATTCCCAGGCATCATACTTTTTGTGATTTACTTCATTTGCTACTGTCTGAATTGGAAAGGCAGAAGGCAATCAGACAGCCTTTGGTGACCCAAATAAAATGATAGGCAATTTAACCTAAGCACTCATAAATCCCTGATAGACTTGCTGAAACCAGGGCTTTTTTCCCTCTGATTTCCTCTCCTGCCTGGCTAAGGTCGGGCGTGACCTCCTTTATGATGATTGACAAGGAGATAGAAGTACTTAGAAAATAATTCTGGCATGTTTCTGAGTCAGAAAGAGGAAAGGTCAGTCCTCTTCCTTATTTATTCCACCGGTACTAGGTAAGGAGCTCCATTACCTGGATCCAGTTCCCATTTACCTCTCCATCCTGTGTTTCCTAAATGATAATTGGTACACAACCATCAGTGGTCATAAGTGGCCTTCTAATGACATCACCTTAAGATGCAAAGGCAAATAGTATGACATACCAGTTTCACCTTACTGTTCATCACTTTCACTCTGAGCCTTTCACTGCTTCCGCATGCTCTTCTTTAGTATTTGACATTTGTATGATTACATTGCTCTGTATATTCAAAGTACAGCATGCCTAGCAGTAGAACATTATTAAGCTATTACCTTGCAAGATGGATGTATGCCTTCAAAAGCCATAATAATGGCTGTGGTTTTGTTGCTGCTGAACTTCGTTTAAAGCCAGGTAATCTGTACACAGATCTCTGTAGATAAATTATTCTTCACAGACATCATTTGCAATGTCACGGCAAGTTTTCTATATCTAAATATTTTTTCTGACTTGTTTAAAATATTTAGTCCTTACAGGAAGACCTGGCTGAGCTGACCAGTGGTTTGTTTTCCTCTGATTAGACACAAAACGAGCCTCAGTTAATGGGCTGCTTTGCTAAATTTCTTTGACAAATATGCCTCTGCCTTACCTAGAAGAATTGTCTCCGGTGCTGAAAGGAGGACTTGAGCCTTTCAATGATAAAATATTTCCTTTAGAGATTTTACTAAGCAACACAGAGTACCTGCTAAACTTAGCCTGAGTTGTAAATCCTGGCTTTCCTGCTCCACCTTCTAATCTATCTTTTCCTTTATGTCCACGAAGAGAAACAGGCATGCACTGAATGCCACCAGAACAGTTGGAGCAGACAGTGTGTAGAAGCACATGGAGTCTTTTACAGCCACATTCTGATCAGTTCAGGTGTGGATAAACAGTTCACTTATTGATGCAAGCTTTAGGAGACGCTGCACACTGAATATTCATGACAATGTGTCCTAGAGAGTCTTCTCCTGAGGGGTGCTCAGGAGTCTGAAGTCTGAAACAGATCAAAAGTAATCTGTTGTTGTTCATCCCAACCAAACCCAATATTACCCTCTTTGTAGCTCCACTATTGTGTTTAATCTCTAGTACACAGATACGTGTAGTATACGGTGTTCTTTGACAAAGAACTAACCTAGGTGCCGTGCCAAAGCAGGGCATGGGGAAGCAGGGATTGTCTTGGAACAGAGCTTCACAGGTAATTGCCGCTGATCTATCAACTCAAAGTCAATGTTCAGGTTTTTAATGGAATAGAATATGAAGCTGGTGTTTGCTGCCAAAACCTGTTGGAAGACTCCAGCCAAAACCACCAGGGATAATGAGGAAAACCAGGGTGGTTTATGTGAAGACACTTTTCGAAATGAAGTGATACAAAGCACATTCCTTGCCTTGTAGACCTAACTGTCAGTCCTTGTGTGATGAGTGAATGCATTCTCTCAGAGAGGAGAGAGGATTTCAGAAAAAATATCAGGTAAAGGTTATCAGCCCTCATGGTGTACATTCACTTCTGGAGGTGTATTAAATGGCCTGCATGGCAAATGCAAATTACAAGTGTTCTTGATCTAGAGACCTCTATGACAAATGGGTCTAGAAGTGAAAATAATCTCAAGATCTTATCCTCTCAGGCTGATGAAGTGAGAAGAAAGTCCGTTCTGTTAAGCAACGGACACTGCAAGGAGTTCATTTGATGAGGCTGAAAGCTAAAGGCCGAAATATGTGGGATCTGATGTAGGCAGCACCCCTTGCACATTGTCGGAAAGTACCTGCAGGATTGTTAAATGCACAAAGAATTCTGTCACCTCTTTGTCTAATACAGGACTAAGTACTGGTCATCTTTAAATATCAGATGAGATCTAGGAATATCTCTTAAAAACATATTTTTAAATACCGTAGCATGACTACAACCCATCCTGTTGCAATTAACAAGCAGTATCAAAGCAATAGTCATCATCGTGCTTACATGGCAGCTTACATCACCAAAGCTTTATACAAACACCAATTAACTCTCTCAACAATGCTGCAAAGTGTCATTATGTCTATTTCAGAGATGAAGCAACAGAGAGAGGCAGAAAGATTTGCCCAAGATTGCACAGCAAGAGAAGAGAAAAGTTCAAGAGTTTAAGGCATTAAGTTGGTATTTCTTTGTCCATGTTGTGGCAGACTCTACCCTTGTCTCTGGGTGGAGTTTTGTATTTATTACCACCACTTTTGCGATTCTGGTGAATAGGGAAAATTTAATACCTTCTTGTTGCGTTTGGGTTTTGTTTTGGTTGGGGTTTTTTGTTTTAAATGGGTTAGTTGTTTTAAATGTGGTAGAGACTGGACAAAATCTCCTTGGCAAGCAGGGACCCTCCAGCAAATAGGACATAGACTTTGAACAAACGGTTGTGAAGAGTTTGTAGACTTCTGCCTTTATTTGGGTTTTATATGGTGCTGATGGGGTAAATTCAGTGAGGAAACATCACTAGGCCAGTTTAACTCCTTTTGGTTACAAACGATTCCTGACTTTTGGGGGAACCAACTTTTGGGGCTTGGTGGGGGACTTCTGTGGAGGGTTTCTGTTAGCGCTGAACAGACAGGTCAGACCAGGAATATTTGTGCTGTTCAGGTGGACTATTCACTCCACATTACTCATGGTGAGGTACGGGTCACATGGCAGCATTTCTACCCTTTGGTTGGCTAGTAAAGCTTTCCCGGGCATGAAAAAAACAAATAAAAACAAGTGATTAATAGCAAATCGTAGGGCTTACAGGCTAACTACGGTGCTTTCCATGTGAATGAGCACACTCCAAACATCAGAGCAAACAGACCCAGAGCACAGAGACATTCATGGGTCTCCCAGATAATCTTCTGCAAGTTTGAATTAATCAAAAATAAGTCATCTATGCAATCCTTACATTGGCCTAGCATTTTGGATCGCCCTTGGCATTGTTTAAAGGTTACAAAATTATCTGTTTTTTAAAGCCAGGTCTTCTCTTCAGCCACAATACTTCCCTGAGGGTTCATGCACATTCAGAGGATTATTACTATGCTTTTTAAAGTTTTCAGCACTGGTAGCCTGTACAGAGCTGTTTGTACGTTTGCTCTCGGGGCATCGGGTCTATGACTTTGCGATTACTGACTCAGGCATGGATAGAGTTGTTCTATGAGAAGGTGAAGGAATCCTTCAGATCTTGCTGATGGAAAATATAGTATTGTGCCTGAATTTAACCCAAAAAGCATCCATCTAGAGAGGTATGACAGCTGACACAGCCACTTATGTAATAGCTAGTTTCAGTTACTGATTTGCTAATGACTGTTTTGCCCTTGCGCAGTTTGTTCCTGGTTTCTTTATTCCCCTCCTTCCTAGCTGCCATACTGTAGTACCTCTTCCTCTTGTTGACATCTGTTCTAGTTCCCAATAGGAAAGCCTGAGGTTACTGGATTGATTAACCTCAGTGAATTGCTACCAAGCATTGCACTGCAATCTCTCTCCTGGGTACCAAGAGGAGTAGGGATCGCCAGGGGAGATCTGCTTGCCTCTTGCCAGAAGACAGGAGCCAGACGTGCTATCTACCACTTTCTCCAGGAGCTTGGACAACGGCTTGGGGAGATTTGGGCTTCATTTATGATGGAGTTATGGCATCTGTGATTCCAGGATGATTGCGTCTTGCATGTCCACAGAACAAGAAGCTTTTACTGTTGTTCTCCAACCTCTGTCAGTCCTAATTGTGTCAGCATTCCTACAGATACTGCGTCTGAGCTGGAATAGGATTAAAAAAAATAATCCACTAGCAAGCAGGATTTCACCAGCCTGTGAATCTTTGAAATTGGCTGAGGGGTTGACAGGTCTGAACAGGCGGAACATCATCTATGAAGGCCTGTGACTAAAGAAACAAGAACAGGAAGAGAAACAAAAAAGCAGGTGTTATCCCAGAGGGATGACAGGAGCAGCTACAGACATCTTACTCAGAAAGGTGAGTGAGTGGAAATGAATGCTTGGTCATACTGGAAGCAAGCAGGATTTTGCTACTGAGGCTGCATTTTTAACCCTATGCGCCTCTGGTGGAGGCTTAACGAAAAGCAGGGGTTACGTGGGGCCTCTTCATAACAAGAGGTGTAATTAAGGAATGATCAAATGGCTGGTGACGAGCAGAATATGCATGTGCTCGTTGCTGTGATTTCTGGGTTTTGTAAGGATGTGCCAGCTAGCTTTAGTCTTGCTAACTCAGGCACTACTGGTGGTAAAACCAGAGCACCAGGGAGCTCAGCACAAGTTAAGGCGCATTTGCCCACTTCCTTGAGCAGGTTTGGCAGCCTCTGCAGCAGTTGAAGCTGCTTTGGCTGGACGCAAACCAGTGCAAAAGGGACACCGAGGTACACCAATGCTATCCCTATTTCTGCAGGCATAGCTCACTGTGGTTTCAAGATCTAGATCCCCCTCAGCCATGGCTCAAAGCATCGCACAAGCAAAGTAACGAACATTGGGATTCCCAGAAGACATTTTGGTGAACAGAGCTTCAACACAGAGATGCCAGGAGACGAGGAAAACACCTGAAAATCAGAGTTAGTTCAGCAACATTTGGGGCAGGATCAAAAGGAGACATTAAGCAATGTTTGAAAGCTCTCCAGGGCAGGGACTGCCTTTGTTCTGCCTCTTGCATAGGACTGAACAAGCTGTCAGCACTTCCATAATACCTCTGAGTACTGCTCCTTTCTCCAGTAGGACAGCAGAGAAACAATTTTGTGTTCTGCTTTGAAAATACAACAAAGTGGTTCTGGCTAGTAAGAACTGGGAAAAAATACAGGAGGCAGAGCCTGATGCGTGCCGGTTCAAGTCCATACACAGCACAGCCAACCAACAAATGCAAAGAGGAAAGAAACACTGGGAGTTTCCTTTTTCTATAGTTGCCCACAGAAGTTTGTCTGCCTGTGAGTGGGAGGAGGAATAGACTGGCTCATCCAGTGGCCATGAAGAAAGCCCTGTGAGGGAGTTTCCACAAAACCAGAGGAGACAAGTCGCACCGATTTCGGAGAGAGGAAAACTGGGTTGGTATGCTGTGTCCTGTGTAATGGGAGAAAATGTGGGAAGATGGTTTGACAGAGTAACCTGGAGCGTTCCAGGAGAATAAACGCCATTCATGCAGGAACAAGTGACGTGAGTAAAGCAAGATTTGCTAAAAATTAAGATTAAACTGTAGATCTACACAGCTTGCTGAAGGCAGGAGGGTGCAGGATCTGCTCCGTATCCCTTCCACTGCTAGAGGGAGTGGATGCCCAAGGCTGCTTTTCTCAGCTCACAGACTGAAGAACAATATAGAGAAAAGAGTAGAGAATCTCTGGAAGACACAGACGAGTTGAGGAATAATAGTAATGGAACACTTAAGTGTGAGAGAGCGCGATAATATGAAACAAGTGCAGCAAGGGAGAAAGTTAATAACTGAAAGACAGTTTGTGTGGTTAGTGGACAGCAAATTACAGTGAAGTTTACAGTATGGTATGGCAGCAGGGAAGGCTGCTGGAAGTGGGGGGATTTTGATGTCTCATTTCAGTTTGCTAATTTGTTTTCGGCCTCTCAGTGCAAGCAGTTTCCAACCAACCGGGAAAGTCTTCATGAATGAGTAGCTAAAGTGTCCTCTCTTGTTCCTGTGTAAGCCAAAAAGAGTGTGATTTGCTCTTATCTGTCTGGTCAGACTCACCTCACTGCAATTCAGTGTTCTGACGAGAAGTCCAGACAGTGTGGCACCTCTTGTTTTGGACATTGAGAATGAGATAGGACAAAATATTAATAGTTGAGCTCTAGAGGACTGGCCAGTCACAGCAAGAGGGACTAGCTGGAGATCATCACTAAGCTTCTCCAGTTTAATCTCTGTGACTCTTTCACTCAAGCCTGTACCAACAGCAAATGTAATAAGGGGCAGGCACGCTGAATATTCTACATGCTGAACATTGTGCTGTTCATCTGCTTAGGGTCTAACGACAGCCAAAGTCAGTGCTATGAGAGAGGTTTGCTCTGTAGAGAACAAAACTTTTTTTCACGTGCACCAGCTGTAAGGAAATATTCAAAGATAAAAAAAATTATTGTCTGGTAGTAGATTTCCCTAAGTGCCTGAGTCCATTCCACAAGGAACATAATTCACTGAGTAACTCTTTGCCCCATGTGAAGCAGCTAAAGGCTCTTCTCTCTGCCTGCAGGATACTCTTTGTACCTCTCTCCTGTTACTCTGAGCTGGTGCTGATACTAAGACAGGCACGTATTCAGAGGCGTGTTTGTACAGTCGTGGTTTTCTTTTCTGTTTCAGCAGTTTATCAAATGGGTGAGAACTGTATTCTCCTCCATGCTGAGTATGCACAATGAGCAAGGCTAGTGTAGAGTCAAGGGTCAAGCGTGGAGTTTGGACAGTTCCTTTAATATGTGACAGCCATGTAAAAGCTTGAAAGCAAAATGACAAGATCCCTTTATTTTGTTTACCTGTACTGTCTTGGTCAACTAAATGGGATGTGATTCCCTTAAGCCCAACTGGGGAACAAATTGCAATTCAGGGAAGGGGGTTTGAAAACTTACAGTGTGGGAGACATCCTTCTGTGTGAAGCACAACTTGTCCAGAGGGTGTATTCAGCCATTGACATTTGCTGCTGGTGTACAGGACGTGCAATATACTTACTCCTTCCCTCCATTACAGTCCTACAAGCACTAATAAATATTTCTGTCCCACTGAAAATAATTATAGCATAGCCTTTTTGCAACCCTAAAGGACTTTCTCATGAATGTTATCTCCATAATCTGTTTCTGTATTTTGAAAGAAACACCAACTTACTTTTTAACCAGCGAAGGAGTTCTCTTCCCCTCTCCTCCCAGTTCAGGATACAGGATAACAAATGAGCAAGTGCAACCAGAAATGGTATCTTGCTTGAGGGTCAGCGTTGTCTGTATATCCAGTTCTTCTCCATTTCCTGCAGGAAAAATTCATGGCTGGCTCAGAAGGTATTGTTCTGATGTGTTGCCAGAGAATCTCTACACTGAGGCCTGCAGCCATAATGAAGCAACAGAATTTGTCTTGTGTATGTTCATTGTGCAATAATTTCATTGTCAAGGATTTATTGTTGCCATTTTCTATTGCACAATATAAAATGAAGAGAGAAAGAAGGGTGGGGGACAAATAAATGGATTGACAGAATTAGGTTTTCAGAGTTCTGAGTTTTTTCATGGGAATTTAGCTACTTACCTCTTCATCGATCAGTAACAAGTGGCTCTACTGTAGACGTTCATTCAAGAGCCAGTGAGATTTTTTTTAAGTTTTTTAACTTTTTTTAAGTTTAATTTTTACACCCCAAAATACTGGCTGTTTTAAAATTTGATATGAACATTCTACATGTTTTGGTTTTCTAAAACAAAATCCAGCACAATGCAATTGTTAAAAATCTAAACAGGATTGAAATTGGTCAAAATCTGAAGAGTATGTTTTCCCTGATCTTTTTCCTTTCTCCCTTCTTTTTGAATTCAATTTCACAAGAAATTTCAATTGTCTTTGCAAATGACAGTATTTCGCAACTTCCAATGTAAAAGAAAATCTGGTTCCAGCCAATTTTAAAGGTCTGGCCCGGGCATGACTGGTCTGATTTGTAGCTCCGCTGGTCTGATTTGGAGCTCCAAACATTATCCATACCCCGAGTATTAATATTTTCATATAACAAGCTTCTTGAAAAACCATTGCAGAGCTGATTTCCAACTGGGCAGGTGTCAGTACTAATTAAGCAAGCAATCTGAGATGCTCGTGTTTTTGCAGTCCCAGAATTCTGAATCTTCTGCATTACTTACGCAGACTTTTGCAAGTCTTAACTAAGCAGTATTACAAAACCAGGGTGTTCTGATTCAAATTGAGTGTCACGGTTTATTTAGTCTATTCAAGTCTCGACATCTGAAGAGTTATATTCTTAATGGGTATGGGATAGCCCACTGCAGATGAGCAATAGTCTTGGAGAAGCAGGAAGAAATCCACTGCCACGTGTGCCTTAGACTGAGTAGCTGATCATTTCAGATTACACTGAGGTATGTAATTCCTCAAGCACACCTGTGGAAACCTTAATGGCTTCAATTACTAGTGATCATGCAAGCCTCCGGAAACCATCAAAAGAAGTCAGAAAGCTAATTCCTTGATGGGAAAGTTCAGAGCGGAAAGAACCTTACAGGATCCGTGGTTAATCCCCTAGGTATTTATAAAAATTTTGGCTAAAAAGCTATTCTAGCCATTGAAAAATAGAAACGAACACAGCACCACCACTCAAACCAACTTTAACTCAAGCGTAACCTTAATGTTAACTAGTTCATCCAGTTCATTCACTTCCTATTATTCCCTGCATCATGCTTTGAATAATTTCCATGATCTGTTTCTTAAGTCCTGCCCCTTTTGATGTCATCGATTTGATCCATATAGGCTGGACAGCTCCCATGGAGCTTCAGCTGGAAAAGGAGATCTGAGACCTCTGGACCAAGACTTGTCTTCTGGTCAGGACAAAGCCGAAGGCTGACTTTAGTGGCTACTCTAAACACTCAAAGATAGAGTTTCTGCCAAGGTACAGTGGGGTGTTTTGCAGTTTGGTCTTAGCTGGTTTACTGTGTACTTCTGTATATATGTGTGATTGATATGTAGATATAGATATCTATACACGTGGTTAAACATTTGTCTACGTGACATTCATGTCTAAGTGTTTGGTATGTGTTGAGCATTGGGTTGCTGTGATAATACATGAACATTTTTACTTGTTTGCCACTGCTGAATAACTTCCTCTGACTTTCTTATAACCTGCAGCGTCTCTCCAGGCACTTCCCACAGACAGGACAGGCAATTGGTCACTGTCGCTGTTACATGTTTTGTTAAGTCCCTGGCTGCAATTGCTATGTTAAATGAATTAGTGGTAGGCTGGTCTGGGAAGCCAGTGGAGAGAGGATGTTCTGTTGCCTGTACACGTGTGCGTTTTGAAATACTCCCTCTGTTATTTTACATTATCTTATGCTTTTTCTTTCTAGTTATTTTAAGACTGTGGATGCAAATGGTATGAACTAACTAGCCATAGCCTTAAAAACCAAGTCAGAATGACTGTGGATTGTCTCTGAAAGACATAGTTTGAATGTTTACAGGTGTTTTTTTAGGTTCAAAATTATACATAGAAAAAGTGTGTTTGTTAGATTTGATTTAGTATTCACTTTGACTTTTATTCTACTTTTTCTCATTAGAGCAAGGCTGACTAGCGAAATTAATACAATAGTAACAATGTAAATTTTCCTGGTTTAGTCTCACACAATTTTTATTTATATCTTAAAATACTATAAATATCTAAGGACTCATCCAATATATTTCTTAACGTACACTGCAGGCTTATTTTCATTTATTCTTATCTAAATAAAATGAGAAAGAAATGATTGAATAAGATAAAGGTTGAACATATGATTTAGCATAAAAATTTAATCTGAAAAATGTGTAACAATAGGGGGTAGCAAAACTACCATGGATGCTTTTCTGGAGTTTGCCACAAATAGTCCTTTTTTTACTGAAGAAGCATTCAGATGTAAGCCTTCAGCTGTAAGGTTGGCTGATAAGATTTGGAACCAGTGTTTCAGAGTACTCCGGCTGTGGGTAGTCTGTGTGGGAGTAACAGTTTAACTGTATATGCACAACGCAGAAAACAGCGTTCCCTTGTAGGAAAGTGGAGTTGCTCGTTTCCCACTCCAATTCTTTATCACACATGTTTTCTTTTAATTGTTCATGCCCTTTTTTTTAAATATTTCAATTTGCTTGGGCTTCCTGTACTTATTCAATGGCAAGTATATCTAAGAAATTTGAAAAAATCGTTTGTCATGTTTAAGTCTAAAAGTATAGAGGGGGTACACATGCCTTTGAGTTAATTTTGTATTATTGTTAAATATCTTAGAAAATACAAACATGGGGTGTGTTATGGCCTTTGGGGAAAATAAGTTGTGATAAACTGGGTTTCCTTGTCAGATGATACACTTTTGTAGGCTATTGTAAAGCTTTTGGAGTGGTCCTCGCTGTTTAAGGATTATTCCTAATCCTTCTGACATGAATAGGGATGCTGAAGAGGCTGTCTTAGCAGTTAGTGACTCTAAGATATCATTTCATTTGATGAGTCCTATTTTAAGGACCTTTGAAATAAAGCCATGTTTAAAATGGGGGGTGTAGATGAGGGTGAAGGCATTGCAGGTCAGGAGACTAGTGTGTATCAGCTGAGCTGTGGCAACCTCAGTGGCACCTCGGACTGAGCCCCCCCAAACACTTCAAGGCTCATAACTCAGCAAAGGGCCTGAGCTTTCATTTCCTTATCACAGACCCCCTTTGCAACAATTCTTTAGTTATTTGTGCGCTCCTTGTCTTGTCTTCAAACTCTGTTACTGTATTTATAAGGTTTTTATTTGTAGTTAAGGTTGGACCAAAGTGTTGTACTCAGTAAACTTGTCTTAATAGCATAATAGGTAGGGTGATTCACAGAGTGCTGTAATGTTGGAAACTCACGTATTACAAGAATTGATGTCATGTTCTCTAAGTGGAAGTATGTCAACGTTAAGTCCCACATCCCAAACCGGTACTAAAACCTAGGAAGACGTCCTCAGTCTGTGCTGGCTAAAAGAAATAATGTTCATGCTTTTCATCAGCATAAAGTCTGAAATTATCTAGAGTAGCATAGTAGATGTTTTACTTACTGTGACAAAGGAGAAACGGATTTTGATTTCCAGTTATGCTGTTCTTCTTGGGTGACTTTCAGTTTCTGTGCTTTCCTTTCACTTCTATAAAATAGAAAGAAGAAGATTTTTAGATTCCTGGAAGAAACTACTTATGTAAGAGATACGTGGCAAAATTTCTGTTAATAGCAGTAATTAATATTTCTAATTTGTCCCTTTCATTCACTTTAAAGATCTGCATTAGTACACAATGCACAATGTTTCAGAATTGAGTGTTGGTCCTTGGTGTTCTTCGAAAGAAGAAAACTACACACCCCTTTGGCTGCAGACTTCTCAGCAACTCGTGTATTAGTCACTACTAAGTTTGCATATCCAAACTAACAGTGCAGTCATAGTGTAAGTGTGGTAGAATCCCTCAAGTTACTGAGGCAGCAATATGTAGAATATTTGACCTCTTTGCTACTTCCTGGTGTCCAAACTCTGGAAAGACAGATGAGTGCCAGCTTACAGTTATTTTCAGTTTTTGTTAACAACAAACTCCTTGCTGCCCTGTTTGCAAGAGTCCATAGATTGGCCATGGTCTTTCTAACAAGCTAATAAGATTTTTTTTTTTCTTTTTTGTTGAACAGAAACAGACTTAGAGGATGGAGCAGGAAGTGGCAAGAGAAGAAGAAGAAAAGAAAGAAGGCTTGATTGAGTTTTATGATTCCTTCAAGGATATGTTCGAGTTCTTCTGTAAGAACACAACAATCCATGGCACCATCCGCCTTGTATGCTCGGACA
Source organism: Anarhynchus alexandrinus (assembly GCA_008711295.1). NCBI lineage: Eukaryota > Metazoa > Chordata > Aves > Charadriiformes > Charadriidae > Anarhynchus > Anarhynchus alexandrinus. The sequence continues at coordinate 1,521,225 of VUYV01000204.1, read as the reverse complement.
GCAACAGGATGAAAACAGCTTTTTGGACTCTGCTTTTACTTGCCAGCTTTGGCATGTTATACTGGCAGTTTGCACTTATGTTCAGCCAGTACTGGGCCTACCCTGTTGTCCTGACCATGTCAATGCATTCAGAGCCCAAGATGTTTCCAGCAATTACCATCTGCAATCTGGACCCATACAGGTAACCTCTGCTTTCCCCTTGGCCGCAGTCACGGCTTTACACTCAGAAGGGTTCAGGAAGGGTCAGCAACTGTATGACTGCAGCCTGGAGCAGGCTGAAGGTAGTAGAGGGAGGTCTCTCTGCCTCACAGAGGTGGAAAGGGACTATTGTTATTTCCAAACTGGTTTTAAGATAAGATCTTGTTGGGAATTGTGCAACAGCATGTAGCAGTTTATTTCATGCACTGACTCAGGATAGAGGGAACTCTACCTTGTGACTTGGTTCAAGCTGCTAACTGATTTTCTGCTCTGATAAAAATAGTCTTTCCCTGAAAAACATGGCTACTCTGCGTATTCATTCCTAAATAAACTATCAGTCTCTGGAATGATGCGTGCTAGAGCTGATTCTGCTTGGGTTTTCATACCACAGAATAGCTTTAAGGAAACAATATGAATTCTGTGGAAGTCTGTGTGGCTCTGCTTGTCAAACAAGGCTCACACAATAGTGGCAAGTTATCGAGAAGTTTCAAATTACATAGTAAAGGAATTATGTAATTTCCTCAGAATAATTATCTAATAGGCTGACAGAAAGGCCAGTTTGTGCAGCTGATGCTGCACAGCTACAAGTTCTGAGGTTTTCAGTGGAGGATCCAGCAACTGGAAATGCAGCTACTTGCGCTCCTAATAAATTAATTTATTGAAGTTAGGTATGGTAAGCATAATTACTGACTTTTCTCACACAGACATCAAGGTCTACAGAGACCGGGAGAGTAGCCTTTCTGTAGATACTGTGAGGGCACATAAAATAAAGTGCTTTTGTCTAATAGGAATGTAGATATTCACAAATAGCTAATGTTTCTGTTCCTTGCAGATTTGAAATGGTTAGTGAACATTTGGTTCAATTGGATCGCATGGCAGAGGAATCGATCACTTTTTTGTATGGCATCAAGACATCAGCCAGCTTATTCCACATGAATGAGAAAAATATCCGTGTAAAAGACTTGTCAAACATAGGCAATCTCAGCACATCTAGCTTCAAGCTGAGCCAAAACTTCTCACTCGTGAGAATGTTTGACCGCACTAACGGGTCAGGGAGGAAGCATTCCACCGTGGGCTTCAGGCTGGTAAGTGCGTGTCCTCTGAGATTTTAACCTGACTACAGACAGGAGCAGCGAGGACTGGCTGCTCCCCGAGGGACAGGGGCAGGGGGGGACCCTGCCGGCGGGGCAGGACGGGGCTCCATCCCACAGTACCTGAGCAAGCGAGCAGGGAAAGCGCGCAGATGGTGGCCAGGTCCAACCAAGAGTCCAGCTCATTAGGCAAGTTCGTGGTGATGAGGCAGGTTTAAGGTCAGGCCACGAAGTTAACCCACTGGATCAACAGGGTCCGCGGTGAGGCAGGAGCACAGCAACAGCCCAGCTGGAGAGCAGCAGCCCTACAGCACAGCCCAAAGAGGGGCTGAAGCCCCCAGGGTTAGCTTAAATGAGCTCCTGGGGCCACAGATGGAGGCTGTGGGTGGAGGCCCCAGGTGAGGCTGCTCAGAGCCATTAAGGTCTAACAGTGCACTCAGGGCCCTGAGAAAGATCTCCCAAGGCACATTCAAAAAATGTGGAAAAAATAGCTAGTTTCAGTGCTGTGTAATGACAGCTTGGAGGATGTTTCAGGAGAGTCCATCCCCGCCTCTAACAGTTTATGCCTATTGCCAGGATTCTTGTGAAGTGAAACAATAGCAACATCAATGATCTTACACGGCCCACCCACTTGTAAAGCCTTTCTGGCAGTAACGAGTTCTGTAGAGAATGGTAGCAACAAGTTATGGGAATCATTGTACGCCTTTCTAAAAATATACAAAATATCTGGACTTAGCAGGTGAGCCTGGAAATAACAGAGAAACAACATGTGAGGATTCCTTCAGTGTCTAAATGCTGTGGTACTGGGGCACTAGAAATGTTGCAGATAAAATGAAAGATAGCAATAACTAATGGAGAAGATGAATACAATAAATGTGTATCTGTCGCTTTGGAGAAGAATGCAAATGCCTCAGATTCTTCATATGAACAACAGGGTTTACGTAGGTCTAAGAGCAGAAGCTATGAGAGAGATCGACGTGGCTTGAAAGGCCAGCAATTTTTGCCTGGTTATTATCATCCTGCCCTATCCTGAAGTCTTTCAGCAGGCACGCTTTCACCAGAATCTGTGGGTGTTCACCTAACGCCTGAGTAAGAACAAAGAAAGCGTCTCAGGAGTTGGTTCATGATTCATGAGTTGTAGAGAATTCCCACTAGCCCTGTCCTTCCTTCCCCCAAGGTACTTGAGTTTGCTTGTCTGCTCTCTTCTCCTGCCTCTTTTCCTCTGCACTCATTCCCCTGAGATGAAGTAGCACACCTAATTCAGCTTCAAGGACAGAAGGTGCTTAGCACATAACAAAGTGACCTCCAGAGGTCCCTTCCAAACTCAGCTATTCTGTGATTCTGTAATAACTAAAACGATCAGAGACTTCACTTTCTGGAAAAACAAAGGTTCCCCTTGTCCCTGTATCCAGTATTGCCTTTACACCCTGATCTCTGTTACCTTTAGGCTGTCATGTCCTGGCTGTGCTGAATGGCTACTCTCTTCTTTTTCTCCAGTGCAATGCCACAGGTGGGAATTGCTTCTACAAGACCTATCCATCTGGGATGGATGCAATTCTTGAATGGTACAGGTTTCACTACATGAATATCATGTCCCAGCTCCCAGTTATCATCAACATTTCTGATCATGAGGAGCATATAGAAGATATGGTCTACTCCTGCCAGTATGATGGGGAGCCCTGCAGACCCAGGTATGTTACTTCTTGAGGCGATAATTGTGATTTCAGCAGTACTGAAGGACCTGGGAGACCAAAACTGAGCCAACACTTCCAGGCAGTGCAGCACTGCACTTCATGACATACTGCCATACTAAGCCCTTGTTGGAGATCTGACAGAAAGAAAGAACAGCCTTTCATGGACAGTGCATGGGGCCAGGAACCTAGAAATTAGCATTCTGCCGTGACTTACCTCGATGACTGAGTTAGTGTCTTAGGGTGGCAGAGAAGCCTAAGAGAATTTCAGCAGGAATGAAACCTTTACTGGTACGAAGATGCATTGACTGTATTGAATGGTAAATGATGAAAGTCTGTTTGCATGGGAGGAAAGGAGCAGGAATCCTTGGATATCCAGTGGATAAAAGTGGGATCTCCTTTTGCTGTAACAGTGAAAAGGGGGGAGAGAAGGGGAATAAGGCTCTCACGATTCTACTGTAACACTCGGCCCCTGAACACAAGGATTGTTCTCAACTATTATGCTGGGAGGACTCAGTTAATGCCAACATGCTGCTTTCATGTAATATATCTCCATCTGTGCACTTGATGGTGAGCATTGTCACCCTTGTACATGTGTTCATCCAACTCTTCTTAAGTACTCTTATAAATTGATGGAATGTGGAGGATGACTTGGCCAGGGAAGTTCAGCATGATCATAAGTCATATAATTTTTAAGAAAACAAGGAAAGAGAGAATCTGTTTCTCCTATTCATTAGAGCACAAAATAGGTTTGTCCTATTGATTAGCACATAAAACTTCAAGCCGCCTGGTTGGAAAAAGCAGGGAAAAATTTAGTCTACTGGGTGGAGGGAAAAGCAGGTCAGAACTTTGAATCTGACTCCTGTGTTTGCCACTCTGGCTATAACTTCGGGTGAGCAGTGAATCCCCGTGCACCTGATTTTTTCTCCTTGTCTCCGGTGAGTTAAGAACTTTTTCCCATAGGCACTCCTGTACATACATACACACACACACATATACACAAAACACATCCTACCTAGAAGTAAAGGTATTGCTATACTTGTATTAAACCCCATCAAAATCTCTCTTGATTTCAGTGACTATGTTCACTTTCACCACCCCGTCTTTGGAAGCTGCTATACTTTTAACAGCAAGGGAACAGACCCTTTTTGGACAGCTACGAAACCAGGAATTCCTTATGGTATGTTATGTGACAAAGGGTGGGAAGAAGAGCTAAAGTTAATATAATTTTGGTTTAAAAATGTATTCTATATATGACTTACTGACATAGAGCCCTCTCTTCTAGTCTGGTGGCACAAATTGTATACTGTATTTGCTTGCTTCACTAGCCACATGTATATGACAGCCATATCAGTCATATCCTAACTTATAGCAAGAAGAATATTATTTTAGTTTTCAAGCAGAATATTATTACAGTTTTGGAATAGGCTGGTGCAGTCACTACCTGACTGCTCACCAGGTCTCTAAGGAAAAAGAATGGCTCTTCTGTCAGCTGAGACAGCAATTTGATCAGTGCTGAGAATTCAAGACATAGCGGTGTTGCTATTTTGGCCCAAAATAGGTTGTTATATGCCTCCCTTTACTTTGGTTTACAGGACTTTCCCTTATCCTGAAAGCAGAGCAGAAGGATCACATCCCACTCTTGTCTACAGTAGCAGGTGTGAAAGTGATGATACACAACCACAATCAGACACCATTCCTCGAGCATGAAGGCTTTGACATCAGACCAGGCATTGCAACCACCATAGGCATTCAGCAGGTTAGCCACTTGCTCAAGAGCATTGTTTCTTTTCCTTCTTATTGTAGAAAGTTGTGAGGAGCTGAACACTGTGACTGACTCATGCAACGGACCTGTGGGACTCTTGTGTTCACTCCTTGACTGTGTGTGTATATTTACACAAGCCTCTCTTCTCTCTTCACTGTGCTCAGGTTCCCGTGGGTAAAACAACGTTATTCCAAATGTGCAAGTGGCCTTTTGGCCCCCAACACACTGGGCCCTGATTTGTTTTACACCAAGGCTCTTACGCCTCTTACACCTTGTCCCAGCCCTATGCAGGGGGACTGCATGTGTATATTAGGATGAGAACAAACATTTAGAAGTGATTTAGTTATTTTGACACGATGAGTTACTGCTTGTCAGCTAAACCACAGTGACTGACCACATGCACTTTCCTACCTTTGCCCTGTTATTGTACATGTTTTATTATCAAGGGGCAGCTTGGCTGCTCACATATATTGCTACACTTCCTGTCCTTTGTACTCCATCCAGTTAAGTTTAGATGGTGATGGCTAGGTCCAATTAATGCTCCTAATCACTCAGGCCTCTTTTCTGTGTCCACAGGATGAGGTGAATCGCCTGGGTGGCAATTATGGGAAATGCACGACTAATGGCAATGATGTGAACGTTAAACTCCTATACAACAACTCCTACACCCTGCAGGTATTGTCAGAGCGGCTGGCTGAGGCCCCGGCTTATTCAGAGTGGATGAATAGCAAACAAGTCATACCTTACTCTCCAGAGAGCTTTTACAAATCAGCAGGTTGATTGCTGGAGATAACAGAGAGATTCATGCCCCTCTGAGAAGAAGCTCACAAACAGGGCGTTATAACTCAGAACGTGTTTTACTGAGCGGGGGATACTCAGTCCCAGGCACTGAGGCTCTTCTCTCCTTGTACCACAAGAGAGATCAGACAGTGAGCCGGTTGAGGCAGCTGGAATGTTCTGGTAGGACATTCTTGGGCCATCAGGTCTTTATTTGTGTAAGCAGTTGCTCCTGGCTCTAGAAATTTGGGCTGTTTAACTGAGATGTTACTGGGCATAACGAGAAAGGCAGCTGGGGAAAATTCTATCTATCTCACTGAATTCGATACTGTTTTCAGAGGTAAAGACAAGGAATGAAAAGTGAAAACCTTTTGCATCATCATGCTCTAGTAATGGCTGGTGTCTTTTTGCAGTACCAAAACCATTATCTCCTAGCAGCTGCATGCTACAGACTGAATATTCGGGCCCTTGAGAGTTTCTGGCTTATCCAATCTTTTATGCCTTCTTTATTTTCCAGGCTTGTTTGCATTCCTGCTTTCAGCACATAATGGTTCGAAAATGTGGCTGTGGCTATTACTATTACCCGCTGCCTCCTGGTGCTGAATACTGTGACTACAATAAGCAGCCTGCATGGGGTAAGAGCGAGAGACTGTTGTCCTGTCCTTGTCGGAAGGGGACTCCTTCCTACAATAGCCCCTGGTTACATGGCTCCTTAGGTTACTGCCCTTCTACTTTGTGCCTATTTCCTGCTTAGACTGTTTCCTCACATCACTGAATCCTGCCAGATGGCAGACACCTTTCTGTGTATTTGCATGGATATCAAGTCAGTGCATAGAGAATCTTGATGCTATCAAGCATCCCTTTATTAAGGACATTAATATAGGTTCAAGCTCTTTCATGTTACCAGTATAGGTGTAAGACAAAGCTTTGAATAACTTCTCTTGGTTTTCTGGTTGGCCCAACCTCAGCAGATCCTTACAGGGAAGGCACCTGCATAGCACACAGGTGATTAGCTCAGCCATCTGGAACCATCCCAAAGTGAGAGTGCGGCAAAACCAAGTCTCTCTCAGAGAGTGCTGTATGCTTGGGAAGGCCAAGTGAGGGCAGAGGTTTTGGTAGCCTTCCATTTGGTAGCCTTCCATTTCCTGACGAAGTGTCTGAGGGTGTTCCTCCCATTTCTTTCACCAGGTCACTGCTTTTACCAGCTGTACAACAGGCTCAGAAATCATCACCTGAATTGTTTTGACCAGTGCCCCAAGCCTTGCCGGTAGGTCACAAAAGTAGAGCACGATAAATGCCAGCTTGCAGAGGAAAATTACACCAGTGGAAACGTAGGCAGCTTAGTGGAATATTTATGGATCAGCTGGCTGACTGAATTATGACATTTTCTGAACCAGAGATTTCAGTTTGATGTTTGAACCCCCATGCTGAGAAAGGAAAAAAATAACAGCATTAGAGAAATTAAATAAGAACTTTGTGCATGCATGACAGCAGAGAGGGGAAATTGTTTTGATCACACTGAAATGTTTTATTAAGCCCAAACCAAATAATTTGTGTCATTTTTCAATCTATATTACTTTTCTTGGATCGCCTTTTTTATTGTAGGTCAATTTCAAAATTGAAAGACATAATTTTAAAGCAAAATATCAATATTTTGGGTTTGAATGCATCAAAGAAAAGTTGTCAGGATTTTGAAACCATTCTAGTTTTCCTCCTAACCGGAATAGTTTTCAGGCAACCTCTGGTTATATTTTCTAAGCTGATTTACAAAGCTTTTTCCAAGGTTCTCAAGAGTTGCCCCCACAACTTCTGCTTTGGGCAAGTAGTTAGCATTGTTAAACTCCTTCATGTATTCACTTTTAAATGCCAAGAGTTATCATGATCACAATCTCCATTTTTATCTCATCAGGGAATCACTGTACAAGGTGTCTGCTGGAACAGCTAAATGGCCATCAGCGAAGTCTCAGGTAGTCCATACAGACAACTGCTATGTTTAGAGGGGATACTGCATTTACTGTGGCTGTTGGGACATTAAAGTTAAGGGTGAAAACAATGACTCAGGCAGCAGCAATGGAAATGGCAAATAAAGCAAACTGATCCAAAACCTGGGCCCAAGGGAATGACCCTGTAGTTAAGACGCCAGACTAAGATGCTATAGAGGTACATTCAATTCCAGTTCTAATCCAAACTTCCTTGTGACCTTAAGCAATTCACCTCACTGCTTTAGTTCCCACCTACAAAATGGTGCTAATGACCTTCTGCTTCCAGTGGGTGTTGTGGTGTAACAACTCACTTATTACTGTTTGTGAGGTGCTGCAGGGCTGCAATGGAAACTCTGTGAGTCAATAGATGACCTCTTGCCATTTCTCATGTTCTAATGTTAAATGAGCATTCAGGCTGTGTGACCAGGTAATTAATTCATGTGAAATAGATGATAATGTAGCTGTAAATACGACCAATACATTTAAAAAGAGGAAATTATTTGGTGGGTTTGCCATTAAAGCAGAATTCAAGAACCAGAATACTATACACACCTAAAATATCAGTGTGTATTTCCTTGCTATTCTGGCAAATACAGCTACTACTTGATAGCTGTTGCTATATGTTATACACCAATCAATTACATCCTTTTTTATTATTCACAATAGCCATTTTATTGCTTATGAAATCTAGATTTACAAAATATTAAACGTACAAAAACTCAGAAGTCAGGTTTGCCAGTAACATACATATACTCTGCTGCAGGACTGGATCCGCCAAGCGCTAAGGCACCAGAATGGATATAACTCTACCAGCAACAGGTTAGTCACTGCGAGAAGGTACTCCTGTTAAAACTATGGGTTAACTTTTCATCCCTGCAGAATTTATTAGACTGGAAAGGGAGGACAAGGGAAAAATCATAGAATCAGAATCATTTAGGTTGGAAAAGAGCTTTAAGATCATCAAGTCCAACTCTTAAATGTACAGGGTCATCCAATAAACTTCCCATCGCTCCTCACAACACTGTAAGACAGTCACTTCTGTAACATTTTTCCAAGCTCATGTTAAACACCCACAAGAAGAAAGCTTGAGTGAGTGACAGAACCTGTTGCCTAGCGATCAGCGTGTAAAATCGAGACCAGAATGCCCACAGTACCTTCCGCCAGGTGAATGACATGCGGCCATCCCGCCGTTGCTAACTGCTCCTTTTCTCCAATACAGGAAGGACATTGCCAAGGTGACTATCTTCTACAAGCAACTGAACTACCAGTCCGTGAACGAGTCTCCTTTACTCTCAGTAGGTTGCACTACATCAGCTCAAAACTTTCTTACCTGTCATTAGTTACGGTGTGCTGTGTATGCTTGGAGGGAGGATTATTCACAGCCCCCAAGATGGGATGGGATTCATCTTCTTAAGGAAGAGACTTGAAAATTTCACACTTTACGCAGTCACAGGAAATTACTGGCCAAATGGCAAGCAGCTAACTGACCCGCTGGCAATATGCTATAATTTCATTTCCCAGAGCTCTGCTGTGTTTGATAAACACCACCCTTTGATTCTTTCCACAGGAGAATCTGCTTCTGTCCAGCATGGGAAGCCAATGGAGTCTCTGGTTTGGATCCTCAGTGTTGTCTGTAGTTGAAATGTTTGAGCTGCTTATAGATACACTAGTCTTGTCTCTCCTCTTCTGCTACCAAAGTTTCAGGGCGAAGAAGACATTGAAAGTAGCTCAGACTCCTACCATCCCCAGCGTGAGCTTGACCCTAGAAAACTACCGAGTTGTGCAAGAAGAAGCTGGAAAAGGTGATGATTCTGCTCATGCTCCCCCTTCTGGAGTGACTATTGCCATGGACAGCACCAGTGACCTGCATCTTCACCCGCTCTCCAGCAAGCTGGAAATGCCAGAGCTTTGCCCAGATGTGGTGCTTAATGGATTTCGATACACGAAGGACAGCTCTTTGGACGGGGAACTAAATAGCTAAAGACGCATTTGTGTGCATGGAGAAGTGGGAGACTTGAAACTCCCCTAATGCTCAGGCGCTGTCAGAAAGGTTACAAACAGAAACCTTCTGGATCCATGATCTGTGAGCACCTAAACACCGCACAACTTAGCTTGGCAATCCTCCTCCAGCTATTGCGAGTTCATTATTAAACCACCCGTGTGTCCTGGATTCGGGCATCATGCAATGTTCTTTTGTTCCAAATGCGTGTCTGGGGAGGGGAGAACTGTACTTCTACTCCCTGGGACAGTCGTCAAGTCCTCATAAAAGCCTATTCATAGCTTTTAACTTTTAAATCCTTGTGAGGAAATCAGCCTGTGGCTTCAGACAGGCCCATCTACATTTCACAAACGTACTCAAGAGAAAAGTCAGCCTGGCTGTTAATGGAAAGATTTCCAGTGGAGGCCAAGGAGTGTGAGCTGGTATCAGTCCGTGTTGTCTTGAGGATGAGAGGGTATGTAAAAACAAGAGGTGGCTCTGATTACAGCTTTGCGTCCAAGACACCTCTCTGTCCTTAACCTATCACTGTTGCATTTTGAGGATGATGCACAGAATGCTGCTGCTGAGATGCTTGACCCCGATTGTTTCAGATGAGACTTACTATCTTAGAGAAAAGGAAAGAGAAGAAATGGGGTTGATAACTTTGTTATGTCACAGATGAAGCATCTGATTTATTTAGAAGATTAAAAAAATACTGCGTTTTTGTTGCAGTCCGTTTATAAATAGAGATGTTTTAATGTTAATATTTGACAGTAACTTATGTGTACATAAAATAACACATTTATTTTTGATGACAGTGTTTGCACAGGAGCATTTTACTCTGTTGTCATCTTGTTTATAACTTCCTGTAGAAAACAGGAGTTAACAAGAAATCAATGAGCTTTGTTTTGTAATTTTTTTAAATAATAAAATGCTCTGAATACAGACTACGACTGGGGGTTTAGCTTGACTTTGTTTTGCCTTTGACCGATATTTGGGTTTGTTACTGCCTAATTGTTACTTCTAAGTGTTGGCTCTGGAAAAGTCTTTTTCAAAATGTCCAGCCCTTCCTCGCAGAAGCCTAAATGCATCAGGCCGAATCACGAAAAGAGTTTTGGTTCCAGCCATGGAGGTGGGATACATCATTGGAAGCCGAGCACCAAGATGCTCTTGAAAGTCTCCCTTTTTTGCTTGATTTGCTTGATTTTTTTCTCATTCACAAGGAGAATCCACAAAGATGTAGACCAAACCCAAATGAATTGTGCTGTAATACACCAGCCAGGTTACAGTGAATAGGAACACGTGGGCTCCATTGCAGTGGGCGATTCAGGGTTTGCTCTGGGTCTTCAGCGCTGGGAAATACAGCTGCTTTTCTGACTGGCGAGGGTGATTTTGTGCAATACTGCAGTCCGAGTGACGCTGTTGAGAAAGGACACTGTGTAGAAAAAAAGCACTGAGGACAAGAAAAAGAGAAAAGGAATGAGAATTCTAAGCAGAACATCCGGGAATGCAAAAGTCAAATGGATGCCATGCAGTCCTTACGGAAAGATTACAATGCCTTAGGTCTACGCTTGTCTATGTGTGTGCATACACCGACACAAAAGAAAGCCCCTCTCAGAAGTCCCAGACTTGTTACCACTGGGACTAAATGGGAAGGCGGAAAGGAAATTGATGAAGGAATCCTTATACTGGTCCCAATGCACACACACACAAAAAAATCACTGCAGGATTCTGCACCGTGTAATATAGTTGCCAAGAGGAGCCAATTTTGGGACAGAGGAGCGCGGGACAAAGGATCAAGTGGCAAGGTCTTGTCTCGTGGTCAGATTTGGAGCAAGAGGGATGTGGCAACGCAGGACAGGAATCTGTTAGCGGGGGTGTGTGCTTCGGTCCGTACAGGGGCAGACCCAGAAGAGCCAGGGGTGTTGCAAGCCAGGAGGGAGATGCCCTGGCAGCCTGGTATGCGAGTGGGCAGGGAACGTCTGCGGGTAGCACGGAGACACAAGACTGGAAGAGCAAAAGAGTATTGGGTTCGCTATGGGAGGGGGATGTAGCGAAAATTTGCTTCTCACCTGCTTCTGCCACCTTTAGTAGAATAAAATAATGGTTTCTAAGCTAGTGGAAGCGTAAGCAATAGGGATCCAGTTTGAAGGTAGCTTAGAGCAATCTTCTCTGAGGGTGTGGACTAATTTTCAGCTTAGTAGCTACCTCTTCATTACAGAACATTCCGGTAGCCTGCTGTAGTTGAGAAATCAGCCATACAAATTCTTCATTAGGGTCATACCTTAGTGCTTGTGATGTCATCACTGAAATATCTGTCCTATTTGGGGCTCCTTATACATGAGCTGTGCATTTCCAGGGGGGAGCAAAAATTGAGACACAAATAGGAGTCACTGTTGTGCTCGGAATCACACAGCGATGCCACAGAAAGGTACAAGCCCAGAGTCCCGGCTCCCTGCTCCAGCTGCCAGGCTACTGGTCTTCCCCAATGGAAAGCTTCTGTGATAGCTGTCACCCTCACAGCAATTAAAGCTAAGCAGTAGGAAATCATAGAATCATAGAATGGTTTAGGTTGGAAGGGACCTTGAAGATCATCAAGTTCCAACCCCCCTGCCCTGGGCAGGGACACCTCCCACCAGCCCAGGTTGCTCCAAGCCCCGTCCAACCTGGCCTTGAACACCTCCAGGGATGGGGCAGCCACAGCTTCTCTGGGCAACCTGCGCCAGGGGATCACCACCCTCAAAGCAAAACCTTTCTTCCTAATATCTAACCTACATCTCCCCTCTTCNCCCTCACTGTGAAAAATTTCTTCCCGATATCTCATCTAAATCTCCCCTCTTCCAGTTTGAAGCCATTTCTCCTCGTCCTATCACTCCATGCCCTTGTAAAAAGTCCCCCCCCCCAGCTCTCCTGTAGCCCCTTTAGGGACTGGAAGGGGCTCTAAGGTCTCCTCTCCGGGCTGAACACCCCCAACTCTCTCAGCCTGTCAGCCTGCGTGGAGCACTCTTCTGCGACTGTCGCCAGAGGGCTGCCACAGCCCAAGAAGCAGCTGCTCTCCCGCCGTCCCATCACCCCGAACCCCACAGCCCTCTCGGGTCGGCCCACGGCACGGCTCCCCGGGCAGCATCGCTCCTCCGTCCCCACGTCTGCGACAGCCCGCGAACGCTGCCTTCTGTCGCCTGCCGAGGGACGTGTCGGGAGGCATGTCTGTCAGGAGAAACAGCCTGGCAGAAGGGCTGAGATGTCTGCTAAGCTGCCGCACTGCTCGTGCGCTTCATTAATAGCATTAATGAAATCAGAACCTGTCTTAATCAGATAAAACAGAAGGGCTACCAAGAGAGTTAGAATCCTGTGTCTCTTTGGAGAAAAGTTCCTTTACCTTCTTCTTTTCAAGCCATAAAGCTGTGCCAGATAAATTTCATATTTTAAACCTTCTCACACTCAAGTGCTTCACTGGCTTGTAAAGATCCAGAATCAAAAAGAATGAAAAAGAATGCCTGAAGTTTAAAAAAAACTTCCTGTCTTTATTCTCCGTTCATAGATACTGTTTGCACGTGAGATTTTTTTTTCACTCCCACCTTTTCAAAAAAATACATTTCTTCTGCCATAAGATGTATTACATTTCAGCGTGTCATAGTTTATAGATATCATCCTGACAATGCACTTCATGATGTCATGGTGCCTATACCTGTATAGTCCACACATAACCTTTTATTATTTTCGCTAGCTACGACGTACAATAATAAAAATGACGAAAACCAATACTGAAAGCCGTGCCTTAGGGAAGAGTACAGCTCTCCTCACAGTGAGACACACAAGCAGCAGGAGACAGAGAGCCCCTGAGGGAACGAGCTGGGTTCTGTTTGCGGCGTTGTTTGTAAAGCCCCCGTGGAATCGGGATTGTGTTCCTGGTCCATCTCAAACCAAACATCTCAAAGGGCTCAGTGGTGGAGGCGCCTTCAGAGGCGCATTACACGGCAAAAGGAAGCGCTTTGCCAAAGGTGTTGCAGTGGGCTGGTCGCGACCAGGAGCCCTGTGGCATGGTGGTATTCTGGTGCCGTGTCCCGGGTGGCCTTTCTCCTCCGAGAGGACGGGAGGGCTGCGTGTGGTGGGTCTCTGGCCACAGGGAGCTGCGTCCCCTCACCGTGGTGGGACACTGGTGAGGCTGTCCACGGGCTGAGCTGGTTCCAGCGACACCGCCACAAAGCAGCGTAATGAACAGTCTGTGATATTCGCTTTTCCTCAGTTTTTGGAGCACTTCAGACTTGATGTCCTCCTGGAATGCTCAATGGTCACCACCACTTGCTTCATCGTAGGGGCGGGCACTGCTGCAGTGTCATAAATGTTTGCATACACCCAGAAAGAGGGGATTTTTCCCAGAAACAGCAATGTAGAGAGGGCATTGGGAGCTAAAAGATCAGCTTAACTCATTGTAAACTGCATTCGGGTGCTGCGAGGCGCGGGCCCTAAGCCTACAGCCTGAACGGACACCTATTCTGGAACCAGCCCGGGGGGTCTGCCACCTCCCTGGTCAGGGCACAAAGGCCCACGCCAGGGGACACGCGGGTTTCGAGCAGAAGCGTGTCTGAACGGAGAACACCTTCCTTCAGCAGCGGAGCTCGCCTTGCCTGTCATGGCCGCTCCTCTTTCTGCCGTCGTGGGCAGCTCAGAGCTCGGCAGGTCCCGGCGGAGGGTGGGCAGGAGGGGGCTATCTGCAGGAGTGGCTGAAGTGTAGGCTCCTCCTTTTGAGTTTCTCAGGGTCGTTGGAAGCCATGTGAGAGAACTCCCGGAAGATGTCCAGGTAGGTAGCGTCTCCTGCAAAAATACACAGGAAGAGGCATTAGTCCCCATATTGTTGCTTTGCTACTTCCCACCCATGGAGGTCGTGGTGCACCAGGCCATTTTCACCGGGAACTCATCATGACTTTCATCTGGGGGTAAGAGACAGCTCTACATGTGACACAGACCGAGCTCTTTAGCCTTGCACCGCCTCAGAGGGTTCTGGTTTGGCTTTCCATTCTTTGTTAATAAGAACAGGGTTATTCACGAGCTTGCATGTGTCAACATGCTCTCAGGACTCTTGCTTCACACTCAGATTTGGGATAATTCCTCCCTTTTATTATTATTATTGCTACTTTTTTTCCGAAGCCCAAGAGACAGCAGAGAGACTTTCAAGACTTGAAGGAGAGAGCTGTTGTGGAAGCTGAGTGCTCTGAAAGGCAAAGGTCCTTCGTTGAGCCGCTTGGGCGGCAGCAGAGCTTCGCGCAGGAGGGAACACGGGGCTTGAGGTTGGTTTGCTGGGGACAGAGTTCACCCAGCAGCAGGGAGAAGGTAATTTACTGGTGGTCTGGCTTCTCTTCTGGCAGCCAGGCTCCTCAGAGCGTGTTGTGGCAGGTACGACATCAGTCCACCTCTGCCAGAACAAAACAACAACCTGTTGAGGGGCACTATCTGATAATAGCGATTCTCCACGAGAGCTGACTCAAGGCCCTGTTCGAACCGCAAGGGAAGGCAGAGAGTTCAGGTGTCCCGGCAGCGGTTCTCTGATAGAATCTCCCTTGATGCAGGAATGGTTTCAGATTTATGCTGCAATTCTAGAGATAATTAGGCACCCGCATCCCATTAATGATATCTCTGCTTGTACGTTTTGCTGCTTGATGTTCTAGGGCAATTTTTGCCACAGACCGGGCTACTGAGCTCATTTTTACCTGGTGATGAACTCACGTAGCCACAGGGGAAAAGATAAGTGAAAGATCCCAGGTATTCACCTTCAGAGGGGCAGCTCCCTTTGGTCTTTCATACTCCGGTGGTGCCCTTTGTTTGACAGAAGACATGTCCTGGAGAGTCAGCGGGAGGGAAGACCCACAGCTGCTACGAGCCGCGTAGCTCCAAGGCACGTCCTCTGCCAGTATTGGTGCGGTGCGGAGGGAAGAGAAAAGCTAACCCAAAAACTTGGTTCTGCACAGCCAAGTCGACGGCAGGAGCCCGTGTCACTCCATATTGCCCCCAAACCAGGCTGGAGAGAGCGGTCTGAGCGTGAGTGTGTCCGTCTGGCTGAGGGTGGACAGGGCAGCATCCCCTCACTGGCCTGGCAGTGCTCCCGACCCCGGAGGTGTCCTCCCAGAACCCCTCCTCCAGCGGCTCCTTTGACGCAAGCTCACAGGACAGGTCCCTCTGGGGCGTCCCCGTCCACCCCAGCTCATGGGGGAGCACGCTGGGATGTCAGAATTGTCTCTCTTCAGTATATGAAGAGCGTCCAGCCCAAAAGGTCTTGAGAATAATAGTCTTCAGCATTATCCACATGCAGGTGGCAAAGGCTTATCGCATCAGCCTTATGGCCAGGGGAAGCTTTGATCGGGATCTGTCGATTTTCAGGCAGCAATGCTCGGGAAATGGGTGAGTTTGTGCCTGCCACAAAACCCACTTGACCTACCTGTGAGCTTCTCATTACAGCCCCTTGAGCCCCTCGTTAACAGGAGGGACTCGTCCTGTTTCCACTGCCCCCGCCAGCGCCATCCTGTGCGTACGGATATACCCCGATGCTACAGGACTTGTGCCTGGCAGCCTGTTAGACACCGTCCCCTCCCACCCGTGACAGCCCCTCCAGCACCCTCACTGCCTTTCGTTCTCCATGTGCATCACCACAGCGTCCTACCATCACCCGCTGCTCCCCCGCCGTCTGTTCCTCCCCACCTTCCCTAAATAAAACATACTCCCTTTCTGGAAGAAGAAAAAAAAACCCACAACAAACCAACCCACCCTTATACACCGCATAGAAAACGGGCAGATTTTCCACGAGGACACTAAAGACCCGTCTCTCCGGGGTTTATTTAGAATGAGTCTGCTGTTGAATTGTTAGTCATACCTGGCAGCAACAGGTAAGTAAGCGCTGAAGTGGCTGAGTTCCGGTGCAGAAACCAGCCGCGACTTCTCCTCTGCGATCCTGCCTTAGTTTTCACACCAGTGGGATGGTGACAAAGCGGCACTACTGAGTAGTGGGACAGAGAATTGCTATTACCTCCTGCCAGTGGCCTGACCACGTTGGTAAAATCAGGAAGGTCTCCTTGTTCAGTGAGATCGCTCATCCTCCTGCGCACCGGTAAAATATCTGTTCTGGCAAGACTTAGCTATAACTCCAATTACAAGAATCGTACTGTTGTAGTAAAGTATTAGGCCCAGATTTTTGAAGATATTTAAGCATTTAATCCTCATTAACTAAAGAAAGAGACAGTCTTTTGGAGATCTGGGTTTCTGTAATCGCATTTCAGTCTGCGGTGTATTTATCCTCGTGAGGTTGGTGAGACCACAGTCTCCGTTTCGGACAGAAATAGAAATGCAGTAAAATAAAGGGGGGCAGTGGGCGCCAGTGACAGGGTGGGGAGAAAACCACGTGTCTCCCGAGCTCTGTGCTTATAAATTTACTGTAAGACCATCCAGCTTTCCAGCCATAAACACCTTAAAAGACTGTAATGCTCCTGATTTCAAAGCATCCTTCCTGTTTAACTCCTTCACTGAGTTCGGGATCATACCCGGATCCATTAACCGGGATCTGTTTGTCCCTCCAGGGGAAAACAGGTTATTCCACGGTTTTGTTTTTCTGCATTTGTTTTCCGTGCCAAGTATGGTAGAAATCACGAGGCCAGTCTGTCTTTTCTTCTTCTTCTTTTTATTTTTCTGCCACAGACACACAGTATGAGAGAAACCAACGGGGGAAGGACTGCACTGGGGTATGTGGGGAATGGTGGTCCATGTGCAGAAGACCGATAGTTTCACCTAGTGCAAGGTCTCCTTTTACAGGGCAGCCATCGGCAGAGCTCGTGCAGAGCAAGCATTAACCGATTCGGGTACTCTGAAGAAACATGAATGGGTGGGTTGGGGGGGCTGAGCTGAGCCTGTCACCTTTACCCCAGCCTTCTTCCAAAGCACCCTGAAAGCACATCATCACAAGACAGTGTCACAGAAACCCAAACACAAATGCAGAGTATTTACGTGGCATTCCAGTCTATTCGCTGCCACGAAATTCAAGCGGTGGGTTGCAGAGAAGGAGAACGGGTTAAAAGGGGATGGTTTTCCAGATCCAGTTAATGCAGGCAACAAGGCAAGAAACCCTGCATAAATAAATAAAGCCAAAGGAGGAGGAGGGAAGGAGTTTATCTAGATTTTTATTAACAGTGTTTCAAGAGACAATAGAAGAGAAGGGAGGGGGGAAAAAAGGCAGACACCACAGCAACAGTTTTAAAATTGTACAAAGATAATAACATACAGAATATCTGGTTCCATAGTTACAGTCAGTACAGGCTGTGTAGGGAAAGGGGGAATTAAAAAACGTGTTACAAAGTCGTACTGAAAGCAGGCAAGTGAAGGAGGTTAATAGGTTATAGCGTATTTACAGCAAGTGTCAGCCCCTGGAAGAGCAGCCCAGCCACCCAGCGTGCCGCAGAGCATCGCTAATCAACCGCACGCAGCAGCTCGCGCTTGGCTAAAGAACTTCTTTCTCGCTGTGCTGTTTAGATAGGAAGGTGTGGGAGCCTTAGCCAGGAAGCGGCCGGCTGGGCTTTCTCATCTCAAAGGCTTTCACGGCAGGCCGCCAGCCTCCCCCACCCTACAGCAGGAAAGGTTTACTCCGTTTCTGCCATTCAGCAGCCACAGGTCGGGCGCAGAGGGCTCCCGGGATGGGGAATCCACACAAACGTTCGTGTGCTGGTGGAGGGACGTGACGGATGGAAGTCAACGGAGAGAGGGCTACAGATCCGTTGACAACCTGAAGGCAACCGTTTGGCCACTGCCAACGTCACCTACTGGAGCACGAGGATGTACAAACTAAATGTGCTCCTCACCGCGAGGAAGGTGCTCGGTGCTGAGACGTGTTTGTGGAGCAGACGCTCCAACTGCAGCCACCTCAACTGCTGCACCAGAAACACACACGGGCCTCCTCGTGCCTTGGAAACCGTCTTGGCTGCTCCCCCCACCTCCATCCCTCATTCCCTCCCCATAACTACCCAGCTGCCCTACCTTCCCCCTAACTCGGTGCTGGGTATAGAGCCCAGAGGGGATGTACCCCAGCCCCAAACTCCCTCCAAGGCTGAGGAAGCGGCCAGCAGACCGATATGAATCACATTCCTATGGAAACAGCACTCTATATTGTGGAATCTCAAAAAAAAAAATCTTGTTTCTTCAGAACTCCCACTCTCAGTCCCTTCCCCGCACCCCCTTCTCCATATAACAGCACCACACGCACTCACACGCACATTTGTCATCAGCTACCCAATGGTTTAATATCACATTTAATCCGTTCATCCTGTTTTGTCTTTGGTTGAAAGCAATAATGCTCGGGCAGTGAGGAGAGAGAAGTGGGTTCAGGGACAGCCGAGCAGCGCAGGAACAACACAGCAGTTCGGCAGAAGACAACAGCTGTGTCGTGGCCACTGGACAGTGAGTTAATCAGTGCATTTCTTTAGGAGGTCCTGGTTTTCTCTTGCATAAATAATGGTCATTTTTGCTGGTCTGAGATGTTACTGATCTGTTTCACGCTGATCACAGCCTCAGCTTGTCAAATCTTTTTCTTTAAAGACATAAATTCTTCCAATTCCACACTCTTCCTCTAGACTGCTCAAAGAAATGGCACATTGCAGAGACCATCTCAGAGACAACAATGTTAAAATAACCTGAGGCTTCCCTGGATGACACGTGGAGAGGGAACACAGAGGGTTTCATTTCAACTTGCCAGCAACCTGAACTCATCCCCTTTGGAACGGGAGACGTGTGGCAGACCCCAAAGATTCAAACCCAGACTACCTGTCCGGGCACTTGGTTGCAGGGCTTGGGTCGAGTCAAAGAAAAGCTAGCACAGGTATATAAATATTCACCCAGATCTCAAAAAAAACCTCGAAAGATGACAGAATCTGCATGGCTGAGGCAAAGGTTTGGGTCCGTTTGTGTTTTGACAATGCCTGGCATGTTGCTTTCTAGACAAAGGCAAACCTCCTCATGTTAACTGTGGTTGCAAGCAAGTTACTGTCGTGTAGACAACATACGCGCTCTTTGAAAAGAAAGGAAGAATGAGAAGAGAGTAGTTTTGGCAGTAGGTATTTCCAACGAGATTGTACAACACAAATACAGCTGTATTTGAAGAAGGAAAAAAACCAAAGCGTTCAATATCTCGCCTTCCCTGGAGCCTGGTTGGCCATTTACTTTGCTGAAAACAAGTTTTCTGTACAACTTTCCCACTCTCTGTCCAAACTTTTAAGCACACGCACGCGCTCACACACACCCCAATCAAAAAAAAAAAATCAAATAAACACAGAAAACATTGAGAAGTGCCTCCTTAGCATTTTTTTTTTCCTGGAGAACCTTTTTGTTTTAGAAACTGCAGGATGTACTGAAGTGTTTGATTATACTTCAAACCAGAGGCATTTAATGCCTCGTGATCTGTATAATGAAAATAGAAGAGAAAAGGGGGGAGGGGAAAGAAAGGAAAATTGTGGTGGTGGGGGGGAAAAGGCAGGTTTTGAAAAACATTCCCTAACAATGCTACAAAAAATCCTGACATTAAATACAGACAAACTGTATTGAATAAAAATTGCACTAGTCCTCTGGGCACATCAATAATAAATTAAATACTTAACAATTTCACCGATTAAAAAAAAGACAGCACAAAATCCATAACAAAAGAACATAAAACCCCCCCAATACTGTATGTAGGAAAAGTGCACAAAGTTGCTTTATACATTGAATCTAAATAAAGTACCAATACATGTTAAATAGATAAATTGTCTTGCAAGACACTGCTTTGCATCAGTATTTACATAGGCTTTAACGTCATGTACTTCAGCAGTGAGTCTGAGCTTCAATGGACCTAACTGTACATGATTTTTGTATTGTTCTCGTGAGCCGCTAACGCTGACCGTGAAATAAATGACCCACAGTGGAAGCCGTGTCTCCAGTTCTCCCTGGCTTACAGAAAGGATCGGTCGTGTTTCTAACTTCGCATAAAAAGCTGGAAAACCGACTGGGGTGGTTTAAGTTGCTGTACATGTAGAAAACATTGCTAGACAATGACCATGCTGAAATTCATTCACGGAGTAGGACCGTGGGAGTGGTGAAACGCCTATTTCACTTTCAAGATCTTGGACGTACCCTGAAAGATGCCAGCTTTGATCCGGTGTGGCCTTTTTCTAGGAAAAGGCACAACTTGAGGGGACATCAGCACCGACAAATGTCTCAGTGGATGCAGATCAGTATAAAATGGGATCGGATTATCAAAGAGAATTCATTACCGAGGATCTCTCGGTTCCTAACCCAGGAAGCAGAGCGAGTTCTTGGCCGGATACTGGTTCCTGTGCAGGTCTGGACGCCGCAGGCTGAGCTGCGTGACCTGTCCATAAGCATAGCACAGTCCCGCTGAAGGCAGAGATGTGCTTTGCCAGATCGCCACCAGGCTCAGCACCACAACCCATTTCACCGTGCGACGGCATCCAACAGCATCTGAGCGCCACGCAGAGCAGTGCGGTCTGTGGGGCGTTTCGCACGGATGGTTGTAAGACTTCAGATTTGCTCCCGACCCCGCTCAGACCAACAGTAGGACTACCACCGGTTGCAGAGTATGCGGGATCAACCGACAAGGAAGGGGTGTCCAACGGGGCAGCGACACGCGAGGGAAGGCAGCACCCCGCTCAGTGGGGAAGCCCATTTAAATTTAGGGTGACTTGGACCAGAAAGAAGACCAAGTCCAAGGCAAAGGACTGCAAGATGAAGCTCCATGAGAACGTAAAGTGGTCCCCTTCTGTAATCATAGAATGGTTTAGGTTGGAAAGGACCTTGAAGATCATCGAGTTCCAACCCCCCTGCCATAGGCAGGGACACCTCCCACTGGACCAGGTTGCCCAAGGCCACGTCCAGCCTGGCCTTGAACACCTCCAGGGATGGGGACTCAACAACCTCTCTGGGCAACCTGTGCCAGTGCCTCACCACCCTCAAAGTGAAAAACTTCTTCCTAATGTTCAATCTAAACCTGCCCTCTTCCAGTTTGAAGCCATTCCCCCTCGTCCTATCGCTACATCCTGCACAAGAAACGCTGAGTGGGCAGTGATGCCGGCTGTACCTTCACACAGGTATCGGGAAGAAAGATATTTAACCCAGGGCACGTTGAACGCAAACTGAAGGAGACAGTGTAGCGGTGCTGCAGCAACAGCTACGCACAGTGCACACCCGCCTACGTTTGGTACCACTTACACGGGTGTACGCCCGGAGTCAGCCCTCTCCCTTCAGTGACAGGACTCGAGTCACACGTGGCAGCTACAATCAGAAGACGGTCCCTTCTCACAAAGAAATCGTCCTCTGAATGAAGGATTTAAATTGAATTGCAGCAACAATGGCATCTTATGCCACACTGCTTCATCCCACACCCGGTCCTGAGTCTCTCCGGACTGAAGTCTCCCCACAGCCGAACGGAATACAGACACAGCCCGAGTGACGTGCCCTCTGCCAACTGTTAAGGGCACATCCTACAGCTTCTACTCAGAGAAGAGTTCAGAGGGACTATCGCCCGGCCAAAGACTACAGGATAGTTTCAGACCAGGTACTGAACAGAAGGGAGAATCCCCTCCAGCCCGTCAGCGCACTGTGAATCGGGTTCGCAGAGCGAACGGGTTCAGCAGCAGCACGCTGGGACACAACGAGCGGGGCGATGGAGAAAATGCCTTGAAAGGCATTGCCAATGATAAGAAGGCTGATGGGGCCAAGCTCATTAATTTTTATTTTCCAAGATTGGCGAAAGGAGATTGTTTATTACCTCGGGAAGCAGGAGAGGCCCCGGGGCCAGGTTTTGCACTGCCATTGACCTGCGGCAGCTTGAGCGCAGTCACTGGGACCGTTTTCCCAACGGAGAGTTGGGAGTGAGCTCAGAACTCAGCACTTGGTGCTGCGCGTCCCAAAGCATCCAAAGGGAACAAGAATGAGAAGGCAACAAGACCCAGATGAACTTCAAGACCCAGATGGCACAGACAGAAAACCGCGGTCTGGCTGCAGCAAAACGTGGGACAGCACTTCCCGAAGGACGCGGGGACTGTCCCTTGAACGGAAGGGACACCCTACTAGAGACTGGGCCTTCTTTATTGTTCCACTTTTAGATGTGTGGGTGGAGAGTGAGCGCTGTTTGCTCAGTCCGAGGGCAGTATCGTGAGCGAAGAGCTGGATCGCTGTTGCTTCAGTGTCTGAGGACACAATTACGTCAATAGAAACAAACCTGCAAAGGTTTAATCCCGAAGGGCTGCAGCAGGACAGCAGCCAGGATACTAAAAATAAAAGGAAGTCAAACAGCTATTGGATGAAAAATAATATGCTTGTGTATCACTGCTGCTGTAATGCAGGAGGATGGGGAACTCTGCCTGGTATTCTTGCGTTCCTTGCGAGATCTCGATGCCCTCAAGATCCCAGCACCGTGCGTAAGGCACTACGGCCCAACCCCGGAGCCAGCAGCCGAGGTGTCCCCGCAGGTGAAATACCGGTTGTGGACTGCCACCCACGAGTCCTCAAAAATTCCGACGTCAATTGCAGTTGAGGGCATTCTGAAGAGGCTCTTCCAGGAGCACACCTCAGTTGGCATCCAATCTCCCAGCCTGAGGAGAAGCCGCCAGCGGGACGCGTGCTCTGTCAGCCCTCCTGGGACAGGGAGACACGGCTGCAGCATCTCTGCGGAGCTACTGTGGCACCATCCCCGTAACAGACCATAAACATAGCAACAAAGTGCTCTAAGTAGAAACACATTCCCCCACTCCAGCAAAGAATAATACAAGATAAAGGAAAGAAACAAAAAGAAGATTCTGCCGGTCATTGGAACTGGGGAACTCAAAAGCCCCTGGGCCAGCTGCCGAGATGCCCTACTCACACGCTTCAGCATGCGGGGGAAGAGCACAGAGGGGTACACATGCAAGAAGAAGTCTCCTTCACAGAGATGCTAAGTCAGAAATCTGAAGCGACCGGGAAACGAACTGAACCAAAGTCAAATTGCGCCGTGCAGCCAGGCGGTTAGGCAGTGGGAGTTGGACGTGGCTTTTCTTCCCTGACACAAAAGCCCATCGCCAGCGACAAGCTTCTCCCAGCCTCAAAAAATTAGCACTGCTGCTTCCGTAACACTGCGCGCATCGCATCGTGGCCCAGGAAGCAGGCGAGCTATGGCTTTGACAGCTAACCACCAAGGGCAAAAAAAGGGGAGCGTGGCTGGTATAGTCCTGAGAGCAATTAAGGTGAGTAGCCGTCGCTCTCAATCCTACCCCTTCTGTTGGGCCTTCTGGAGCAAAGCATCTCTGCCCCGCAAAACAGCCTGGTCCTGTCTTAGAGGTCACCTTTTAGTTTTCCGAACTGGCCCCAGCAGCTCCCAGCCGCTGCAGCGGTCCCCCGAGAGCGCAGGCTCCACGACAGAATCCCTGCCAAGCAAACTGTTCAGACGAGAACTCAGTGCACGGTAACTACACCGGAGCAGAGACAGGTTCGTCTGATCGTATTGTTGGTGGGTTTCTCCTGGTGATAGAGGGTTTCCTTTTCTTCTCTTTTCTTTTTTTTTTTTTTGTATTTTTTTTAATGTTTAACTTGTCTCCCATACTTTTCCACACACTCAAGTCCACACGCCATGGTCTGTGGTTATGCCCTAGGAGTCTCCTACGCAAAATCAACCATCCAGTAGTCAAGCATGAGAACTTAACGCCAACAGGAAAGACCCCTTTTCCTTCCTGTGCGCATCTCAACCTATATGTGCAGGCATCAAAAACAGACCAATCTGCAAGAAACACCAATATACCAAGGATGGGGCTTCTCGGGGCTTCTAGAAATCCAGCCCAACTTCAAGACAGCAGGGGGGAGGTGGGGGAGTTGTCACTAACACTCATCTATATTAAGGCTGATGAACTCCTGTATACACTTTCTGTACTGCAGCTCAGTAGGGCTGTTGCTGGGATATTGACCTGGTTGTCCAAAGGGGCCCTCTGCTTCTCGCATCTCCTCGTTCATTCGAGCCAGACGCAGCCTAGAACGAAAGAGAGAAAGCACAAAGGAGAGAGGTTTGGTTATTCCTTCCCCGATGGCTATATACACGCAGCGTTCCCGTATAGGTGCGCTGGCGAGTCCTGGCCGCACTTACAAGGTAACTATGTCTGCGTTGGCTGCTTGGACAGCAATACTGAGCGGGTCCTGCCCGTCGCCATCCACCGCGTGCTGATTTGCCCCTCGCTTGAGGAACAAGCAGACCTGACTGCAGAAGGGAAAGAAAAGACCATGAGAGCAGAAATTCCGGCTCCCCCACCCCACCCTGAAGCGGGCAGAGGGCACCGTCCCTCCACAGGCAGACCCAGCTTCGCTTATAGCGGTCTAAATCAGGAAACACTGCAGTGGTGTGGAGAAAGGAATGGGTGTACACGGGCCCAATTCCCCTCCGTCTGTCATCATGGGGGCAATTATCCTTCAGACAATCAAGTTGTTGATGTGATATAAAGAGGCAAGTTTTGCAAATAACCAATTCACCAAACCCCACCTCCTTTGCCCACCGCAGCCCACGACTCTCAGCGTTAACGCTGAATCTCGGCCCAAGGGTGACGGAGCACATCACAGCAACGTGTGAAGAACTTACCCGGTGTGCCCTAGGTATGTGGCATGATGCAAGGGAGCTCGGCCTCGGATGTCTCTTTGGTTCACATCTGCCCCATTCTGCAGCAGGAATTCACAGGCTATCAAGGAGCCCTGCCAAGGGAAAGGGGAATTTCTAACTAAATTCAGCCAGCAGTACCGAGAGGACGCATGAGCACGTACCAGGCTGTAAGTTGCCCATTGTCAGTGCTCTCTGAACTACAGTCAAGACCTCACGTTCCCAAATGTGGCCTCCCAGCCACCAGCACTACGTACCCCCATCACAGCCTGAATCAGAGGAGTTTTGTTTTCATCTTCGTCATTCACCCAGTTGATCTCAGCACCGTGGGCGAGCGCTTCTGCCATGAGAGGCAGGTTTCGGGCTTGCGCTGCCTTGTAGATCAACAAGCCAGGATGCAGCTCCCTCAGGTCCTCCAAATCGGATGCCTCCTGTTCAATCTCCGCTTCACCGCTTGACTCCTCTGACACCTCACACTCTAAGAGGCAAAAAAGGACGGAGAGAGATGACCCAAAAGCTTCCCATTTCTAATGTTCCCTGTTGGTTTTGGCACCAGACAGCCCTGACCACCCATCAGCCGCCTCCCCACACTTCCATCAACGGCCTGTGACACCCACCTTCCTCCGTCACGCTGTCCACCACAGAGCCAAACACCAGGATATCAGTGCTGCCATCTGTGCTTCCTCCAAGTCCGCTGTCACTGCTCAGACCTGCAGGGCCAACAGAAGACAAACCAAACCCATTTTAATACACAGGCATTCCAGTACCAGGCACAGCTGAGACCACAGGGGCAAAGGGCTGCGCAGAACGTCACACACACATTGCACTGGACACTGCTGGCAAGGGAGAGGGGGACTGCTATCCCGTTTAGCCCCGCTCAATGAAACTGCCCAAGGAAAAATCGCAAAGCCTTATGGTGTCCATGTCCCCACGCTGCCCTTCATGCAGGGATGCTCCGACATTGCCATGGCACTTTGGACTGCTGAGGACAGCCCTTGCTGCAATCCATGAGGGACGCCGTGACGGAGACTGGAGCAGAGCAGCAGCAGAGACAGCTTTGCAGCAGGTTATGCAGTGTCATAAGCAAATAAAGACACCCCTCTGCTTTTACCACTAATAATCTCAGTTTCTACTCTATCCACGCTCTCCCCAGCGCTTTTCAGTTGTCACCGGGGCACTTGCCAATGCATTGCTCTTGTGACAGATTACGGATCATGACTGGGCTAAATGATATCAGCAGTGTGTATCTCAAGCCAAACTCCTAAAGCATTGTCCATCGGCTCAGTTACCTTCACAAATATCCCTTCCCTTTCCCTACAGTGCTTCCCACCTTCCCTGCTCAGCTGGTGAATGCTACGGGACAGCTGACTATGTACGTGGAGTCACGAAGAGATGAAGCAACTTGTCCAAGGGCACATAATGTGTCAGTGGCAGAGCAACTTTGTGCCTTTTCCAGCCTGTACCCGAAAGCAGTCAAGAAAACGACAGAAAGGAAGGAAGAAGCACTTGCAGGAATTGCCCCTACAGGAACAGGGATGGCACATCACCTTCATCCTGAGGGATGCCCGGCCCCCTTGGCAACTCCGGCCAGACTCAGCTTCTTGCCGCTTTTAACTTCCCAATGACTGTAAGTGCTGGGGGTGTCTGTCCTCCCAGAACTCAAAAGTTTAAGCCTCCATGATCTACCCCAAGACCTACCCTCAAACCACTGGAATTAGAAAGAAAACCAAGCCAGGTTGCAGCTGACAAAATGTTTCTAAAATATGAGCTGAGAAGTCTTTGCAAAGAGCAATAGCAGGAAAGCCTGCACGGACTAAAGACCTGAGCTTTGAAAACCACAGCAGAACAAGACACCTTAACCTTAAGGCTGCCTGTTGAAGTCTTCAGAGCAGCTACAGCTGGGTCCCAGACAAAGAACAGTCTCTAAACCAGTGGTCCTGAAATCAGGGCTCACAAATTATCCTTCAGCGCTGTTCAACAGCCAAAGGAGATAATGAAGCTACAACAGGAAAGGTTTCAAGCGGCACATATCACGCATATCTTTATTCTGACTTGCTGTCAGAAAAATCATTGCTGTTTTTTGTAGAAAGCAAACATACTGCTCGGTGAGACTATGCTCTCCACTACGTCAGTACCAGTAAAGAGGGACTCCAATGAGGCCACGTGGCACTACTCTAGATTTACATCTAAGCAAGAAAGGAGGATCTGGCTCATAGCACAAGAATATTAATACGTCAAACTCCCAGTTCTGTTCCTACTGAATCAGTGATAAAATTCCTATTTTCTTCTACAAGAGCAAGATACGGCTGTTGAGCAACTCCGAAGCCCTGCATCTCTCAAGTATTGTTTCTGTTGGCTAATAACGCTGAATTCCTTGAAACTGTGCCTTAAGGCAGCGATTCAGACAAGCACTAAAGCACCTTCTTCACTGATTTCAAGAGATAACATGTACTTGCAGGAAAGCCTGTGATTTCCTGCTGTGCTGACTCAAGACCATAAATATTTCTCCTAAGTTCATACAATAACAAGCAGCTGAGCTAAGAAGTTTTAAAAAGTCACCCCTCCTCAGCTAAGTATGATAATGGACCACAGGACTACTCTGCGACAGATGTGGGGCATTTGAAGTAAACACTTCTTATTTCCTATTTGCCATGAGACCCCACCTGCACAGGATCGGATCCTTTATCTCATCTGAGGGACAGTTGTTCCTTTATGATGCAGTAACTCGACCGCTGGAAACCCTAGGAAGCTTTTTGCCTTTCGAAAGCCTGTCAGCCTGTCTGTCCCACAAGGGGCCGGTAATGTATGGGTTCCAATCACTCGGCTGAAAGAAAATACATCACTGCCTCTGAAGGTTGGTTTGGAACAAGTAAAATTTGGGTGTCTCTTTTGCTGCTAGCTGCCAGAGCGTCACCTTACCTCCGTCCAGGAGGAACGGCGTACCGCTCCCACCGGGACCAATGCCACTGCCACTCCATGGGCCACCTGTTAGCGGATGCTGCATAGAGATGTGGCTGGCACCTAGAGGAAGGTGGACGGAATATGAGGGGAGTTCATCGTCACAAACACAAAAAGAAAAATTGTCCGCAGTAAGACTTGCTAAAAAAAGGAAAAAAAAAAATTAAAAGCCAAAACTAAAACCAGAAAAAAAGCCAGTGGAATGCATAGTCTGGGAGTAAAAGATGCTGGGAAAAAAAAATCCCATCCACCAGAATGCAAACACCAGGGACTGACTGGATAGGATATTAAAATAATAAGTGCAATAAAAGAGCAATGGGTTGGAGTTTGCACAACTAACTCCCCATCACTCTTCTGAAATATTTACCCTCTCTCCAGTGAGGCCGATACCTTGCCTTAGGTCTGGTGCAACGCACGTGCCCTAGAAGAGCCGGGAGGTAAAGCATACCGGGAGCAGGGACACTTTCTTTGTACTTACTGCGTGGGCCGGAGCCAGCACCGGTGTCAAAGTAGGAGAAGAGAGAGTCCAGCTCATCAGGGCAGAAGAGGGAATCTCGACGGAACTTCCTCTCCAGTGTAGCTGCTATTTTACACAGAGAGATTTTGAAACACATGGTTAGTAACATACAAGTGAGACAGTTTAATAACATACAAGTGAGACAGTTTACAAGGGCATGGAGTGATAGGATGAGGGGGAATGGTTTTAAACTGTAAGAGGTGAGACCTAGATTAGATATTAGGAAGAAATTCTTGACTGTGAGGGTGATGAGCCCCTGGCGCAGGTTGCCCAGAGAAGCTGTGGCTGCCCCATCCCTGGAGGTGTTCAAGGCCAGGTTGGACGGGGCTTGGAGCAACCTGGGCTGGTGGGAGGTGTCCCTGCCCAGGGCAGGGGGGTTGGAACTGGATGATCTTCAAGGTCCCTTCCAACCTAAACCATTCTGTGATTCTATGATTCTACAGCTGTATTTACACAGGCTGAGCTTGCATGTCCATTGCACCCCAGATGTGTCCAATGCCATACTCATGCCCACACACACCATCAAGATACAACAAAGAGCTGACTGTAGGTGGTGACACACTGCAGACCAAGTCATCCCAGGGCATTTTGAGCAGCCATAACCCTTGATAAGCATGGCCTCTCTTACAGACCAGGCAGGTAAATATAAAAGGATTTGAAACACATTAAAAAGCAGGAAGCTGGAATACAAAAGAAAACGCACAAAGCAAGCTTAGAAGTTGCTGGATCACCCTAGTGTAATGACCTCCTCCTTTAGCCACAAGAACCTCCCTAAATAGATGAAAAATATTAGGAAACGGCTCTAAAGACCTGTGTCAACACGGTTTATGCAACAGCATTTTTGATTATACCTCTGGCAGGCTGCAGGTCCTAGAGAAAGAAAGGGCCTCGCACGTTATTAGGGCAGTTGTGTACACACCTACGAAGGGCGGTGGGCAGGCCAGCACAGCTCTGCATGGGGAACGGGGCAAGGGAGGTCCCCACCTGAGGACAACATGGCTGGTGATGCATTGCCTGCTTCATGGCGGTACTTTCTACGAGCCGTGGGGGCTTTCGTGGTGCTGTTGTGTCTCTGGCACTTCTTCACACACCAGCGTCGAGGTTTCCTCTCATTCTCTGTTAGAGTCTCCCCATTTGGCAGCTTCTTCAGGAATTTCTTCTCCACATACTTCACCTTGATCCAGGCTTCCTTGTCCTGCCTAAGAGAAAAACAGCATAAAGCTGTGCACAGGGTCACTCGAATCACCTAAAGCAAACAGCCACAAGGAGATGGAGCTGCTCTGGGTCGTTGTATCAGCCCGGCTTTGAGTCCTAAAAATCACTGAGGCCTGTACTGAGAAAGGAGAGTTTCTCAACCCTACAAATGCCTCCCATTTCAAAGCAAAACTAAGCAGCACAGGGCGTAACTGAGAGTGGAATGAGATGTTCAGCCCTAGGCAACACCACGTGCTTCAGTTACATGTGTTTGAAAGGTCTCAGAGCAGTTCAAACCCAGCAAGCCCTGGTTCCCAAGCATGTCTCACCAGGTTGCTGCTCCCACTGACCTTTCCAAGAGTCGAGCTCAGGGAAGCTACAGAGGGATTGTGTTGAGGTGCACCTGAGGTAGTCTGGGCCCTCGGTGAAGGCCAGTCACACTCCTAATCTGACTTTCCAGAGAGTTTCGGGTACTGGGTTTGCTGTGTGGATGGACAACTTTCCACAGGACTGAGAGGACCAGTGTGTGCGCTCAGACTCACCTGGAGCTCCCCGCTGTTGGTTTCTTAAGTCCCAACTCTTCACACTGTGCCTCATAAATCTGATTCATGGTACTGTTCCCCAGCTCGCACATCAGCTGCAATACAACAGAGAATGAATGAAATCCTCAGGTGAGGAGTCACCTTCCCTCTCGTCTAGCTTGCCACCAAGTCCATGTCCACCCTTTGTCTATCTCTTGCCGTTAAAAGCCAACACTCACTTTCAGTAACTCCGGCTCCCAGGAGTCCAGTGTGAGAGATCGGACCTTGGAGCAGTGAACGCCCAGACTCCTATTTATTGAAAAGGAAGAAAACCGAAATGGTTACATGCCTCAAAACAGAATTTTTCATACATCATAATGAACAAGATCAATCTGGTTCTTATGTATTTATCCATACAGACGCAGCTATAGCAGAGAGTTTTATGCGTACGCGTACAGATGTACCTGCACACGCAGTTGCCGCAGCAAGCAATTACTTTTGAATTTATCTGTACAAACACTATAGTCAGTTATAATTCAGGCTCCACTGTTTTTTCCAGGAGCTTGCAAGCCATCCCTGGCTGGCAGCGCAGAACGCACATGCACGCAGTACCTGTGGATCCCGGAGCACTCAATGCACAGGAGGATGCCCAGGTTGATACTGGCCCAGCGAGGATCCGGCTGACCACAGTCACAGCACTGGTCGTTCCCAGGGATGCTCTGCACTCTCTGCAAGATGGACTCTCCTTTCACACTGCGCTCCCGGGAGTCGGTAGCAGAATCAATGCTGCTGGTTGATGGGGAAGCAGTCCTGTCCAGTCTCTGCAGGCAAAAAAAAAAAGGGTTCTAGGATTCTGCAAAGCACTGTGGAATGAACCAGAGCTTTGCATAGCAGAGGCATTGATAGGAAGCACTACCTGAAGAAGGTAGTCCAAGAAGGGAACGGGTAAAGCCTCATTAATCTCTATAATTGCCACAAGAAGGCGCTGCAGCCCATCCCTGCTCTGGGGTCTGCCACCGTCTGCCAAACTCCTTGCTGTCATGGTGCCCTGCTTGCACTTGTCCCAGCTAGGGAGCAAGCTCTTCCCAGGGGAACTTAATTCCTAGGGTAACATCAACCCAGAGCGATGGCAAGAAAGCGAAGATGTCAGGACAACACTGATTTAGAGCCTTGCCTTTCCCCAGCCCAGCTTTGTAAGTGTGGCTTTGGTTGGGGAACAATTGTTGCCTTTGAGTTAGCACTGACATCAGTTCCTGTCCTTGAGGCCAGAAGAGTATTTCCAAACAGTCCACCCATACACACTGGACCTGCCACAGCCCGAAAGCCCACTATTAGGGCTCTGAGACACAATTATGGATCTTTTATGACCCCCCGACTCACTTCAATGTAGTAGCTGTCAGGACTCTCCCGGTACGCAGAAGCAATGCTAGCTTGAACAGCCTGGATCCAGGCCTGACGCAGCTTCTCCGAGTCAGCCTGCAGCATGCAGCTCCTGTGAAAGAAGCAAACGAGTTGGAAAGAGCAAAAGGACAGGGTGCACGTCTTGGTCAAAACTGTTCCACTTCATCCTCAGCATAGCCACTCCAATGGGGGCAGCACCATGATTTGACAGGCGAAGGGGCAAAGATTAACCTTAGAAGCTTGCACTGCCAAAGATGTTCCCTCTTCAAAAACTCCAGGCAGGTCTGCTAGCTGTTTTGAAAAGCTGACCATTGCCAGTGTCACTGTCTATACGTATATTAGGTACGTGTGGCCTAGACCTGGCTTATGCTGATGTCTGATGAACTTCATAGGGATTCTGGAGTACATGCAATGGCATCTCCCAGTCAACATCTAGCAGCCCAGGGCAGTATCTGCTCAAAGCTAATCTCTTGCAGTTCCACGCACAGCCCAGCTACCATATGGATGGCCTAAGGAACCCACTAAACTTACTTGGTAGGTGAGACGACCTCAAAGCAAAACCTCCTCTCTATGTCTTCACATGGCTTGACAGTACAGAGCCGCAGGTCTTCCACCACGACCGTGAGGACATCCTGAAAGGGTGAGAACAGGTGGCTTCGTTGGCTCCCTGGATGTGTGTCATAATTAGCCCTCTCGGAAAACTCCTTCCCAAACCCTGCTGGTCAGCATACGCTGAGTCCAGACAGAGCAGAGCCACCCCACCACCGGCTAACTCTAGGGCAATAGGAAGGGCTTACACAGAGTCAAAGCATGGGACAACGTACACGTGAAGTGGCAGGCTTACTGGGGACTTCACCATCTTCCTCTGCTGAACAGGAATAATATAGATCACCAACACCACCA
Organism: Anarhynchus alexandrinus; assembly: GCA_008711295.1. Classification (NCBI taxonomy): domain Eukaryota; kingdom Metazoa; phylum Chordata; class Aves; order Charadriiformes; family Charadriidae; genus Anarhynchus; species Anarhynchus alexandrinus. Next base: position 1,488,615 of record VUYV01000204.1, on the reverse strand, counting down.
TCTGCTGCCACTTCGTTCTCAGTACAGTCTAACTTTGGAGCACAGTATTGCCTCAACGGGCTTGCTGTCCCTCTGATCCAATTCCCCTCCCCACTCCTTCCACCCCACTCCACCACCACCACGGCGCAGAAGTCCCCAGCAAAGCAGGATACCAGACGAGTTGGCTAATCTACCGGTGTCATCTGGGGTAGCCTCACTGACCTTTAGCTTTTTCTGGTACACCAGCTGACTGTTCTGTATGGAGAACCACCTCCTGAAGGAAGACAGACAGACAGACATCAGAACAAGTGAGCAGCAGAGCTACAGAGAGGTGGTTTGTCTGCAGCAGAGCAGGATATCTCGCCATTTAAAAAGAGCATAATTTATTCCAGAGACCTGGAAAGTAATGTCACAAGAAAAGCTCACACTTCTCTGGTCCCTTTCTTCAGAGAACAAATAAAGGGGAATGACTCCTGGCATTGAGACACCATGATGGCAAGCGTTCCAGGTACACCGATGTTCAGCAAGAAGGAAGGAAAGATGGGAAGAAACAGAGGAGTAGGGCAGTCCCGTATTACTGCCCACAGTTCCTGGGGCAGAAGTCATCTGTGTGTGCACCCTGGCCCGGTGCAGGTAGTAAATCCAGTGCCCGTGGGACACGTTGCACTGGTTGAGGCATACTTGACATCTACTGGGGAAGTTGGATTACTTGCACATGCCGTGCCAGATGCAGTGTACCTGCTGCCTCTGCAAGCAGGCTGTCATAAGACAAGCCAGAAATTCCCTGACATCATGAAGAAACTTCCAGATGGGGAAAAGAAAAATCCAGTTCAGAAAACCCTGCTAACTGGCAGCCCTACAAATAGCGTTGGAGAAAATAATTCGAATGAATTGCGCATCTTGCTGTTTATAGAGGCTGTGCTACCCACCAGGCTGATTTCTCTGTACCCACTCCAGCCTACGTGAGGCCAAACCAATGCCAAAGCTCCTGTTGCCTATGGCCAGAGTATGGACAGACACATATGAAGGGAGTCTACCTTCTTAGGAGGCAACAAACCACCCGCTAGCAGCTTTCCATTAAAATACAAGTGACAGAAGGTCCATGAGATGCTGATAGCACCGGTAATTCCCTGGTGTCTTAATCTTCAGTGCTAAATCCAAACCCCAAATCACTCTCTCATTCCAAAATACAGCCTAAGATCATCTTCATGGAGGGCAATGGGAGCCATGACCACCACTAAGCTTCAGGAAGAAGGTACTGGAACACCTTGAGCATAAAGAACCAGAGAGGCTTGCAGCAAGATGTTATTTAGAGCATATATTACATACTCTGTTTGCAAAAGAACTAGGTTCCCTGGGAAAATAAGATGAGACAGGATCCTCTTTCTTTTGTCACTGCTGAAATATTAAACAGAGATAAAAGACAACAAAAGGACTTGACGTGTCTGTGGGAAAATGGGAAAACACAGGTAACTGGAGGCCATCCCGTCGACGTGGGAGCCCATTTTGATGAGCTGATATGGTTCCGCATCACTCTGAGCTGCTGTGACAGCAGCAGTCTATGCTCGAGGAGCTCTGCTGTCACACGAAGCCGAGCAGAAAGGTTTGTCTCTCAGGTTCTGGTCTCTGCTCCTGCTCCTTGCAGCTGTGCTCTCCTGCTCACCCCCCAGAGCGTGCGCTTCTGCCCACTGCTGGCTCTTAGCCTGAGATCCTGCACTGTGGGTTTGCTGCTCTCTCTGCCTGTCCCCTCCTGCTCCCGAGAGGGGGAGGCACTAACAGCGAGGAGCTGAGTGACAGTGAGAAGGTGCTGAGTAGGCTACAGGAGCCGTGAATAGCTGCGGTGCAGGCAGATATGGCTACGAGTGGGTGGGACTGAGGAGACAGAGATGGCTGTGGGGAGGACACAGACCGTGTATGACTGGGATGTAGGAGGATACAGGCAGGATAGCCAGGATCTGGGGGAGAGGGAAAACTTGGAGCCCTTGACACTAACATCACTTCAGGCATCAGAAAAAAACCAAAAAGTCTCAGAGTGTCATGTTCCCTCCAGGATTAGTGTCCTTTGGAGCGACCCTTGAAATTAGAGGCAGGGGAGCTGCCAGGAGAAGGGGGTTGCCTGGAACCCTCCATCTCTACCACAAGTCAAGCGCTGGTCTTGACATTAGCCTGATGCATTTTGGAACAACCTTCTGCTCTGCAAAGACGTTGGCATCAGTGAAAGCCACCATGCAATAGACTATGGAGCGAGGCTATATGTTGCTTAGCAAAACCGAGCAGGAAACCCTAAAGGGGTGATAAAAATTCCACTAAGATATCTTCCCAGTGCACCAGCTTGTGAGCACTGACATCAAACACTGTGAGGCACTCTGTTGTAGCTGCTGTTGTGGCTTCTGGTTCCTCCAAGTGCAAACTTAGTACTTAACTGTCAGGGGACCAGAGAGCCTGAGGGGTAACAAAATTATACCAAATTTGCCTGGAATCTCCTTAGTACTAGGGGAAGCTTCAGAGAGAAGGAATCACTTATCTAACTGATTCAGAGACCTCTAATAATTTCAAGTCTTTTTTCCATGCAAATCCACACCGTTTCTGTGCATATCACAAACTGTTCATGGAACCATTTAGTGTTTATTTATTCCAAAGTCTAACAACAGCACGTTTCAGCCTTGCCATGATGTATACTGTGAACGTATCCCACAGCCAAGTAAAAGATCTCTTAATATTGTATCATTTCCCCGTTATGTGAGAGGAGGAGATGTAGGTCAAAGAGCCATTGATCTCATGCATTAGAAACTCACTGGAAAGGTTTAAATCCTTTTGCACAACCGTGTATGAAACCCATTGACTATCTCAAGGGAAACGAAACACTCAAATATCGAGCGAGGCTAGAACATGAAACCTTTGCTTCCACTTTCCCCAAGGTCTCTGGCAGCTGTGGAGCCTCCTGACTAGTGCAGGAGGCATATCAGCCCCGCATTCCCAGTGACCTACCAGATGAAATATTTATAAATTATTCAGAGCAGGGTCAGTGCACAGAAAGCCATTTCTCAGCTCCCGGCAGCACAGCTGATATTTCTGCTCTCACATATCTCCCCATCCCAGAATAGACAGGTTTGATACTCATGGCATGTCCTGCTGTGTTAGGTATTCCTCTTAGTTGTTATGAATTTTGCAGCTTTCCTAGGGCAAGACTCGAGCTGCACTGTGCCCTGTCTTCCCTGCATGGAACCTGGTCATTCTTCCATTGTGGAAGGCACTCCTTTTTTTCTTCCTGGCATTTACTAAGATGCAGCAGAACAGGAGCTGTCTCATTCCATGATGCAGCCTGAGAGGAACACACAGCCTCACAGAAAGAAGCATACTTGGTTTTGAACAGGAAAATAATAATTGCTTATGTAAACTACACAGCATCTAGCTCTTTTACTGATTAACATACATGTCTCCAACACACCAACATCGAAGACCTGCAAAGCAAGTGGCTTTGCAAGATCAGCACGTGAGTTATAACGTGCTGGTAGAAAATCTATGTGGTCTTAAAACATCATTGGAAGCAAGCACGTGCTTATTCCTCTTTTGCTGTGAGCTGACTTGGTGCCACACAGCCAGGTTAGTGTGATGCTAAGGCTACGCTAATCTCTCGTGAGATACTGCTTCTCTAGGGAGAACTTACTGATGCAGAGTTATGCTAACATGGCTTCAGGTTCTGATCTTACCTGCAGCTGACAGGTTCTGAGCAGAATTACAGAATCACTTTGGTTGAAAGGGACCTCTCCAGATCATCTGGTCCAACCCTCCTGCTCAAGCAGGGCCAGCTAGAGTGGGTTGCTCAGGACTGTGCCCAGGTGGTTTTTTAATATCTCCACAGATGGAGACTTCACAACCTCTCTGGCCACTCTGCTGCACTGCCTGACCGTCCTCACAGTAAAAAAAAAAAGCAGTTTCTTGTGTTCAGATGAAATTTCACATTCTTAATATGTGTCCATTGCCTCTTGTCCTATCACTAGGCACTGCTAAGAAGTTTGGCTGCCTCTTCTTCATTCCCTCCCATCAGGAATTTGTACACATTGATAAGGTCCTCCCCTGAGTCTTCTCTTCTCCAGATTCCAGTTCCAGCTCTCTCAGTCTTTCCTAATATGAGTGATGTTCCAGCACCTTCGTGGCCCTTCACTGGACCCTCCCCAGTAAGTCCATATCTTTCTGCAGCTAGGGAGACCAGAGCTGGACCGAATACTCCAGATGTGGCCTCACCAGTGCTGAGTAGAGAGTAAGGACCACATCCCTCAACCGGCATGCAAAATGCTCCTAAAAGAAAAGTGTCTATATGCAGAAACTATCAAACCAACCTCATTTCAACTATTTTAACTACTTAGCTTTTAACTACTTAGCTCAAAATCCTTCCAGTGATGATCACAATTGCTAAGATCTCACTGAAAGCAAAGTGTACTCCTGTGCAGGTAGTATGAGCTGTGTTCAGAGTCTTAGCCCAAATATCAAAAGGAATATGAGTTATTACTCACCGATTCCACGTTTTGAAAGCATTGCTAGCTCTCTTGAAGAGGTAGCCTTCCATCACCACTCCATTCGGGGCATCAACATTAAACTCCACCTTCGAGTCATCATAGGAGAAGTCCTGCAAATAAAAAGAGGCCAAGACTCTAACATGACTGCGCTCTCCAGGACCACGATGGAGATAAGCCTAATCAAAGCATCAAGAAGAGAAAACACATCTATGTCAAGATGCTAAGGCTTAGGCAGAGCTGTCTGTCACAGCGTACCCACAGCCTCCGTGGGCTGCAGCCACGAATTATCCTCATTCCAGCAAGCTCCTCGGTCCCAATTGCTTGGAGAAAAGCACCATACATGCTGTACTTCCCCCCACCCCAGAAGCTGATAAGGAGAGAGACAGATAGCTTATCATCGTGAGGGCTAAAAATTCCCAATATTTGGGGCATCCAATACTCCAGAATAAAGCAATAGAGGTGCTTTTCACTGGCCAAGCGAGTTAGCAATGCTGCTGCCGCCTCTCTGTTCTGCAAGGGGTCAGCAACAGAATACACCCCAGCCCTTCCACACAAGGAGAACAGGCACGATGATTTCTACAGGGGAAGACTTATCAATTCCATTTTCATTAGCTATCATCAGATGCCACCTCCAATCTCTGCTCGCTCAATTCTCTATGCTATGCTACCAGTCAGAGCTGATTTGTCAGGTTTGGCACTGATTCATCAGACAGATCTCATGGATTCTGACAGCTGGTGAGCAAGACACAGAGCAGAGAGAATAGCAGCTGCTCTCACAGAACATGGGATCATTCTCCCTGGGCAATGGTCTGCCTGCTTCCCAAGAGAAACTAGGTCACGAAACCTAAATGACTTTCCCCTCTAACCTGGGGAACTCTTCGCACACCGATTCCCCTCTAATGATGCATCCTGCCCACACCTCCCTCTCTCTTGAGCGCAAATATTTCCCCCTGTACTCCTTGGTTCAAAGACACAACAGCGCAGTGAGAACAGCCCCATTAAGATAAGTGCCTTTCCTAGCTCAGCATATGAAGACCCTTGTGATGCTGTGTTGCTAGGCAACGTGCACTTCACTCTCATTAAGATGAGTTATTTTCATGTTCAGAGATGCAAGCTTGCCTGGGAGGTGTCATAATAATAATACTGATACAGAAGGAGGACATATAATGGGACAGGACTGAGTCATTCCTTGGAAAGACAGCATGATGCCCAATTAGACACTAGAAACTGCTGTAAGGCACCCAATTAAGACAGGCCTGCTCAGCCCCAAATTTTCTTGCCGTAAGAGGGTGAATCCCATGGGGGGTCCTCTTCTGCAGATGTCTTTCATGTACATATTGCAAACAAAGGCTAGAGGGAATTTTCCTCTAACTCGCAGATATGTGAATGTGGGATTTTTGTACAGCTGCTCCAAAGTGACTATTCTAAAAATACAATGAGAATCTGCACTGTTTTATAATAAATAATGCAAACACCCAAAAATCTGGGCTTTGTTGAAAACTGCACAGCAAGTGCAGGGCAAAACCCTTCCAAGTACATCTTAAAAATGACCATTTAGCTGTGGTCCACTTTGTGGAAGAGGTAAAAATAAGGGGGAAGGTCTAAACATAATCACCTGACTTCTTCAGCTGCCCTTGTATAATCGAGCAGCGTGATGGTAAGAAGGATATATTGCTGATGAGTGCAGGAGGAACAGATGGGCCATATGCGTCACTAGAGTAAATCCACTAAAAATCAGTGGAGTCAAGCCAGGTGTGAATTTAACCTCATTGAGTCTGCATTGTATTACACCTCTCCACAAATTGCATGGCTAAAGCAGAGCATCCAAAGGCACATGGAGTTGTTCCTTGCCTTTGAAAGGATTCTAACCCACACCAAGCCCAGTTTTAGAAAGAGAAAACTACACGCAAAACCACCAAGCGCATACACAAAATGACAGAGAGTCATCTGGATGACGTCCAAACATCAAAAGTCACTGCTGGGAAGAATGGCTCGTGTTTACATTACTTTGAAGACATTTCTCTTCCTTGTTCTCTCATTGGTTAGGAAACGTCCCCAGGCCAAATTCTGCTCATATTTCTGCTGGTGTAATTCCTGAGCAACTCTGCTGCTATCAACAGAACTACTGCAGGGCAGCGGAGGGCAGAATATGTTGACCAGAGCTGTAAGCTGGATTTGTAAAGAAGGTACAAATCAAGGGAGAGATCCAAGGGATAAGGACCAGTCTCCCTCTTATCCCTGGGCACGCGGCAGGCTGATCCTCAGGGACACTTTGTCACATTCCATTGCACCCTGCTTGGAAGCACCTGAAGTCTTATTGAGAGTGTTGAGAGACAAATGAAGTAAGGGAAAGGGGAGGGTTTTAAAAATCCAGAAGTTATCCCCTTGATCAGTATCATTTTTCCTTTCTCAGCCAGGCAAAAGCCGAAAGGGAGATGTGCAGAAATGGCTCGGGTAGCGGAAAGGCAAAATCATGGCAAGTGCAATTGTGAAACTTCCAGTGCACCAGAGTGAGCTTAAACTATGGGCTTAAACAATGGATTCCCGGGCACATCTTCTTGCAGCCCGTACTTTCTTACCCCCGCCATTGAAAAGAGGGGACAAATTCTGGAAAAGAGTTACAAGAACATCTGTTGAATCCCGACTCCAGGTCGAAGCTAGCTTAGGATCTGTCTGAGGAGATCATCTTGCCAATGGTGTTGAAATATCATGGTAGTGTGTGGCCACAGCTGGATACACACAGATGTGTGACGATGAATCCCCTTAACTGGCAGACCTGCCAGTTAATGTGTCCCTCTATCTGCTTTATTCATCGACACAAAAAGATTTTGATCCTGTTAGCTCTGGGAAATAAGCCGAAGGGTCCACGGCTCCTGCCAAGCACATCATCAACTGTGCCATCAGTAAGTCTCTCTGCGACTCTTACAAGGGATGCAGCACACCAGTGGACTGTGACTGCAGATAGGAGTAGGAAATATAAACCTTCCAGCCTTGTAAGCCAAGCTGCGATGCCTGGGAGGTGCTGGGGGAGACGGAACGTGCCGCCCATTCTACAACATCCAAAGTAACTTTCTTGAATCAAATCTTACCCTTGACAAAGCAGGGTAAGAGAGCGCACTCATACGCTTTCTCTTGTTCCCTCTTTTTCCATTTCCTGCTATATATGGGATTTTAATGCATGACTTTAATAAACTACCTTTTACAATGTACACAGAGAAAGCAAGTCTGCTCTAAATGAGTTTGGACTGATTTATTAAGTCTGCATTTAGCACCTCATTGTCGCTGTAATATGAAGAAAACACTTGACCCAGAAAAGGCTGCCTCAGATTGGGATCAGAGCAGCTTTGGCTACAACCACGTACGCAATCGTGATTAGCAACAGCAGCGACATGTTGGATCACACATTGGTAAAATAAATCGGACGTCTTCCAAAATAAGAAGCCAGATCTCTGCCATCATCTGCTTCCCTTTCCTTCACCGACTTTCAGTAAATCACACCAATCTTGTCGCACTGTCCCCTCTCCTTCTCGGTCCTGTCACTCTGAGTTTACACACGAGGCTGCCTGGGAACTGATATTCTCTTAGAAATGACATTCTCTTAGAAATGGCATCGCAATGGTTTCCATGGGAGCACACTGAATGCTGCCGAAGCAACAATGAAGTAACACGTTCCAAGAGATACATCCATAGGGATGTGAAAAAGGATATTAATGCGGACACTTTGAAACCAGCAAATGGAAAGCAAAAACCCAGCACAGGCACACACAGACCTGTGAAAAAAAGAGAAAAAAGGGAAGAAAAACCCCCTGTTTGAAGGCAGCCTCATGGCCCACTCGGTTAAGAACTCCCATGCCCACCTCCACACAGCGTGCACAGAGAGTACTTGCATTGCAGAGGACAGACAAGCTCTTCCAACTGCTCCTGTGTAGCCAGCATTTCATGCAGAGAAAACAGCTGATGAAATTAAATAAACCTCCAGCTTCAGTGCACAGACTAAATATGAAGAGCGAAGATGCCCCTCATCAGCCTGGAATCCTTGGAGGGGGGAATCTTCTAAGTCAGTCCTGCCTAAGAGCACACCGGCTGAAGTAGGAAGGTCTTGATTATAGGTTCATTCCCATCCCGAAGGGCACAACACCCAGCTGAGAACAAATAGAACCTTTCTCTAAAATACCAATGCTTCCTTAAAATTCTTTAACACACAATCACTATGGCAATGGCCCTCTCTGAAAAGCCATAGCATCACTCCCTCAGTGTATCAATTCAACGTGGAAACAACGCTACTGTCCTTTTCTGTACAACGTTTTGATTTCTACTGATAGAAAACCCTATCAAAACCAGGTAGTCATGACCAGTGAATCGTTTCAGCCCAGGTGTTTTCAGATATTCAGAGAAACATGTCTTACTGCCAAACCTCCATGTTAATTTATTTTCAATCAATCAATACCATTTAGGATAAGTGACAACACACGCACTACATGCTTTCCCTCATAGAAGACAAAGGCTTTTGTATAAAAGTGCCCTCTTTAAGTATCAAGAATGCTCAGTATTTAACAATAATATTACAGACACTTTAAAAACATTATGTATACATCCATGGAGTGAAAAGAACTTCTCCTGGAGACAAGTTAAAAATTGTATGTGACTAGTTTGGCTATTTGATTCTAAAGAGAAGGTAAGTCAGAGGAATATTCACATTCCCTAAAGATGCACACACAAACACTGGGGCATGTACATTCTGTTCTCTTCTAGTGCCTGAATACATTTCAAGCTTTTCTCTATCTGGCTATTTTTACCTCTGTGTATATACTGTGTACAATCCAAGACCCTCAGCGGCAGATGGAATTTGGAGGAGGGCTCCCCCACCTACATTCCCGTTCTGCGCAGACGGCTTTCATTCATTCTGGCCAAATCCCATTTACAGACCTTTTGTTTCTTGAATTTCCTAATGCCAAATGATCTCCCCGCTCTGCAGCTTGCCAGCAGATGATGCACAGAGACCCGTGCCCTGCCCCACAGCTTTTCCATCCCAGAAACAGAACCAAACACATTTGCTCTCCCTGCGGTAATAAAGCGGTACTTGCTTTCGGGTCACCTCCGCAAGCGAGGTGCTACGGGCACAATCCTTGCTCCCCCAGGGAAAAGTGCCCTCTAAACTTTCTCCCCAAAGCCAACCCTGCAGGAGTCTCCTTACCAGGAGGTATTCAAGCCTGCCGAAAATCTTCATGGTGCCAGCTGCCAGGGAGGTTTTGCCGCTCTTGCCTAGAGAGCGGGGAGCAGCTCCGTGTCCTCTCTCTCTCTCCGTTCGCTCTCTAGAGTAGCATCTCTGCTAAGCACCGTGGGCTGGCAGGGAAGGAGGGATTTCTTTTTCAGCCCCTTCTCCTTTACCCCTCCTACTCCTTTTTGGGAAGCTGTAAGCGCTGCCGTTGGCTCCTGTTGAAGCAAGGGGCACCGGGCGAAGGATGGCTGCTGGCCTCCGGGGACCACTTGCCTACCCCCTCCTCGTGCCTCCTATTCACAGTCAATCAGCTTAGAGCGAGGGCTAATTACCATACAGCTGTCATGGAGGCACAGAAGGGAGCGGGAGAAGCCAGGCAACACAGAGCAAAGTTGACAGGAAGATGGCTCACCGAACGCCTCCCTGACCTTAACAGAGCCAGGCTTGTCTGCCTTCCGCGGGGTCCGCTTCCCCCCGGCGGCCTGGAGCACAGCCACCCTTTGGCCAGTAATTCCGCCCCTGCTCCACCGCAGCCACAGAAATCCGGGTGTTGAAGTGCCATATGGCCCCCGGTTCGTTATCTACCAGCTGGGCTAAATGAGGCGGAGAGCTCTGCCTTGGCACTCCGTCCGGCCTTCCCCTGCAAACGGGCAACAGAAGCACAGTTGCCTCCCCCACGACTCCCCGCCGGGGAATAAGGGATGAGGCTGCAGAGGAGCTTTTATACAGCCCTGGATTCTTCCACTTCCAGAGAGCGGCCTGTCAGTTTTGGCGCAGTGAAAGGATTCAGGAAGGTCAGGATCCGTGAGGGAGAACTGGTTTAAGTGCTGCTGTTTCTCTACTGATTTCCCATTGGAAAAAATTCCGAGGCCTGTGTGTTGCAGTGCTAAGTTCTCCAAAATTTCTCATAGAATCACAGACGGTTAGAGTTGGAAGGGATCTTACAGATCATCCAGTTCCACCCCCTGCCCTGGGCAGGGACACCTCCCACCAGCCCAGGTTGCTCCAAGCCCCGTCCAACCTGGCCTTGAACACCTCCAGGGATGGGGCAGCCACAGCTTCTCGGGGCAACCTGCGCCAGGGGCTCACCACCCTCACAGTCAAGAATTTCTTCCTAATATCTAACCTAAATCTCCCCTCTTTCCATTCAAAACCATTACCCCTCATCCTATCACTAGGATAAAGAGTCCCTCCCCATCTTTCCTGTAGGTCCCCTTTAAGTACTGGAAGGCTGCTATAAGGTCTCCCCGGAGCCTTCTCTTCTCCTAAGTGGTCCAGCCTACACCAGGCCCTGTGTGTCTTTGTGCATCCATCTGAAGCAACTGAGGCCACATAAAAACATACGAACTCATCACACGCGTGGTTTAAGACAGTTTAGTTCAACACACAAGGGAAATGAGGGATGCTCCAAGGACATCTCCTCAGCCTTTGCAGAAGCGTGTCCCATACTGCAGTCCTTGCCCGCACGCATCCCACGCACAGCCAGGAGAAAGTCACCCCCAGCCCTCATGCTGAAGCTCTCCTCTCCCCTTGCACAGCAGGAGGATAACTCAGATATTTACTGTAGCCCACAAAAATTGAGACTCTTCCTGATTTTATCAGAACCCTTTTTGTGCAAGCGAGCATTATTTTCATGTGAAGTGTGAAGCTGCAAATGGATCTCTTTAAGGTTTTGAAGTTGGGAAGGCAGAGAGGGCACCAGTTAAAATGAGCCTGAAATGACAGCTGCCTTAGGAATCTGCTCCAAAGGTGGCAGATATTCCGCAAGGGAAGATGGGGAAAGGGTGGCATAGGAAAAAGACACTTCAATTCCAGTATCAAAGAAAGTAGTCAAGATTTGTGCTGAGTTTCTCTCCTACCACATTTATTTTAATTAAAACAGTAATGGAACAAAATGTCAGAGACCGCTTCCTTATGAGCTCTTCGAAGGCTGCCCTCCGTGCCTCACAAAGCTGCCCAGGGACAACCCAGGTCCCTGTCTGCAGAATCTGCACAGCTCCCCCACCCCAAGAACCCTTCAAAACGCATTATCTAAACTGGATCCCTCCCTTTCTGTCACGCCTTAGCGGGCTGTTCGGGAAGACACTGTGTGGAGGGGAAAAATAAAGGATATTTCTGCCACTCCTCTCTAATTAAGCACAACTAAATCTCCAGATTTGTCAAGAGACCAGAGGGCATTCTGGGCTCAGCATGAAGACGTATATTCAAATACGCGCTGTGCTCCCCGCGGAGATGGCGAGATGCTCACCAGATGCGGAGTGCCATGCTCCAGTGCAAAGGGAGGAGCATCTCTGACTCAGAATAGCTGAAAAACAGTCTCGTACCATTCCCAAGCAGGAAGCTTTAAATCCTAACTTGCAGTAGGGACATTCAGCTCTCTCACAAGCTTATGCACACAGAGAGCCACAGCTCTATACATATGTGTTCTGATGAAGAGTAATTGCTCGTTTTCCCTCTTGGAGCTTGACCTCTGCTTCATCCCCTGCTAGTCCAGTCAGCAAAGCCACGTAAAGAGATTTAAGTGAAATGCACTGCGCTGGAGAGATTTTCCATGTTCCCTCGAATGAAGTCATCACTCCGGCAGAGTCCCAGGGGAACTGAGAGTTCACAAATGGATTTACCCCTCCCTCGGAACACTTAACCAGAGGGAGCATATGCACAGGCCGATTCACAGGGAATGCCTGTCATTAGCTTTCAAATCTGGTTACGTTTCCATTTCATGGGTTATGACATTTTTGAGAGCGAGCATTAGAAAGAAAACAAGAGCCACTTAGATTCCTGCTGTTGAGAAGTATTGATCCACACAAGCGCCTGCCAGATCTCGTCTCCTTAGCGACTCCTACTCAGGGCTTGGTTGATGAACAGCTATTTCCCAGGGCTCTCTGAAATCCCCTCTCACTGTGCCCACAGAGCGTGAGAGTGTGTGTGTTGAAAGTCCACCAACGCCCTCTGTTATGAGCCTGTGCAGCCAATTCACCTCCCACCACACCCGTGGCCTTCAAAGGCTCCTAAGCACCAAACCTGCAGCGAGAACCAGAATTGCCACTGCAATACTGAACTCCGAGTCAAGACTGACCACCATACAGAGCAGAGGGAACAGAAATCTTATTTTAGCAAAGGACTGAAAACAACTTTGAGGATGAAATCAAACTCACTTGAAAGTGGACTTTAAAATTACACCTCCAGTGTTCAGGTTACAGCACTAATGCTGTGGCACCATTTCCTTGTTTTGCTTTCAAAGGCAGGACTTTGAAAATATCCAGAGCAGCAAAGCGCTAATTCTGAGCAATGAAGATGCCAGAAGAAAGAAATACATGTGGGTACTCACCTGCAGGAGGGTCTGCAGGGGCAGGTCAGCAATCCACAAAGAGGAGAATGAAAAGAAAAAAAATAAATCATTAGTTGATGTTTCTACAAGCCTCAGATTTGGAATCATTCCCAGATGAATGGTCTGGAAAATCAGAGCCCACGTTAACCAAAGATGCCTCCCTACTGAAGGCTCAGGTTTGTTTGATAATAAATCCTATTATCTTGCCAGTTCGTGGTGGTTACTCCCAGTTACAGCAGGTGAGAGCACACACACATCGTGGGTTGCCATAGCTTAGACGAAGCCAGCAGGTTGCTCAGCCATGGCAGCTCTATTTCTTGAGTCCCCATGGGCCTTCCCAAAGTTATGCTGCTCAAGGCTGCAGCCATCTCATGTCACAGAGATGGCAAGAATCATCTGAACTGCAGTTTGGAGCAGACTTGCATGAAAGAAACCCACTGCAGCACACTCCTCTCTCAATGGCAGCGCAGAATCCTGCCCTCTCTCCCCCACAGCCCATTAACATCACTTCGGGACAGTGTGAGCTCCCTGTGAACGAAGAAAAGGCCCTGCAGCAAGTCCTGTCTATGGGTACCAAAGGAGTGCACCCACTCATTCGTCTGCTGGACGATTTACCAGGGACTCTGGCCATCTGGTTGGGCTGAGCACTCAGTCGTGCTGCCACACTGCTGCCTCACCATGGGGCACAGCAGCGAGAGGCAGGGACAAGTGTCAGAAGGGACGTGCTAACACTGCAGTAGCTGGAGAACACAGGGCTTGCCAGCCAAAAGCTAGCTCGCTCAGGCAGAGGAAGGATGCGAGACTGGGGGAGAAAAGAAGTAAAAGAAAAGGGGGGGAGAAAAGTGCTCTAACGTCTCCCCAAAAGCAGCTCTGCTAGGCAGCCAAGCTGTTCTCACAGGCAATTACAAACAACTACATCCCCTCCTCTGTCTCAGAGCCATTTACGCAACACGAACCTTTAAATCTTCCCACCTCCTCAGTAGCAAAGAAGGAGACAAAGCACAGAAGGAAGGCTTGCTCAGAAGCAGACCTGGGAAGATAACCCAGGTGCCCCAACCCATGGGGTCCTCGCTGTGTCCCTCTCCCTTGTGTACTCGGGTGTGTCAGCAGCTGAAGGCCCTCCATTTGATCAGGCTACCAGCTGGACCTCCCAGGATCCACAAGGTTATGACTCTCATCTCAACAACTTCTGCCACTACTGCTCCAGGCTGCGAAGGACTAACCCAGCAAGGCCCTTCCATCAGATGGCAGTTGCCACTGTGTGATGCAGACAACCGCTGTGATGGAGAGAAGCGCCGTTTGCACCAAGCTGCAGCCCCAGGACTCACCCTCTGCTGTATCAGCGCATGCTTGTGCTCCATCTCCCTCTTCTCCACTGCAGAATCAATCACCAGCTGGTCCAGCTAAAGGCAGGGAGGAGAACACCGGGTATAAAAGTCAGGAAAGAAGTTTATGAGCCGCTGTCCCATCTCTGCTTCACTGCTCTGGGATTACACCAGCCCTACTTAACATCCTAAGTCCCCAAAGAGGAGGGAAAGGGCTGTGTTTGGGTGTGCACTGAAAGTACCCATAGCTCTTGGCTGTCACCCCGCAGTGCGGCATGACTAATCCAGCATCCAACAAGCATGATGCTCTGACCACTCCCTGATTACCAAGTACGGTAGCTGAATAGGAAAGAGGATGTCCTTTCAGGGTGAACGGGTGAGAACAGGCAGATTGAGTCAACCACATTCCCTGTCCCCTCACCTCTGTGGCTAGTTTCTTCATGTAGGGATCCAGTTCATGGAGAAGACTGTAGCCCTGCTGGAAGAAGGTGTACTGGGCATGCATGAAGGACAGCATCTGGGGAGGGAAACAATAGCAAGATGAGAACGTTCTGGGACAAAGCAAGTGTGAAGAGTCCGTATTCCTTATTACCCACAAATCAGTCTCTTCAACATCTAACCCTTTCCCTTCCCAAAGCAATCTATACAGGAGATGCCTCTCCCTCTTCTCCTTTCTTCCTCTCACAAATGCTTCCACACTGTCAGGTAACCCCTGTTGTGAGCACAAAGCAGTAAAAGCAGTGTCCTTCACCCCTGAAAGTCCCCTCCAGCTCTGGTCTGTGGAGTATCTTGCTGGTCCTTCATTCTCCCCCTCTTGTTAGCATACCTGCAGCCCCCAGAGCAGTCCCAGACAGTATCTCCAGGGCAGACCGAGGAGTCGGTATGTCGACCCATGCAACCTGAAATGGAGAGGGCTGCCTTTCATTGAGTCACTGAGAGCAGCCACACAAAACACAGAGAGCCCTTACCGCATCCAGTATTTCAAACTTCTTCTTGGCCTGCAGGACGTTGATCTGTGAAGGAATCAAGATAAGAGCCTCAGCGTCAGCAGCATTAAGCAGTTTGGCATGGAGACCTAAGTACGAACAGCTTGCTGCAGTACCCCTAGCAGCAAACCACAAACTATTCAAGGACGGTTCCAGAACGTTAGTTTCTGAAAAGCCAGTTCTGGTGAGTTCCACGTGGAATAAAAAGGAAAATAGCATAGAAGCATTTTCTGACCTGGTCTGATACTGATTAAGGTCACTGCTAGGTGTATGTCTGTGCACGGGCTGACAACAAACAGCAACCCCAGAGTGCAATTTGGCACCACACGAAGGATGTTTAATCTGTCAGGTCATTGCTTTGGTTTCTCTTAGCAGGCTGAGAGGTATCAGTGTAGTTTTAATGGGGTTTTTTCAGTAATCATAGTGAAACCAGCCCAGAAATTGTGGTACGTGTCAGGGGCTTACGTTCTCAGTGTGCACACCCTTTGTGCACCCATTTTTCTTGGAGAAAAGCGCGTGGCTGACTCCCCCAGAGACCGTCACATCTCTTCCACACAGAAGCAGCAGCAGCAGCTCAGGGTTTCCTGTGCCAGCCCTGATGTGCTTGGGCTCCTGGGGTAGGAGAAGAAGCCTTCCAGCACACTCAGGCTCACACCTCTTCCCCGGCCAGGGAAGAACTGCAGTACCTCTTGCAACAGCAAGACAGCATTGCTTTGGAAATGCACCCTGCTACTGCAAAAGAACAAGTTTGGAGCATTTACTGTGAGGACAGGAGAGCCCAGCCATTCCTTGAGTCCTCCAGCAGGTGCTTCGCAAAGTGGTTTAGAAGCTCATCTTTGACACCTCACAGTTCACTGCCTGCACCTTTGATCAGGAAAGTCCCACCTAAAATCCCTACCGTAAAACCTTGGGCACAATGCAGTGAGGAGCTATGCCCCGATACTGTCTCTCTCTCTCTCCAGTTTTGTCCTGTACCACTGGGAAAACAAGCGCTAACCCCTACTCCGCACAATTGCACAGTAACAGCATGTTTCGGAGTCAACAGCAATCTTTACCCTGAAAGGATGAACAGGAAAACTGGGATCACCCAGGACTATGTGCTATGTAGGAAGAACAAGTAAGGTAGTATCCATTTCTAATGTTTATCACTCTACCAGTGAGACTACAACCATCAGCATCTCTTGGAAACAAAGATAAAAGTATTACAAATCTCCTTTAACTGGGAACAAAGGCAAACTGTGAGACCCAGTACATTTCTGATACTGGGCCAAGGATCTGGAAGCAAAAAACATCCTTGAGATTTAAAAATAATAAAAAAATAAACATAAGAAGCTGAGAACTGACCCAGGAGAATATAATTTCAAAAGCAGAAAATGAATAGCACATCCTCAGGTAATAGCTTGCCCACAGACCCCATGAGCTACACTGAGAAGTCTTACAAGTGTGGCAATTAGCACTGAAGAAACTGTCAAACATAGCAGAAGGTTTCAGTGGGGCTTCAGCTGTCGGGGTCATGAATAACGTGCTACTACGACAGACAATCGGTTCCGGTGTGTTAACAACTCATTTATAAATGCACACATACAGCCATCCAGACGTGTGTTTTTGCATGCACACACATCCATCTGGAGTTTCAGACATGAACACAAGTACGCACACGTGGATGTGTACATGTGCACACAGATCCAGACGTTTGCCCTTAAGGACACGTTCTACACGTAGGAGCAGACAATGACTTACAGAGAACACTTGACAGTGTTGTGTTGGGTCCCTCACTTTCAGTAGTTTCATGACGCTGTTTTGCCAGACTCTCTGGAGAGTTATAAAGATCAAAGCAGCTAAGGATTTGGGGAAGAGCCTCCCCTCTCTCACACCACCTATACCAACATCCTGTGACTAGTTCAAGAAGATGATGAGCTACAGAACTCACAGCCCCCACCAGTGAAGGTCCTCTCATCCCAGCACAGCCTGCTCTTTCACATAGACGGGCTGGATTGTGCCAAAAGGCAGCTCAAGGAACCCTGGCACCTACTGCAGCACAGGGCTTTGCTAAGCCACACACGGGTTCACAGTGGTACACCAGTGCCTGGAACTAGAGCAAACCTTGGTGGTTTCATGCTCCATCACACAGCAGTCCTAAGGACTCCCTGCCTCAGGGGGCAGAGGGCAAAATGTCCAATGGATTAGTAATCCAGTACCCTTTTGAACCCAGTGGTAAGACCTTACTTGCCCTCTCTCATCCCTCAACTTCTTCATTCCCTGCAGTAGGTTATTTAGGAATTTGCCTGTGATGTCTTGTTCTGCACTGGGAAATCCAGTCAGAGCTGGGGGCACAGACACCCACCTGCAACACGTAGTCTAGGGCCAGATGTCGGAAACACTTTCTGGTTATGGTCAAGGTGCCTGTTGCCTCCTCCACTTCATGGGGCTTGTGCCGAGGTGCCTGGGCATTCTTCACCAGCGAAATCTCCATGTCCTCTCGCACTTTATCAAACTGCTTCTTGGTTTCCTTGAACTTCCGGACGTCACTGGAACCCAAAGAAGATGACGTGGTGAGAATCATCATTACAAAGCAGTCAGAATATGGCTAATACCAGCAGAGCAGAAAGAGGTGCAACCAAGTCTGCTCAGAGATCCTGCTCCAGATGCGACTGCGATCCTAAGCCACCCCACCAAGCTTCTACCATGTCCAGCTGGACTGACTCCAGATTATTTCTAGGCAGTGTTTCTTTAGACGCAGTTGGCAAGGAAAGATATCAAGCCTTACACACTGCCTTCAAAGCCTTAAGGAAATTCTCCAAGGACAGCATCCAGAAAGCCAGGGCAGATGGCACCCAGCCCTAAAGATAGGTGAGCAGAACATTTCGGAACCTACCTGTGAAAACACTCGCTTCATATTTCACTTTGTGAAAAGAGTGAAACCAGCTACTTTTCAAATTCAGGACAGGGCATTCAACTAGAGCAACCAGGCTGCTTGTGTGCACCTCTAGCTCATTCGGTCTTGTCTGACTGCAAAATCCAGACATCTGACTGTTCTTTTCCTCTTTTATAATAGGCACATTTATTAACATTTGCATTCAGAAATACACGTTCCACAATACGAACTTCCAAAGTTTTATTTACGCCAAGACACCTCACATGGGATCAGGGGTCTGCTTTGCAGGGACAGGGGCAAGGCTATAAAGGCATAGCATCAGGCAGGGGGTTTTGAGTTTGTTTGGCTGGTTTTTTAATTAAATAGCAAGTACCATTCAGGCAGGACTTGATTTGAGTTGCATGACCACAAAGAACTGAGGACAGCCATTCCTGAAGATCAGCTCTTACAAGTGGCCCTGGTTCCTCAGGAGTTGAAAGCAGCAACACTGATTTACAGCGGCTGTAACACAAACACTTATTTTCTGTCCAGGGGAGCTCTGTTTACCTCAATTATAAATTGCTGTAACTTAAAGTAGTTAAAAACTGCTAGTAAATAAGTAGCATCCACTTATTCTTTGCCCTAGGGAAGACGAAGAGCCTCAGTTGAGCATGACAGACAGTACATGCTGACCTCTGCCCTGTGGCAAACTGTTTGAAGTCGCATATAGTTACATATGGATCAGCCTCTGGCCAAGAGAGTCTACCGTGGGCAGGTACAGTAAGGATAAATTAAAATAGAGGTGATTCGATTACTGTTCTGGTGGCCATTGCTTCTTTGCGTTGCCCTCAATGCTGCCAAGTTACACGGCCATCTAGCCCCATTCACAGGAAAAGAGTGGGGTCACTTTTTGCATTTTTGGGTCACTCGCAGCAAAGGGCTGTGGGGATTTTATATAGCTTTTGATCCAGCATTGGAGAGAATGGCTTCCTCATCTGAGCGTATCCCCAGGGGAAGGGAGCAGGAGTTGGGAGGCACATGATACTGCTGGAAATTCTCAGCTAGCTGTAAGCCAGGCTGCAGCAGTGGGACTGCAACCTCAAGGCTTGGCTAATAAAACCCTCCTACTCAGCGTGGTCTGTGGCTTGGTAACACGCTAAGGCAGTCACAGAGCATTTGGCTACTGACAGCATGGGCCGGGCAAGCTGACCTCTCCTGTGTGTACCACGTAAGTGAGCCAGGCAAGAGACCTTCAGGGCTTGGGGACAGGGAGGGCAGGTTAGAGCCTAAATATTGCCCTCCCAGGTACGTATGAATCACCAGGCAAGGGCACGGTTCCCATTGTTCCTTTGTTCCCATCCTCAGCCAGGGAGTTGCAGAATGGCCCTGGGTGGATTATTCAAAATGGTCCCAAGTATAGACATTGTCTTCCAACCAAGAGCAGGAGCCATGCAAAGATCAAAGCACCAGGGCCCGCAAGCGCAGAGCTCGAGCAGTACAACTGCAAAAAAGAATAAGTTGCAAAGATGCTGAAAGGATGACGGACCCAAAGGGAAGGTGAAATTCCCCCTTCCCACTGCCAGGCTTAAGCAGATTAAATCTGAGCTCATCAGAGAAACGATTAGAGAGCGCGCGGGGGTAGGGTGAGTGCCAGGCAAGATGATGGGGATGAGGAAGAGGAGGGGGCGGTCAGCTAGGGACCACCTCCCTCCATCAAACCACACAGCTGCTGAGGGATTCACAGTCAATTACCAGTTCCCATGGCAACCAGCTCCTGCTTAGCCGAAAGGCCCCAGTTGCCTCTCTGACCTATATACAGCTGCAGTGGGATCCCTGGGGTGCTGCGCTGCACCAGGTACTGCCCCGGGGAAAGGTCAGTGCAGCAACGGCAGGGACAGCCTGCCGAGAGCCCCGAGCCACCGCGCACGCTGTCCCCAGCCCCTTAACTCCCTGAGCCCAGTTCTGCTGCACTTCAGGCCCACCACATGCAAGTCAGCATCCTTAACATGCAATATTCTGTGTCTCTCACACCAGGGCATCATGAACTTGCTTTCCATTAGCAGAGAACTCCGAACTCATGGTCAAGCTCCAAGCTGAAGGCACAGCGATGATTAGCGGCTCCCTCCACACAAAGAAGGGTCCTCCTGTTTGTCACCTTCCCGAGGGATGCTCAGGTTACTGCCCAAGAGCAGGGCTGCTGTAGTTTTGAGGGACTAAGCATGTTGTGTGGGGAGTGAAGAACACAGCGATTCTGCTGGACCCCCAAGTCATTTGGCAGCAGAGTTCCTCCCTCCTGCAAGCACACACTGGTTAAAACCATTAAGAAAACTCTGCATCGAACGTAAGGTAACGTAAGATGTAGAGCTGGCACTGCTCTGCAGGGATCTCAGCTCTGTGGTGTGTTTGACATAGAGGATCAGCGAGAAGCAGCAAAGATGGGCTCTGCAGACAAACTTCCAGACCTCAGGATGATGCTCTGATGCCTCACGTCCAGCTTTAACTCTGAGCTGGGACCGGGATGAAGACACCTGGCTGACAACAGAGCAGCCAAATGGCAGCGTAGCAAGATGACAGCAACAGCCATCACACAAACCAGATCCTTTCCTCTGCCCTTCATCGTCTCTTCTGCTCCAAGCTTCAGCAGTTGTGCAGAGGTGGAGGTTCTGTTTCCAGTGCACACAGGGCAGGTGCAATGGAAGTTCAAGAAACCAAAAACCCAACTAATAAGATAAGTACTCACTCTTTCACAAAATTGTGCAGCTGCTGCCGGACTGACCTCTGAGCCTGGTCAAACAGGATCTGAAAGAAAAGAGAGGAAAAGAGTATCAAATATTTGTGCAACATGGAAACATTTAGGAGTCAGAAAATCCATGAACGCTCTCCAGGAGCTTCAGTGTGAGGGACTCAGCATTACTCCAGGGTTCAGTGCTGTCCGTTACTTGATGGCTGTCATAATGGATAATAACCTTTTTCTGTAGCTGCAGCACTCCCTTACAAGAGCAGAATTGCTGCGCTGCAGGTTCCGCAGCCTGTGCCAGAGCTCCAAACATCCCAAAGAGACCTATGCCACCAACAGACTTTCATAAGGGCAGGTCTTTGTAGGAGCATTTACCTTCATAGTCCCCATTTTGAACTCTCCCAAGCCTCAGATTTCTCATTTTGCCAGAGGAGGGCACTGTCCCCTCAACACTATACCACTTCGGGAAGGAGAGAACAATCACTGAAGGTACATCACCACCAGACACACACTGATGAATATGGGTGAGAGGTCCAAGCATATGGTATACGGACTTCGTTCCTACAAGTTTTACTCTCCTGCCTGTCCCTCACAAAAAAAAAAAATGACAAAAACCCAAATGGTCCCAAGCCTATTACTCTACACGCTCTGCCCATCNCTACTGCCTGTCCCTCACAAAAAAAAAAAAAAAAAGACAAAAACCCAAATGGTCCCAAGCCTATTACTCTACACGCTCTGCCCATCTCATCTCCAGCCCTTGCCATCTTCCTTTATGAGATGTTCTCCCCCTGCCCTCTGGTAGATGCCAACAGTGGTGCTCAGCTCCCTCCCACCCATCTCTGACGGGCGCAATTACAAATAACTTCATATTTCAGACATGCATCGGGATGATGCAGCACATTGGCTAATTGGGACCAGGTGGGCAGAGGCTCCCAGATCACATAGCGACTGCAGCAGGACACACACATCATCCCAGGGTTACCAAGAAAAGCCACTGGCCAGGCTGCAGCCAGCAAGAGTGGCCCACAAAGAATGGACAGGGACCCCATTTCATTCCACCATCAGGAACACAAGGCCTGGGCACGGGCCCAAAAACTTAATGACACCCCAAAATATCACAGTGCTGGGGTCTGGCATCACTACAGCTGTTTGGGCTGAGTAACTCTGGCTCATTTGCTCCAATTTAACACTGTGTCCTGAGCCGCCAATTTAATCCAGAGAGGTCCTGGAACACACAATGGTAACTGTGTCTGTCTGCCTGCAGATGCAGTCACCAGGAGCAGCATTTCCCAACCCAGCACTTGACCTTGCTTTCTCTCCTGAAGCGACCAAAACCCTTTCAGGGGAGCCCATAGAGCATGGGGCTAACACAGGACTTTGTGAAGGCACCTCCTCTCAGCAAGCAGACTGTGCAAAGTCCTTTGGATTAAAACAAATGGCTTTTTCTAGTTTGCTTTTCCCCCCCTCCTCTTTGTGGCAAGCTTGCATTTCCAGTGGGAGTTTTTTGGCCAGCTTCCCTCGACACCCCACTCACCATCTCTCCTTTCCTGGCCACCTTCCCTGCTGCACTACACAGTTCAGGTAAAGGCCAGCAGCGGTGAGCACCTCTGGGTCTCCCGGCTTTTTCCAAGAGGCAGAACAGTCATCTTCTATTAGAGCAGTTCCAGTGCAGAAGAGCTGGCGGTGCCTGAAGCAGCGGCTCTTTGCGAGGAGGTGGTGGGTTAGCCCTGCCGGGCTGCCAGGCGCCCACCAAGCCGTTCCCTCGCTACCCCTCCTCAGCAAGACAAAAAGCTCATGGGTTAAGATAAGTACAGGGAGATCACTCACTGGGTACCATCACAGGCAAAACAGGCTTGACTTAGGGAAGATTTAGTTAATTGCCAGTTAAAGACAGAGGATAGTGAGATACAGGAACAAAACTAAAGACACATCCCTCCACTGGAGCACGATCTGCATTCCCAGCCTGAGCGGCACTCTCTCCACGACAGTAGGATCTTGGCAGGCACTGCAGAGATCTGACATGACACACACTCCGAGGTGGTCACAAGCTTTAACCTTCTCATGCCCCATAGCAATCTACCACTCTGGTTCATTCCTCACCCTTCCTTCCAGTGCCAACAAACTCATACATATAGTCCCCCCCTACCTAACATTTCCCACCAGGAGATAAGCAAGTCACGCTTTTGACACAACACAGGTGTACGACTCCAAAGAGAATGCAAAGCACTCTGCATAGAAGCAGCAGCAGTGGCTGCAGAGCCTCCAACACATTCATTATGTGTATTGCTGCAGCCAAGGACAAAGTAAGAAACATGCCAGGACTAGCTGTGTATAAACAGCCACGAACGGCTTCTAAATATGAACAGATGCAAAGCAAGGGGGAAAGAAAGAAAACCCCAAGACCACCCAGCTTTGTGTTTTTACCAATGTAAATTATTTACTGCTCTTGACATCCATTTGCTCTCTCCAATGGCGCTCCAAGAGGTATTGGCCTGCAACATTTCCCGTGGAGCAGCTTCCCCAAGCGACTTTTGGGCATTGACAACGCTTCCCTCCACTCGCGATACCACGCGGGGAGAGGCAAGCGGCAAGAAAGCCATCTGGTTCCCACCTGCACCTACATCTGGAAAGTTTCCATCATTGGTTTCTGCCAGGATGACACATTTGCTTAGAATAAGGGAAAGGAAGGGACACTATTATGTCATGCTCAGGACTGCAGACGAGTACCATGGGACATTCCAGGGAAGAATGGATTCCAGGGTATGCGAAAATCAAACCACACAGCAAAGGAACGGGGCTCCCTCAGCTTGGTAAATAGCCAATCTGGGCTACGCAAAACTACAATATGGGTGGGAACTGGTGGGATTGAAGGACTTCACAGAAATGCAGACTGCTCCCTGTTGTGTGATGACGAGCAGATACCACACTGGGCAGCGCTGGCGTGGAGCACCTACATCCACCATACCCCTCCTGCCTGGAAAGATCAGCTCCTACCCGGTGCCCTGGGCACTGCATTGAAAGCAGCAAGCAAAAAATCTGCCGATCACTCGGTAGACAGGACAAACTGGGCAAGGTCCCAGGCCAGGCAGATCACCCTGGAGGTAGGACTCTGCCCTTGCCCTTCCGTGGTAGTCAGAAAGGCTCTGCACACCAGTGTCTGGCTGGAGAAATGACAGATGCTTTGAACAGCAAAGCGTTTCCAGAAGGTCTCCTCCGCCTGTAACGAGGAGGCACTCTCCCCCCGGGGTGCTTCCAGGCCTACGTGCAATGCTCTTCTCCTGCCGCAGCACGGGCTCGTTCTCGGGCTGCCTAGGAAGAAGAATTAACTACAGATTCAGTCCAGGTCTAGAAATCAGAGCTCATAAAACTGCTCCTTACTGAAGCACTTTACTGAGGGGGAATTGAACTCGTGGTGATCACATAAGCAGCATTCCTATGCCTGTGGTACAGGGACATTTCTATGTGGAATTTTAACTTAAACATATCCATATCAGAACAGAAAAACTGCACAAATGAGGAAGAGAGGCCATATACATATCTCCGTCTCCTGCTCTGTCAGTACTCCTCTCCCTCTCTCCTTCATGCCCTCAGCCCCACGCCACCACGATGGTGTCCTTCCTTCCAGTCCACACCGATTCACAGGGTGCAAGTCTGGTGCAGGGATTGCCTCACGAGTCCCCATTTGTGAGGGGATGCCAGGTAATGGATATGCCTTTCTTGCCAGCACCTCTGCTGAGAGGCATCCTGTGATACCAGCATTACTGTTGTTGCTTCTTCATTAGTTTTGCCAGGCAAGATCACCAGGGGAATATTTTCAAGTGGGTCCTCCATTCAATTTTCAACGCAAAATAAACAGAGTTTTAAGAGCTAGAGTTTCAAATATAAAATCATCCCTTGGCTTTTTCTCCTTTCCCAGACATACTTGGAACAAATCATTTGTTTTAAGATTTTCCAGACCAAATATCACCCCACCCTCTCTCTTCGCTTCCACCAAGAGATGAGAGGTCCAGCCTATGACTCACACACATCTGTGCCTGAGGAGGGTCAGCATGAGAGAAGGGAGTTAACACCGCTCTCGCCCAACAGCAGCAAGAGCCTACATCCTACATTTCACTTTCCCAGCATGGGCTTCTGAGGAAACAGGATAAATCTAAACCTATGTTTGACAGGGGGCTTCAGAATTTCATGGCCCCAAGAAATGAAGTGTGGCCCAGGATGTTATTCCTGGAACTGCAAGCCCAAAAGTCAAGCTAGAAGACATCAGCAATCCAAAGGGATGCCACTGCTACAGCACTCCCATATGACCCCCCACAGAGCTTACACAAGGAGATCCCACCAGGCTCCATAGCAAAGCAGAAGATAAAGCAAAGTGCAATTGCCTGGCTGCAGACTGCTTCTCTCAGCACTTACATGCATGAAGTTCAGAAGTAGGACATCACAGCCACACACGGGAATAGCACTTGAGTAGAGATTAAAGGTAGGCAATGGCATTTCTGGTAGGAAATCATCAGGGAGCAGCAAGGGTCATCAGGCCAGGAGCTGAGGGGGAATAAGGCAGCTGGCAGGGCATGGGCCTCACCAGCCAAGGCTCCACACCAAGAAAGCAGGGCAGGTCCAGACATGGTGGCCACATTCAACCAAGAGCCCAGATCATCAGGTAAGTTTGTGGTGATGAGGCAGGTCCAAGGCCAAGCTGGGAAGTCAGTCCACATATCAGAGTCAAGCCAAAAGATTGCCAGGC
The DNA here is from genome assembly GCA_008711295.1 of Anarhynchus alexandrinus. Lineage (NCBI taxonomy): Eukaryota > Metazoa > Chordata > Aves > Charadriiformes > Charadriidae > Anarhynchus > Anarhynchus alexandrinus. Next base: position 1,462,930 of record VUYV01000204.1, on the reverse strand, counting down.
AGATCCATGGTGACAAGGCAGGTCCACCACCAAGCTAGAAAAATCAGTCTGTAAGTTGGGATCAGCAGGGTCCATAGCTGGGTATGGCTGCAGTGGAGCTGGAGACCTATGCTCCTACAGCACAGCTCAAACCAAGACTGAAGGCCCCCGGCTCAGCTTAAATGGCGTACCTGGGCTCGTGGGCAGAGGGTGTGGGTGGAGGCCCCAGGTGAAGCTGGTCAGGGCTGTTAAGGTCTACTAATGCACTGAGAGCCATAGCTGGAGATCATGAAGCAAATCAGCCATTCTCCTGCAACAACTGGTCCCAGCTGACGAGACCGAGGGTGTGGAGCTTCCTCTGCAGCTGCCTGACATACGGACAAAGGCAGCTCTGCCTTCTCCAGCTCCGACAAGTCACCGTCCCAGCCATGAGCTGGATGAGTCACATCTCTGTGCTTATCTCCCTCATGGCCAGTCCGGAGGCTTCGTTCCCACCAACATCCTCAGAAGCAGTCTGGGGACCGGCTTATGTTGCATTTAAATGAGGGTCAGTTGTCTGGTGGCCTGGGAATCAGAGCCTGATCCTTTTATCCAGTCTCGGGAATCCTGTCCCGTCAGCAGTCTCCCAAATCCGGGGCACGGCAGTACGTCTCTGAGAGAGGGAGGCAGCTATGGTGGGACTGGCCGGTCAGCTACGGGGCTGCCCCGATGGGATTCTGTGGGTTATCTCTGAGCATCTGCTGGGGAGACACCCCGCTCCCCAAAGATGACCCGTTCTGCCAATAAGCCCCTTCTCAAACACGGCACTGTGAGGACCACAGTGCCTTTGGCGGTCTGTCCTGCCCTCTCCACCTCCTCCTCTTCTCGTCAACTACCTGTCCTGTTGCAGAATTGCAAAGAGGTTTTCCATGACCTGGGTGCTTTCTTGTTCCATGGCACATCTATCCAAGCTGAGGACAGGGTGTGCCCAACAGAGCTTTGGAAAAAAGCACGTAAATACCACTGCAGCTGTTAAAATAACGAAATAAAACTCAACAATGACAGCAAACTGTATATTTTTCCCTGTTTTCATATTCCTACAGCTTACTTCTCTTTCATCGCAGCTTCTAGCAGCTGAATATAGTAACCTAAGGGGGCAGGAGGGCCAGGCAGAATTCAAGCACTTTTTGTTTGGCAGGGGATGCTTAAACGACTTTATTCCTGTCTGGCGATATGATTTGGCCCTACATCTCTTGAGCGATGGCCCACCAGATAAATGCCACCCATGAACAGCATTCCATCTGCGACGCCTTTGTAATACAGCTCACTTGAGGATTTGTGCTCTGGAAAACAAGCCAACAACACTACTTCTATTACACATGTCGGATGCCAACACAGCCTAAGCCTAACTTCTGCACCGAGCTAGAACTGAGTCTCTCACAAGAAGCTCAAGAGCTCCAGTTTGTGCTTAGGTCAAAGGACATTTGTTCCTGCCCCTTACAGATAACTGAAGCTGCTTCTCTCCCCTAAAGAAAGCAGACATCCTAAGGTATTCCAGAAACCAACAAAAATGTAGTCTCTGAAACCCAGAACGCAGCACCGAGCTCACGTTAACTGCTGGACTGGTATCAAACTTCAAGGGCAGCGGCTCACTCAAGTCTTTTGGACCAGTGGAATGTCATTGCACTGGGACACCATGGCGAAACCCGTGAAGCCATGAGACGACAGAAAGCATCTCCCCCATCGGACGGTAATTCTGCATCCACAAACGATACCCCTCACTGCGGCAGCTTGATGCACCTGGACCCTTCCCAAGCGCTGTCAGAAAATGCAGGTGGTCCACCCAACCCTGTGGAGAACAGGCAGCTTGGAAGCACTCTCCACTTTCCCTTCCTTCTTCCTTCCCCCTGAACTCCACCGCTACCCTCCGCCCATGACATCTGCCATCTGCCTCACTGACTCATCACAGCTTGGGTGGCTTTTCTTCTTGTCAGCAGGAAACGGTTCCTGGCTCGCTCCGCACGGCGAAATCTCCCCTGCAACCTGCCGCTGCTCCTGCTGGAGGATTCCTGTGACGTAGCTACAGTGATTTGTGGCAGACAGGAAAGCTCAGGGCTTAATGAAGCTCAACGCAGCGCTGTCTGGAGTAGTACTGATGAGGGCAATGTTCATGTTACATCTTCTGAGCTGGAAAATACCTGGTGCACTCCAGGACCGCAGTGCTGCTGAAGATGCACTTAAGGGACTCAGCCAGAGTAATCCTACCACAACAGCACTTTCACTTGCATCCTTTCACTTTTCTTATCTTTCTGATCACACAGAGAGAGGGAACTGCATGGGAAAGAGCCTCGATGTGTAAAGGTGTCAAGGCTGTGCTGCAGATCCTGGTATTTCCTTCCAAGGCGTGTGTAGGGCAATAGGCTGGTGGGAAAACTGCCTCCCGTTCTTTGGCTGAGCCAGGGATTGCTGCATCCCCACGTTCACTGCCTCTTGCCCTTGTATAACCTGGAGCCTCCCCTTCCCTAATTCCTTGGACGTGGATGCTGACAGCTTTGAGCTATCTGTGAATTGTACATCTCTTAACCCGGACAGCTAGCCAGCACCAAGAGGCTGCCATGGAGCGCAGCCAGCTGCGTCTGCTTTAAAAGTCGATGGAGAGGATTACCTGCCTTCACCGGCGTTCATCGGGTACGTGACTGCACTAGAAAGAACCCCACCTAAAAGCAGCACAGGGAACTTATGCACCTGTACCTGTGGGGAAACCTCATTACACTCATGTACTCTAATTACATTCATTAGATTCTGTAAAAAGAGGGAAAGGTTGTTTTCTCACATATGATGGCAGATTGCTACGCCTTTCAACCCGTTTCACGTTTTAGGGAGGGCGATGAGGAGGAAGGAAGGAGGCAAGGAAACACTCATGCGGGTTTTGGAGCTGAGAGCGCAGCATCTGCCTGCAGAGAAGCACGGAGCGTTTCCAGTCCAGAAGAGCTTGGCAAGCCGCAGTCACAATTTATTCACTGCAGTGTGGTATGTTGGGAGGAGGAGGGATCACCGGGGAGACTTCAGGCCCCCGAGCAAAATTCCAGTTCGTGCCACTCAGGCTCACATGAAAGGAAACGTTTCACCCTGGCGAGCTGCGCAGGAAGGCTGCCGCACGGCGCTGGCGTCCCTGTCTGCCACCCGCTGCTCGGAGCTCTCACAGAGGTAGCTGGAAACTTGTTCCCTGTCATGGATCATGTACCTCTAACCAGCGCGTGGAAGCTCGCCTGGTGGGGCAACGTGACGCAGCATCCTTCAGGCGGCTCAGCTGTGCCCCATCCTGCACTTGCCCGACACCGGGCAGGGGAGACCCCGCGGACCGTCAGCTCACACGGCGTTGGGGCAAAGGCTCCTGGCGGGCAGGTACAAACAGAACCCAACGGGACAAACAACGGGACAGACCGTAACATTTATTGGAGGGAAGCGCTCTGGGATATTGAAGTGTTCACACGGCGAGGGGAAGACTCCTCGCTCCCTCAGGATCTCAGGCACAAGGAGTTTTTCAGGAGTAAGATTTCATTTTCGCTCGGGGGTAGGAAGCGCAACGAACACCGCAGAGGTGTCTGAGTGCCTGAGTTTCACTGAGTCCAGGGGTACTTGGAGAACTAAATACCTCTGAGACCGTGTACCTCTGCCCTGTTTGTGTTTGGTAAAGAGCCAATTACCCTAAACACTGGACTTTTACAAGTACTGGAGGTAATAGCTGATGCTTTTAAATTCTTAGCGCAACTGACAACCGCAGGACTCCTACAGTCAATAGGGAAAGGTGCAGCATTTTGCTTTTGGAGCATGGGGAGGAGCCACAGTCATTCCTCATCATTTTCCTCCTGCGTGAACTGAAATTTTGGGTCTAGGCTGCCTGACGCTGGGGATCCTTATCCCTTAGGTATCTAATGTAGCATTAGTACAGCTGAGAATCAGACCTCCGAATTGCTGTTAGAAAAGGGAGTACAGGAATTCAGCGGACCTGCACACTGCCGTGATTGTTGGGAGAGGGAAATGACAGTCCCCCAAAGGAAACGCAATATTCATCCAGACACAGTACAGCCACCATGAGAAATACTGCACAGCCTCCTGCCTTGGACCGGACTCCGAGGTGACATGGCAGCCAGCAGGACCTTTGGCTTTTCTGCTGATGCTACGACCAACATCTGCAGCTGTAGTGATGCCTCAAGAGGTCAGCATTGTAACATCCCTAGCAAGCTCTCCTTCAAGCCACTCAGCATATGTTTCTGAACAGAACATCCTAGGAAGCCAACTGCCCAAGACATTGGAAGGCCATTTTCCCTACAGCGGCAACTGAAATCAGCCTCCCAGCTAAGCAGTTGGCATGCTACAGACACATGTCCTCTGGGGCTGCTAGGGCAGTGCCATGGTGACCTTGCCCATGGCATGGGAGTGGAACTAGATGATCTTCAAGGTCCCTTCCAACTGTAACCATCCTATGATTCTCCAGTTCACCAGTCAACTCAAACACAACCAGCTAGAGACATTAGTTCCTTGACCTCTTACTCAATCATCATTACCCACATCAGTCTGTCTGAGCCATCTAACCCTTCCCACCTCCCCTATAGAGCCACCCCCAGTAAAACAGCTGCCCAAGCAAGTCACGTTAGGCAGTCAACACCACCAGCCAAAGCCAGGAGCCCAAACTTCTTAAATACTTAACGGGGAGAGGCAGTCACCTCCAGAGCACAGTTCAGGGCAGCTCCATGAACCTTTCCAGCCAGCACAAGCTAGCACGGCAGTCAGAGTTTGCTGTGTCTGGGTGGCTGCGTTGCGAAATGGCTTTAACTAGCTAAAACCCTGGCTAGTTTGGACACAGCCAGCGCCCTCTGCAGCCATGCGACCCCCTGTGCCAGCACCGGGGAGGGATGACAATGGTGCTGGAAAAAGTTAAAAATGGAGAGAAGGCAGGAGAGGAGGCAGGACGGCCTCTCTCTGCGGCACGGCTGGTCTGTGCTGGCTGGAAGAGGGCATGAAACCGCATAGACTAAAGCAACCTCTGAGGGAAGCCGGTCACCTAACTGGGAACTAACCCAGAAGGTGTGGGTGCTTTCTGCACTGCTGCACTTGGCCCTGCAAGGGTCAAACAGCTTTATCATTTGGTTGCTTTGCTTTCTCTCACCAAGCCAAAGCAAGAAGCGCAGATCCGAACGGGGAACGGACGACGCAGAACTGTGTTATTTGAGAAGTAGCGTGTGGACTGTAGTTGAAATCCTCCACAGACACTGCTCTCCACGGAGCTGCTCTCTCACAGTACCTCCTACTCAAACTTCATTAGCAGACAAAGGTCCGACACTATTTCCAGTTGTATCAGTGTAATCTCCTAGAAGTCTGCGTGGCTGAACAGAATTTGAATCCCATCACCTTTAAACTCAGTATTAAACCTGTCCTCTTTTCCCTCTGCCTGTCTACCCTTCCTTGGTTTCATCCCTTTCTACAGTTTGGGCAAAAATTCCATTACGTGAGATGTTGATTCACCTTTCTGACAATCCTGGTATTTACCTGGCAAGAATTAGCAGAGCTTCTGGTAGTCTTTAGTCTCTGTGTCCTCCCAACAGCCCCTCAGAGACAGAAAAGCACTTGAAATGCTTTTTGCAGATATGGAAGCTGAGACGTTAATGTACAATAGTCCAGATCCATAAAGATATTGAGGTTTCTAACTTCTATGCATGCTTTGACGCGAGTAAGTCATGAGCCCAAATGCATGTGGCTAAGAGCACAAAAAAAGGCAGGGGACACTGAGTCCAGCTCTTCCGAACTCAACTCTCTCTTTGGCATCAGTCCTCTAAGGCTGCTTCCATGTTTTTTCCTCCTTGTGCATTAAAAGGAAGGTGGGAATGCTCTGGAGCTCAGTGTGTTCTACATTCAAGTGAGTTTTATGCTTGGATTTTGCTGAACTAGAGTCAGGACATCACCAGGCCCCGTGCTCTAGCAATAAAATTACGGAACAAGCTTTTCCAACTGATTTTTGGGGGATATTTGCCCTTCTTTTTAACTTGTTCCAGTTGTACATACTGTCCTGGCCACATTCCTAGAGTAAGCACTGACAACTGTTTCATAGCTGAGATCCTAGACACGGATGAGCCAATACACACACACACACACACACACACACACGCACAGGCACACACAAAGGAGAGACAGCAGAAGGCCCTAAAAATAACTCAGCTAACAGAACAGCCGTCGGAGAGGGCTGGAGATGCAGCCGTCATTCCAAAGCCATTTCCTGGAGAGGGACCCGCATCGCTCTGCACCAAGGGAGGAGGGTGCTCCCCAAAGGCCGGCGGGAGGGAGGACCGAAGCACGTTTCCCCCTTGTGCATGGCAGCCGGTGGTAGGGAAATACTGCCTTTCACAACCCCTGAGTCACACGTAGCGGGGGGGTCGCCCCTGCCGAATAGGGTGGGGTGCATGGGAACGGTCATCCCGCATCAGCCGGGGATTTGACAGCTCTGGGAAGGGTCCTCCTGCGTATTAGTTGGCTGAGGCAAGAGCAATCCCAGAAGTGGCACTTTTGGCAGAGAGCAGGGGTCCAGGGGAAGCTGCACAGCTGGCGTAGCGGCGCTTGCAGACAGCGTTCTGCATCCAGAGGTTTCTGGCCGGGACCGCTTCCTCACGGCTGGGCTGCACGCACTCCTCAGCCCAGCCCCGAGCACTGCAGCTGGGATGTGATCCCTGGAACGAAGGGGTAGTTTCTCAGGGGTTCATATGCTCCTTGGCGGAAAGGCCTTAGGTTTTCAAGAGGGAATTTGAGCAGCATCAGAAAATCGAGGTTTGACTTTCTCTGCTTTGAGAAAAACACACCTTTTCTCTGATGCTCACACTGGTCTATTCATTCTCTCCACACCGAGAAGATTTCCGTACAGCTTTTTCACTGATCCCAAATACTGACGGTCCTAGGAGAGCTGCTAGTGCAGTACCTCTTTTCCCTGCCCTTTTTTTACTGGGGAACACTCTTCCCAGCTCCTTCATGAAATAATTAGACTTGATGCAGCTTCTTCTCCAGCTGCACGCGGTTAACTTGCATCCCAAAAGCAAGCATTGTGCCTAATATACTTTGACAGGGGCATCGTGGTATAAAAGTGGGTCAGTCCAGTGCTGACATCCTGAAGCTTCCTTCGCTTTAAAGCACTTGTGCTTTAAGCTTCTACTGAGCTACAGGCTTAAAATTGTGGGTCTGGCATGGAGCCACCATGCATGACGCACCTTCCTCTTCTACGAGGTTTACAGATGCCACGGCTGGATGTCTGAGATGGAGAAAGGGCAGATTCTAACCCCTTGGGCTCTGTTAGTGGGGTACAGCCAGCTCAGGAGAACAGCCACTGTCTGGGCATTTCCCTCCTTTCATCTCAGTGTAGTATTAATATGTCCTGTGTTATCCTTAAACACAGAGCTGCGCACGACTCCCGGCACCAACTGAACAATGAAGTCCTTTCGGTTTGATTGATTCACAGCCTTCCTGGTGTCCTAATGCCACAAATCTTAATGCCCAGCTTCACAGCGTATTCCAAATCTGCAGCAACAAGGTCATCCGTGCAAGCTGGTAACAGTCAGAATCCTGAGTTGTGAGAGCTCCTCTGGACCCTGTCTGTCCTCATTACAAAATCCTGTGCCATCCAAACAGAAGAAGGCGACATCTGCAGCGTGGGACCTTTGTGAGGTCTCCTCTTCCTTTGACGAAGGGGTCTCTAACCTCATCCTTCTACATATTTGTTGTATGTCTCTGATCTGAGATGAACCAAAAGGCACCCATGCAACCCTACATACCCTTTCACTAAGTGCTACCTCCTCTGCAAGCCTGTGGGAATCCCATTTCCTAGCGTGCACGATGCATCAGGACCGATCGTTGTGAAAACACAGACTCACAGCTCATCCAATTCAATATCTTTGCGAGAGGCAACAGTAACTCCCATCCCTTTGCTGCTCTCTTGGCTACGCAGCGTGCAGGGACTGGAACCTGAAAGATGCTCCCTTCATAGATCCCACCTTTGTGCAGTGCCCAGTTAAGCCAAACACAGGACACCATTAATCAGCGCCTTGAGAAAGAGGTTGCCATCAGCACACAAAAAGACGAGAGGAAGTGGCATCTTACCATGTGATAGTTAATCATTTCCTGCAGACTGTCTCCAAATTTGTCGAGGCACTCCTGCAAAAAAAGGTAAAGAGAACTGACAGTGAATAGAAGCAGCTGCCCTTCATCCCCAGGGGTTCAACAGCTGCTGCGAGAGACTCTCATGAAGCCACTGGAGAGCCACTCTGCCATTTGGTGAGAAGGTGTTTCAAGAATGCCAGACATTGAAGCCATAGGCTCCCCGTCCTTCCCAGTTTAGTGCTGAAATCAACATGTCAGTTGTCGCTTGTGTACGCTGGTTACCCATGTTCCCTGAGTAACTGATGCTTACTGACCTAGATTCCAACAACCTTGGCAGCACCCTGGCTTCTTAAAAGTCATACAATCATAGAATGCTTTAGGTTGGAAGGGACTTTGAAGATCATCCAGTTCCACCCCCTGCCCTGGGCAGGGACACCTCCCACCAGCCCAGGTTGCTCTAAGCCCCGTCCAACCTGGCCTTGAACACCTCCAGGGATGGGGCAGCCACAGCTTCTCTGGGCAACCTGGGCCAGGGGCTCACCACCCTCACAGGGAAAAACTGCTTCCTAATATCTAATTTAAATCTCCCCTCTTCCAGTTTGAAGCCATTCCCCCTGGTCCTATCATTCCATGCCCTTGTAAAAAGTCCTTCCCCAGCTCTCCTGGAGCCCCTTTAGGGACTGGAAGGCTGCTGTAAGGTCTCCCCGGAGCCTTCTCTTCTCCAGGCTGAAAGTCCAGTCCTCCCTGCAAATGATGAATCTCACTCTGATCCTTCAGCACTCCCTTATCAGATGATCTCTACATTCCTCCACAAATAAAAACTCACACTAAATGGCTACTTAAACAGCACAAGGGCCTTGTCCATACACAGCATGAGGAAGCTTAACACTCCCCAGCCCTCAGTGTGTCCCGTGCTCCATCCCACAGGATAACTTACCGAAATCATTTCATCCTTCTTGCACTGCTGCGACAAGTCCCGGACTCCGCTGACGAAGTGCTTGTTGGTGGTGATGTAGGCTTTGCCCGCTTCGATCATCCCACTGCATAGCTTCACCAGCTGCACGAGGAGAGAGGTGTGAGCGCGCATCAAACACAACTGCAACCAGGCTGGTTTTAATCTGCACCCACACCACAGCCCCGGACCTTCCAAACAAGATGGCATTCACCCTCCTGGGGTGGGTACAGCAGCAACCCTCACTGCACGTGGCACAGACGGGGATGCAAATCGCACCTCCCAGGGTATGTCCTGCTGTCAACATTTCACTTGTCACTTAAGAGTAACAGTTCCAGACTACGCCCTGAGGACGGATGAATCGGGGCAACCCATTTTTTCTGGTGGGTTTCTACCGTTCATTCTATCCCGAGACATCAGGACTGCAGTGACAGGAACCCGCTCACCCACACTGACTGGGCAGAGGTGAGACTCCTCGGTGCTGGGTGGAATCTCCCTGCTGGGAGTACGCTGCTCTCTGGGACTGCCGAGCCTCTGAGCTCAGCCGGCTGTTCCGTATGCCTGTGGAGACTCGTCTTGCTGTTCCCTTGGAACGAAGGGGAGCCAGCACCCAGCAGCCTGATGCTTTTCTATCATGTTTTCCTTAAACCAACCCACCAGGACCGCTTAGGCCATGTCTGCTGTGTGCAGCCAGTGAACGTCTGTTCCCTCACATGCAGGTTAAACCATCGACGTTGTAGGTAACTACAAATCGATCCCCACAATTCTGCAGCCCAAGGAAACTTTGCTGGTGCACGGTGAGGGATTACCTCTGGGCTGCCTGGGACTTAGTGCAGTCTTTCTGATGGACCTGGAAGGAGCTTTGTTTGGAGAAACCCTAAGCAAGCTACACACGCTCCGATCCTCATCACCAGCCTTGTTAGGGTGAAGTTACCAGTGAAGGTATATGGAACTTGCAGAAAAACGGGGTGGCTTCTTCACTTTGGAATTAGTTTGCTGCAGTACAGGTATACTTCTCCAGACAGCCTTTATTAACTTTTGATAATTTAACAGCCACAGGAAACATTCCCGACTTCCTCGCCGCAGCGAACTGCCTTAGCGTGCCTGGAACTGGCCGTAAGGACTGGAGCATTTGCTTAGCCAGAATTCCTGGCCGTTAGCCTATCTCCTTTCAACCAAAGCTTCTTGTAAAAGGTTACGTTAAACAAGATAAATCCATAAACCAAAGGTCCATGAGATTTGCAACAGTAACGCCTGGCCATCGAGCACAATTTTAAAATTGTTTGTTTTTAAATCATCACCGTTCTAGGCTTTTTGACTAAGTGAAAAACTTTAGCCGCTGCTAAGGAACAACACTTGGAACTGAAGTTTTCCGTTCTCAAAATCCAGGAGCTTTTTAGGGATATTAATCTCACTAATGAAAAATGGCTTTAGAAATCTGTCCCTGCCTCACCTACAGGCTGGGAACGAGCAGCTCGCAAGTTCAGCTTGATGCCAAAGCCCCCCTGAAGCACAGTGTGCTGTTTTGGGGCTCGGTGCTTGTTCTATTTATGCAGCCACAAGGCTTTGGGGTCTAATCTATACCCATTAATTGCAGAACAAGCTTGCTTGCCTCTATCTCCAGTTCTGTAAAAAAAATATCTGAATGGATAAATATATATATAGTCACACGTGGTATATCTGTGTACACACAGTATATACAGTCTTCACTCTTTCACACTCACGTCCTTTCCTGTCCACGCAATTTGACAGAACAGCATTGGACGCCGGCAGACTTGTACTATCCCATCCAAGCCCAGAGAAGAAAAGCAAACAGATGCAGTTCCTGTCACATCTGGAGCCCAGACGTACACTCGGAGTTTGGACAGATCCTCTGGAAAGGAAATCCAGCCTGTTCTGCAACGTGGCGGTTTCTAGCATACCTCTGTGCAAACACTCGTGGCCAAGGCTGTGTTACTGGTAGCTGAAGGTCATTCAGCACAAGCACCCTCCCGAGGGGAGCAACCATGGCTTTGCAGATGGACCACAGGACAGAATGAAGGAAATCGCTTTGAAACAGCCAAAATCTCTGGTGTTCCCTTGGATGAATCATTCCCATTGCCTTTTACCTCCACTTTAAACGGGTGTTAAAAGGCTAATCACTTATAAACTCAGTGCTCAGAGGCACAGTAAAAGGCAGAGAAGCAGAGTCAGTCCTTGCCAGCTTCTTAAAGAACTAGTCACGCCAGCTACTCGGGTACCACCGAACAACACGTACACCGAGCCAGAGAATGGCCTTCCTGGGCATCCGCCCAGCCGGTACGCAGGAGAGGAGCTGCGGCATCCACAGCTGATTTATTAGGAATGGGGGTGATTGATTGAATCTTGTCCAAAGTTACCCTCAGAGAAACAAATTTGAACTGGAGATGCAAACTCCAGCCTCGCTTGCCCTGGACCCAGGCTGATAAGCGTGTTGCTGACAGCGACTGTACTTCCAGGCCACCCTCCTCGCGCCAGGATTGTCCCTGGCACACCAGGTTGTCTAACTACAGGGGCACTGACAGCAGCAGGGCTAGAATCAGACCACATTTTGCCCTATGTTCTGTCTTTAGAGCCTTGCCCTCTTCCATAGAGCAAAACAGACAACCTGAATCCCTTTGCAGCTTTCACCAGTGAGACTAGTTAGCTCCTGCAGATAACCGTTTCAAGCAGCTTGAGTAGTAAATAGGTTTTATAGGACACAGCTCTGCCTAGGGCTTGTCACTTCAACAAAGCCCATTTCTCCATCAGACGCAGGAGTTTTATCCCTTGCTAGCTTTGGGAAATCTCACAGATAAAATGCCAACAGCTCTTCTGGCTCCTCTTCTTCATTTCTCTCTGTTCTCATTAAGAAACAACTTGGCTGATGTCTCAGACATCGGGAGTGGGGGTGGAAAAGCCGCCCTCCATCATAAAGCCTCTGACTTAGATCCAAACTACCAACTGGATGTAAAGAATCACCAGAATAAATGCAAAATGGCCAAACTGGTTCCTGAGAGGATATTTCCAGTGTCCAACTACAGCTGTGGCACATAGCCTGGCTGAACATCAGATAGCTACCACCACCATTGGTCTCAACCTGGCCCTGCGTTTCATAGAGTCATAGAATCGTTCTGGCTGGAAAAGACCTTTATGATCACCAAGTCCAACCGTTATCTAACCCTACCGGGCCCACTTCTAAACCACGTCCCTGAGCACCTTATCTACACGGCTTTTAAATACACCCAAGGATGGTGATCCAACCACTTCCCTGGGCAGCCTGTTCCAGTCTTTCATAACCCTTTCAGCGTAGAAGTTTTTCCTAATGTTTACCTGCAAGTGTCCCCTTACACCCTTGGGCCGAGACAGTGCTGCCTGTACCGTGTGGACATGTAATAGCTCCTGCCCCACACAGCTTCGTATCACAAGCAAACTGGTGGGGAGGGTAAACGGACAGCACGGAAATAACTTGCCACGGGAGGAGAAGCAGTGTCAGTCCCCTGAGATCCAGGACCAGAACAAGGCGGCCATCATTCAGCATTAGGAGCCCAAGTACTGGACCTCTTGTCCTAACTCCTTTGGCAGTCACAAAGGAGCCCTGACAGGTACCTGTCAGCAGAGGGAGACATGCTCCTGTTGACAAGCCCAGTCTATTGCACACCAGTCTCCTGACAGCCTGAGGTGGGCTCACTTTTTAGAGGAGACCGATGGGGCCATATTCCTAAGCAAGAACTCATCAGTCCCTCTTCAAACCAACGCGCCAAGCTGCCCCATCTTACCTTGTCAAGCTTCGCCTCTATCTCCACCACATCTGTTTCCACTTCATCAATGGTCGCCCTGCAATGACAACAGCAAAAAGAAGTCATTAATTGATTGCTTGTGATGACTGGGAAAGAAGCCAGGAATTCCCAGATGAGTAAAGATCAGAGGGGCTGAGGTATGTGTGCTGGTGGTGGACAGGAGGAGGGATTCACACTTCCCACTTTGGAGTTTCCTGCTGCTACGTAAGCTCGGGACTGACTTACTCCGGGGAAGAATCACACCTCGTCAGGAATGAATTCCACAGGGCTGGGAAAAGACATGGAGATTATGCTACGTCCTGTCAGTGTCATGGAGAAATTCAGGTGTGCCGTGGCAGTCATACACAGCAAACTCATGTAGTGGCCTTGTTCTGTTTCTGCAGGCAATGCTGTTAATTGGTAGTAATGCTAAGTGACACAGAAATAACCATTGTTACACCTTAGCCATCCATTCACGTCAGGCACAAGTTGCGAATCCCATTTTCTAGGCTATAACCGTGCCTGACGTGCAGCCACATGGCGAATTATGTCCTTTGAACCTTAGGAAGCATCACTCAAGCAGAAACACATCTTGGTCCTTTTGTCGTTGAGCACCATAAGTCTCTTTCACACACGTGGGGCTTTGCTGCACACGGATAAATCCGCTCCACGATTATCGGATCTGTTTTCTTTCCACGTCACTGGACAGATGTGCCAGTAAGAGGCTATTAGAATCCAGCTGCAAAGGTCACCAGGCCTCCCTCACAAAGCGAAATACTAACATGACATCAGCCATTTGCAAGAGGCATTCCCAGACTGAGGTGTGTGGTATGAAACGAGTGTTTTGAGGCCCGAGTCCATCAGTAAACACTGTAAACCCGAGAGCATTCCCTTCCAGGGCTGCTCACTGCTATACGGTGTCTGTACTTGGCCGGTTGTTTCCTTAACCACACACCTGGAAATGCGGTAGGCCTCGCGCCGCCCTTACGCACCACGGAGACGCAATCCGAATTTCACTGCAAGGAGCTGCTTAAGTTTGTGGGTTTGTCATTTAAAAGGTTGGGTTCCTGAAATATTACACCCAGGCTTTAAAAAATCTGGCGCTGAACATGCGCCAGCTGAGCGAACGGTAGGGGAGAGATGTGACTTAGAGCCACAGGAATCAATACTGCTGCCTCAGCAAAAAGACAGGACACCCACAAACCAAAGGGAACAGCAAAAGTCCTGAAGGAACCATTAGAGTACGTAGTAACTCTGTGCCTCGCAGGCTCTTGGTGTCTTCACTGAATCAGTGAATGATGAAGACAGTGACTGTCTTCACTAAAGGACACGCTTCTAAGAGAAGGAAGGATAAATTTAAGAAGAAAGCCCAAAAGGTTACAAAGCTGCGGTCTAAACCCAAATTTCTTCCAAGCTGAGGAAGGGGTCCAGGCCAACAGCATGGTACTTATATGTACCTTACAAAGACTACGCATAACCAAAGTAGCACAGCATATTCAGTAACATCTATTCTACTCATTCTTCAACGGGAAATATGGATAATACCTTACACGGGTGTGTGCAGTCCCCATCTGTAAGCTATGAGACAGCCAACATTTGCTCCAGTCCTGTGTAATCCACGTGGAGCAAAGAGGAGAGAGTCTGTCCTCACACAGTATTGGAGTAAAAGAGAAGACCCGATGCTGTCAGCTCTTACCAGGAGATCTTCAGCAGCTTCAGACAAATGCTGCAGGAGAGAGCAGCTTTTCTACCCATGCACACCCTTCAAAGCCTCCTGTGGGCTGTGAGCAGCCAGCGGATTGGGACATCCTCTGTGGCAGCTCCTTGATTAATGACAACAAAGGCCAGGTGACGTCTTGTGACCGTGGGAACTCCCCTCCCCGCACGCCATGCGTGGCTTTTCCACTGCTCCCTGCTTCAGGGAGGTGGCACGGAACTGAGCAAAGCCCCTTCCAACACCACTGAATCCCAAGAAGCCGGAGTTGGTAGGAAAGCTAGAAGACATTGACACACCACCCTGCAAACGGGAGGGCTGGAAAGGCTAAATAATACATTGGGCATCACAAGAAGAACCGGTGAGGGAGAGTGACAGGTTACCACCCTTCCCCAGCAGACCCTCAATGTGTTAACTTTGCTGGAGGCAATGGAAATCAACCACCTTCTTCTGCTGGGCCACCTGATCACTTTGTCCTTGACAATGTTCAATAAAGCAGCTTTTACACCTCAGTTCAGAGTAAGATTTGCATTGAGAACTAAGACTCCTTTCCCCAGTGTCTTTTTAAAGAGAATTCCCCCTAGGAAGTTGGTTTGCCAAGTCCCAGGCAGTTTGGAAATCTCCAGTCCCTTTTGGCTGCCTTTTCCCAACAGCACGTGAGGAAACACTTCGAAGTGATGAAGTTGCTTTGGACAAGGAGCACCAGGAGCATGAGGTCTCTGGGACAGGGATTATCCCTTCTCGGACCTGCACGGCACTTAGCACAGCAGTGCCCTATAGTGTCCTGGGGCCTCTGTTAAAACATCAACATAAAAAAGGTTAATCCTTTCTTTGCCCATGACTTGCTGACTTAGAATCACAGAATCACAGAATCCGAGAATTGCTGAGGTTGGAAGGGACCTTTAAGATCATCAAGTCCAACCATTAACCTAACCTGACAAAACCACTTCTAAACCACTTCTAAACCATGTCCCCAGGTACCACATCTACCCTTTTTTTAAACACCTGCAGGGATGGCGAATCCACCACCTCCCTGGGCAGCCTGTTCCAATGTTTAATAACCCTTTCAGTTAAAAATTTTTCCTAATATCCAATCTAAACCTCACCTGGCATAACTTGAACCCATTTGCTCTCATCCTATCACTTGTCACCAGGGAGAAGAGGTCAGCCCCCACCTCTCCACACCCTCCTTTCTGGTAGCTGTGGAGAACGATAAGGTCTCTCCTCAGCCTCCTCTTCTCCAGGCTAAACAACCCCACTTCCCTCAGTCGTTCCTCATAAGACTTGTCCTCCAGACCCCTCACCAGCTTCGTTGCCCTTCTCTGGGCATGCTCCAACACCTCAATGTCCTTCTTGTGAGACTTGTGAGAGGAAGGTCCTTTCTGCTGCCTTGAGACTTCATATGTTTCTACTGACATCCACACAGGTACTCTCAGGCCAGGAGCACTGGATGCCTTGGCCATTTGATATATCCTCTTAGTGGTGGCACCAAACCCTCAAAAAACGTTTGCAAGAACTTCTTCATTGCCTGGAGGTGCTCACTGGGAGTTCCCAGCCACACAACCTAATGCCTTGCTGGTTGGGGTCACCTGTTACCCATGTGCTACAGGAGGTCTGAATCACCAGGTTCCTCACGTGCCGAGGGGTGCTGCCTCAGCCCCAGGCAAAGCCGGCTCAGCGCCGGAGCCGCCACGCGCTGGCTCCATCCCCACCTTGCTGACGCTGTCCGGTATTGCTGGTTGAGGACCCAGTTCTAAACAGCCCATCACTGCTTCAAGGGAGTCAAACAGAGCCCTGACTCTGAGTGGCTTCAAAGACTGTGGGTCTCATAACCATCTTGTTGAAATTGGCTGCGTATTCAAGAACTGTGATGTAAGAGCTGTAACCCTCCTTCAGAGACTTCTGTCGTCCCCTTCCACTGCTCTCTTGTTCCCAGATGATATTACTTACAAGCAGAGGACTGTCTCCTCCCTCAATGTCCCTTTCCACTAAAAACCCCTTCCAGCCTGTGGTTTGACCACGCTGCTCCCAGCCAGGGAGGGCAGAAGGGGGATGCTGGGCGTTTACAGGCCACTTGTGACTCCTCTGCTGCCCCTTCCTCAGCTGGTTTCTTTTAACAAGGGAGTCTGAAGGAGAAGAAGGGGTAGGTCTGCTGTTCCTAAATGAGCTGTGACGTTCTTCAGCCCTGTGAGCAGCAAGAAGCACCGAAACCCTGCCAGTGCTGTGCGAGGAAAGGATGTGTCTCTACTCCCTTCACCCAAGAGCTCTTGATGTCATCTCAGCAAACAATACTCCCTACATCTTAACATAAGCCGAACATCAAATCCAGAGGAAACAGGCTAGGTTATTAATCACCATTATATATCCCAGCAGACAGTCTGGAATCTGCTTTCATTCAAAAATACCGGATGCAAGAAAATACAACTACTGCCTACAATTGGCTCCTCTGCTGCCTGCCATGCAAGGAGAAATATGTCCTTACCAGAAGCTCACTACCTGCTGAGCACTTTAAACGAAGCATATTCCTTACACCTTCCTTCACCCCACACATCGCGTCTCTCCTCGTAGGTCCTCCGTAACTAGACAGCCCTTTCCCTGCCATGACGCCCAGAAGATGGTGAGGCCAGAACTTCAGACACCCATTTCACAGCCATCCTCCACCTAAAGCCACCCCGAGCAAGCTTCTGAGCTGAGCAAGCCCTGGGCTCTCCGAGGTTGTGGTACGGCTGCTCAGGAGCGTGCCTGGTCCCCGGTCTTCTCCTGTATCCGTAAGGAAGCTGGCAAGAAACCAGGACGGAGTGGGCAAGGCAGCAAGAAACTGTGCGTGTTCAAAATGGCCTTTTTCATCAGCAGCTCCTCAAACCTGCAGACAGCTAGAGACTAAATGTGGGGAGACCATGGGGGGAGCAAGTCTGTGTGTAGGTCACGTTCGTGTAGGAATTCATTGACGCGACCGCCCAGCAAGGAATACGCTCCCGCAGAGTCCCAGGGCTCCGCTGCGCTTGCAGGGCCCTCAGTTTCCATTATGCAAAGGGAGGAATCCGGTCACCGCAGGTTTACAAGAAAGTATAATTTTCTGTGATAACAACAGAAACACCAACTATAGTGCCTCTATTTCTTTTTTTTTTTTTTTTGCACTTTTGTTGTTTAAGAATAAGCTCTGCCTTGGCCCGAGGCTGTAATGCCAGCCTTTGCTTTCTACAAATACCTCTCTGTCCCGCCACAGGCACTCGGAAAAGAAGGAAACACAAGAAGGACCTTACGGAAAATTACTAACACAGATCCGTGCCCGGCCCACAGCACTGCCACCGCTGTCCTGCCAAGCTCTGGCCTCACTCAGGGACTCCTCTAATGTGAAGCTGCGATGCTACTGACAGATGGTGGCTTAGGTCCCACCAGCCAAGCACCTTCTAGAGAAAGCTCCATTGCCCTTTCTGTTTTCCCGTCTGCTCGCTGGAGCCATACAACCAAAAGGGACATCACAAACTCTAACAGAAGGGCCAGACCACAGACTGGTGCCATTGGAGAATGAGGGTCTCTGCTTCAGCGCAACGGAAATGTCATATTCTGTTCCTTCACTGTGTTGCTGTCCCCACCTGACCTGGCATCCCTCTCTTCTCCCTCTAGGGTGCTCTGTGTCCGACCGGTACCCGTGCCACTGGGCAGCAACGGTCTTGCCCAAAGAAAAAATTAAAGAGACAGATCTTGCTGTAAAGCCCCTTTGACAGTTCAGAAAAGGTTATTTTAGTAGGTGTATTTAACAGTGGTCTTGTCATCGGCTTGCAAATTACATTTGATTGGTTTTGAGTGTTTAGCAATTTCTTTCTTTTTCAGTCCTGCTGCAGTGTTCCTTTGAACAACATCTCAGCCGACGGGGAGGTTTCATGCCATCGCTATTGGCTTCATTCCAGAGAAAGATATATAACCAAATATCTGCTCCCTAATTAGAGAAAACTCAGATGGCAGTATGGCCATCTTCAGCACAACCACCACCCACAGGAGTAATCCAAAGCTTTGCAATATTCTCAGCGCTCCTCATAAGCTTCAAAAGCGTCAGCTTGCAAGTGTTGGAGAAAGATGTAAAGACTTGGACACCACAGAAGGGAACGGGTGGCTTCTTGAAGACTGGGTGTTCTGTCAGTGTCCTGAAACACAGATTCAGTGGGCTGCTGGTTACTGCGCTGTCAGCACAGCTAAACGACTTTGCCTTTCTGTAGCAGTGGCAGAAAGCACCATCACGAAGATCTCGGTCCTCTGTGCCATAGCAACAGCAGCCCAGGAACCTTCTCCAGCAGGCTGAAAAAGAAAGTGCCGGGTAGCCCTTTCTTTGCCTTCCCCCAACACTTCTTCCAACCTCTTCCTTCAGCCGCCCTGCGGGAGCAGCCTCTAGAATCCAAGCGGAAATCTGAACTCCTCAGCCGGACTGAAAATTAAATCCTGGTGACTCATTATGAAAGTACAGACTCCCTGGTGCCCAGGGCTCTGGCCACAATCGATCCGCTACCAGCTCTTTCAAAACACAGCCAAAAAAGAAGCTTCTTTCTCCCTAATAATGCGGTGCTCAAGCTTTACTGCAACACATATGGCTGCCCTATACGAATGGCAGCCTGGCTGTGCCGGGGGCAAAGCTTTTGAAAGAAAAGGAATAATTAAAGAGCTTCTTTCAGGCATTTTTTTTTTTCTCTTGCGGTTATTTTTGTTCTCGGGGTTTGGAAGTCGTGTGCCTTCATGCATCGCACTCTTGCTGCCAGATTCAATTTTTCCACTCGGTTTCTTCGTGCTGCTGATAACTGGACATAATAATCAGCTAAAAAAAAGAGAGAGATGGGATTTCTGGGGACGCTTTTCTTTTCAGGAACGCAACAGCAGCCATTGTTTAATCTGCAGACATCAGCTAGGGGCCAGGGCAGCGAGGCAGTCTGGCGGCATATTTCCTGCCAGAAGGTGGAGAGAGCATCTATAATTTACTCCCCATTTTTATCATAACCTAAGAAAAGGAGTTGATATATTTGGACTCTGTGTGGAGGAGGAAGACATTGGTATGCACTAAGGTATGAATACAACTGACTATGGCTAGCAGTGCAGGAAACTTCAGCTCTGTATTTGGTGTACGGACTTGATATAAAAGGTTCCAAGTGTTTGATTTCAAGGACAGGGACCTCAGGGACCTATTCAGTTCCAGGACTGTAATGGAGTTCCAGATTCATTACAGGAAGCAAGGGTGAATATTTATCCATCCTTTCCAGCTACATGGTGCTTCCATATCGGAATGAAGTCCCTGGGGAGATGAATTCTGAGGCTGAGATGTGGTTAGGGGTAGCGCAGCCATGCGTGCATCTTGGATAAGCTGTCAGTGGAAGAGAAAAGGACCTCAGTCCTCAATCAAGTGCCCAACTCCTACCCTGCAGTGTCCTCTCCCATACACCCCGTCTTGTCGGCCAGGGATCTTTCTTCCTGCAGCTCCGGCCCTTTGCTTCTTAGAAAGCGCCGTAAGCTCTGCAAGGGCTGGGAGAAGGTTGGAGCAGAGCAGCAGTGTGCAAAACCAATAGTGGTTCAAGTTCCCCCCTTCATTACGGCCTGTGCTGTCCCAGTACATTGCAAACAAGCTGGTAATTAGCTAAAGCAGCGTTAACGGAGATCCTTCTTGACAGGCTCTGCTTCATACAGCCAGCACAGGCGCGGCACATTTGCTCCAAAGAGGTAGAAAGCTTGGAGAAAGAGATTCTACCAGATTCTTTAACACCTGATTTCCCACCCTTCAAGGGTACAACATGCCTAAGTCCATCCCTGGGCTTTTGGGGTTCAAAATGTCCTTATCCCGCTCACTGATGCAGTTCCACAGTCCGCTGCTCAGGCTGCCCCGGAGAAATAACAGGTTTCACTGCAACCGCTTACTGCAGAACACAAGCACTGGGCTAAATTCTCTGCCAATTTCATTCCCAAATTTAAATCCTCCCACTGTTCCACCAGTGTGTCATAGATAAAAGGCAAAACCCCTTCAGTTACACAAGCAAGCCGAGAACCTGGAATAACTCCACAGGGATGAGTAATGCCACCTCAGCACTGCTGAGCCCCACTGCTCCATCCCGAAGGAACGCAGCGGTGAGATGAACAGGCACGGCAAGTGGCACACGTGATCCCTACGGAACCGCCGTGCTGGCCACGGCCACAGCACGTGTGGCTTCCGACACCCCCAGAAAACCCCAGGCACCGGCAGCAGCTGGAGCGCGCACCCAGGGATGCTCAGCGCTTAGGGCCCCCACGCTCACCCAGCTGGAGGCATCTGGCTGGGGAACCAAGTGATTCTGACAAGGGAGAATTGAATCCCTTCACCCCCCCAAAAAAAAAGCAATGTCCGGATTGCTGGGGCAGCTAAAAGCTGTGTAGTCACGTCCTGGCTGGGTGCCCTTCGTGTTTCCCGATGCTGTGCTCTTCCTGCTAATGCTTTTCCAGGCCTTGGGCTATTTCAGTTATGAGGGGAGAGAAAACAATCCACGAGCTCATGTGCTAGTTGTTCAGGGCAAAGCGGAGCCCTTCCAACTAAAGAGATGAGGCTTGAGTTTCCTTGCTCAGAGAAATCGGCAATTCCCCACAGTCCAGAGGGGTTTGCATTGTGAGTTTTCCTTTGTCCTTTAAAGAAGCCGGTCAGAAGCATGATTTGTATGTGACAAAAATCTTCCCAGAAGCATTTTTATATCCCACGGGGGACAGGAATAATAAGCTACTCTGCTATCAGAGAACAGGGTCTGTGGCAAGAAGACATCTGCCTTTCCCCTCTTGTGGCTTGGTTCTACCAACTCTCATTAGAAGGTCCTAGCCAAGCACCGAGAGAATAATCATCCGCATCCAAAAAGTGATCCAACCAAGCAAGTCCCACTGGCAAACTGCTGCAGAAATCAAGTCGTTGGCATCGCTACGAGCTGAGGCTGAGTGTAATTGGGGGGTGCTTAGAACTGCGTTTTATGAGCTGTGCTTGGGGTGCAGTTAGGAGGACAGAGCTGGTAGAGAAGGACGGACAAAACCAGAGGGGAAAGGACATCCTGACGGAGGGGCACTGGCTGCCACAGGTCAAGCACGGGGCCCCTTTTTTAGAATCATAGAATGGTTTAGGTTGGAAAGGACCTTGAAGATCATCGAGTTCCAACCCCCCTGCCATAGGCAGGGACACCTCCCACCAGCCCAGGTTGCCCAAGGCCACGTCCAGCCTGGCCTTGAACACCTCCAGGGATGGGGCCTCAACAACCTCTCTGGGCAACCTGTGCCAGAGCCTCACCACCCTCACAGTGAAAAACTTCTTCCTAATGTTCAATCTAAACCTGCCCTCTTCCAGTTTAAAGCCATTCCCCCTCGTCCTGTCACTCCATGCCCTAGTAAAAAGTCCTTCCCCAGCTCTCCTGTAGGCCCCCTTTAGGTACTACTTTTAGTTAGATTATCGTTCGTCACCAGTTGCTTCTGACTCTGCTGAAATGGCTTGTGACGGCCGGAGCAATGAGCAGCCCTAACAAAGCTGTTATTCGCTGCCCGATAAGTCATCTCTTCGCCTGGACTTCCCCATTGCTAAATTGATAAACATTTGCTTCACAGTGACGTCGTGAGTATTCAGTGATTAATCCATTTTGGCAAGCTCCGGGGGATCCTCAGGTGACAAGGTGACTACGGCAAAGAACGGTCCTGGATTCGATTAATAAACCTTAGCATTAAACACTATCACATTACTAACCAGCGTAGGCATGAAGGGATCAACACACATTTCGCAGAGAGGCCTGTCTGCATTTTTTACATTTCTTTTTCTTCATGCTGGAATAGTGGTAATGGCTTTCTTCAGATTTTTTGTTAACTGAGTGCCTTTGACACAAACACACACGTGTTCTACATGAAGGCAAGTACGGTAGAAATCCAACACCAAACTAGGTATTAAAAAGTAATAAAATTACCTAAAAACGCTTGGTTACCTCTGGCAACTACATGAAGAAGAGAACCGAAAAAACATAAAATGTAATTCCAAATTATTAGCTGCTATAATAGCAACTAGTTATACTTGCAGCTGTCAAAGCAACTCACAAAGCTGACTTAATTAAACATGCCCTTCTTTTTCCTTGGGAAGCGCATTTGGTTTTCCTCACTTTTCTGGCAGGGAAACTGAGGCACAAGAATAAAAAGACCAAGGTTTTTTTTTTTCAGTACTGAAATTCAGAAAAGCACAGGGCTATTTTCTGCATGCACTCACCAGATTACAGGTTGTTAAACTGGGCAAGTAAAGGGTTCATTCGTCCCTAAGGCGCATTTCTATACAAAGGCTGTCTCCTTCACCATCTACAAAAAAAGCTGCATTTTTACAGCCAAGCATGTAGACAGNAAGGCTGTCTCCTTCACCATCTACAAAAAAAGCTGCATTTTTACAGCCAGGCATGTAGACAGCACCTGGGAGGTTCTTGCTTTCCAAAGCGCCCACCAAACAGAGGGACACCTCTTTGGGGCCACACAGCGCTGCGCTGCGTGGGCTGATCCCGCTCCAAGAGCTGTCTGCAGGACACACGGGGATCGATCCTGCTCCAAGAGCTGTCCGCAGGACACGCGGGGACCGATCCCGCTCCAAGAGCTGTCTGCAGGACACACAGGGATCGATCCTGCTCCAAGAGCTGTCTGCAGGACACGCGGGGACCGATCCCGCTCCAAGAGCTGTCCGCAGGACACGCGGCGACCGAGCCAACTCCCAACGCAGCCAACGTGAAGACATCCCTTCAGCTCAGCGGGAGCGGGAACGTTCCCGGAGAACCTCCCTCTGCCTCCATGGGTGCCAATTCTAACTCGGGCTGATTTGTGACTCTTACATCTGTGATTTAACTGCTACATCGTGTTACCGCTCCCTTACAAGCCGCCTGCATCACCGTGCATAAAACTCTCCCCGAGTCGGAGCGGAGAAGCCGTAGCCCCTGAGCTCGGCGCAGAGCCCCACCTGCAGGCCAGCTGTTCCCAGCTGTTGGCTGGGATGCACGCAGGCTCGCTCGGCTTCCCGAGCTCTCTTGCCTTGGATGAGTCATACGCGAAAACGGGAGCACCACATTCAAAGCAGTGCCTTCCTGCCTCCTGCTATACCTGACCAACGCCGTGAGTGGGCCGGGTAATTCCGAGAAACCCGCCCTGCACCAGGAATAACCGCCTCCACGCGTGCACGAAACCCACTTCGCTCGCAGCAACGAAAACGACTGTCAAATCCGGGAAAAGGGCTAATCCACGCCTCGCAGTGACAACTCCTCCGCAGAAACATCTTCTGTGGCCAGAAAAGGACTGCCTCATGAGCCTAATGTGTTTGGAAGTGAGCCACCGGCGTATTCAGATCAAAGACAACGTTATTTAGCCACCCGCAGCCTTCAGATCGCTGCTTAATATAGCTCCAAATCAGGCTGCTAAGGGCCCTGCTCCACATGTCACTACGGGGACGTTCAGGGTCTCCCTTGGTTGGATGCTGAGGGACAGAATGAAACATGGGCTTTTCCAGGGCTCAGGACAGGGAACGGGAACTCCCAGATCCTATTCCCGATGGCCACAGCACCCATGGGAGACCACCTACCACAGCCTCTCTGCCCCACTACCGCTCTTAAAAGACTGATAAAAATGAACCCTTCCCTCTCCGCAGAAGTGTTTGGAGGATTTAATAAATATTAGCGGCAAAAAGTTCAGCGAGTCAGAGGTGTGCAAAGCGGAGTTGTCATTATTTATTAAACCAAACTGTGCTCTATTTGCAGCGGAGTGAAACCGGCGTTTGCCTCGGTGAGATTAGCTCTGCCCCTCACTAGACGAGGATGTCTGGCACAGGCACAAGTCATTTCTCATTCAACTCCTTCTTCCCGAGCCATCAGCAGCCTGACAAGGTCACGAACCGCCGCCAAACCACCGTCCGAAGGAGCACTGCCTTTCTCTAGAAATTAAAATAAGGTGAGTGTGTTCCTTCAAGGAACGGGCGCCTGCAGGGGAACATGGGATTTTAAGTTCCAGCTCCATACCCTCGTCTTCTGCAAGATACTGTATTTCTGGAGGTTTAACCTGAGATGAGGAAAAAGCCAAGCACTGATTACTAGTGGTCACTCTTTGGATTTTTGTTGCAAGAGAAAAAAGTGCCACTTTCATTGCACAGCGAAATACGGCTGTGGGTGACCCTACAGCAAGTACACGTTAGTCTCACTTCTTTTTGTTGGTTGTTACTGTCACACAAAAGAGAAAAATAAGGAACCTGACACAGACAGACAGCAGAGTCAGCAAAACTCTAAAACAAAGTAGTTATTAACCTCCCTAAATACCCATCTGAAAGCTCCTGTGCCCTCTACTATCCACTGTTCTCCCTCCTTTCTTCAAAAGAATAAGTACACTTTGCATCTCTCTGCCAATGTGAGCAGACAGCGCCATGGCAACAGCTCCATGGTGACAATAACCATGACAACCAGATCCTGCCATCGCTGTGGCTTCCCCTTCCTTCCAAATGAGAGCTTGATTTGCACCGCTTTGCATTTGCTCATGGAGACAGCACGGGACCGGTTATGAGACAGTTAAGCACAGCCAAAGGCTTCTGAGGGTAATGAGCAGAGGATACAGCACAGTGTCAGAGATGTAAGTTCTCAGGAGTAATGAAACTGGATAGCGTCATTAAATGCCAGCTCAGCATCCCACCCCGGCTGGAGCGTGGGGCGGGAAGCGGAGACAGTCCAGGTGAGATGCTTTCTCAAGGCTACAGCTGCAGCCAGTCTGTAGTCCTCATACGCGAGGCAGAAGAGCAGCCGTGCCAGCAAACTGCCATTCCAGACACACACGTCGCTTGTTAAAATACTGGAGGTTTCAATCGCTTTGGCGGTGCCGGTTTGGCCAAGCTCAACAAGCACAGTCCTGCAGGATTACCTCCCAGAGGGGTCTGAGAAGGGACTGAGGAGCTACCCTGCATGAGAACATAGCCTCCCTCCATCGATGCCAGCCACTCCTGAAACCAGCAGCAAGCTCTGGGAAAACGTGAATGGAGCCACATATGCTCACGTGCTTCACTCATGTCACATAGCTCAGGTGGGAAAATGGAGGGACGAGAAAGGGAACTCATCTTGCTGAACTTCAAAAAGCAAATAAGCACAAAGTCCCCTGAGTCCTGGTCCCAGTCTGGACTCCTGGTGGAAAAGTCAACCTAGAACTGGGAAGAGCGATGGTGGGGAGTGAAACCAACCAGCAGCCGGGAAGAATATGTGGGAAACAGACCCCATCTCCAGGAAACCTCCCCATCCCCAGCCCACTACATCCTCTTACTCTGTCAGCTACGTGTGGCTCTTATTATACCCGGCACTAACCCATCCCTGCCATGCACACCCGACAAACGGCACTGCCCTCCCCCGACTACACACACACCAGTGGGACGCCTACAGCTAAAGAGGGTTAATTTGGGATTAAGTTGCACCTGAGGCTTTAGTGGCTCCCTGGCTGATGGTCGGGGTAGCAAGTGCTGCTGCCATCTGCTCCTCCTTTGCTTCTTCTCTATTATCACTCCTAACCAGCCCTTCACCCCAACCACCCTCACATGGGCCAGGCACAGCCCTGTCACACTGTCCGTTTCAAAATCAGCAGCCACCACTTCTTTCAAGCTCTGTTCTGTAGCAATTTCTACTCAACCCGGGGTTACCCATCACATTTCCACCAATCCTGGGCAAGTCCATCCTTAGCCCTTGCTCTTCCACACCTTCATTCATCCTCTTCGGAACACCTGGATGGTGGAGGGAGCACAAAACGAAAAGGAGCAGCCTGGATAATTGAAAACTCCACATACAACCGAGGGGAGTCAGATCCAACGCATTGCTATGCAATTTTTGCCTGGGTTTAAGTGTGCCGAAAGGAGCTGGCTTCGCAGTCTCGAGTCTGACGCGCACCAATTAGTCACAGCACATGAACAGCACCGTCCTCAGTTGTCTCTCACTTGGTCCCTCCTTCCTTCCAGAGAGGAACCAGTTCAGCTGATGTTGACTCCCTTGGGCCTCAGAGTCTATTGTTCTTTCGTCAGCAGCAACATCAGGACAAACTAGATGAAAACTCAGTTGGGTAGAGGACCGATGACTTCAGTAATGCTTCAACTCTATTTCAGAGCAGCAAGTTCTCACAGTGCGAGCTTCGTTTCTCTTTCTGCGGATCAATGGCAAAACTCTGCACTGAGCACCGGCAGGATGAAATCCCATCTTTCTCATCCTGGTGGGGGCTCCTGGTTTTACTGGTGGCGGGCTGGATCAGGAGATAGTGACATCAGGGAAAACACCGCTCCATCAGCCCCTCAGCCTGCTGCTACCTGCTCCCACCCAGCATCACCAAGCTTCTGGTTCATTTGCTGCCTTCAGATTCTTGGCAAACGCAGCTTGTCCCTTGTCCCCTTGTTATTTATCCCCTTTTACCCCTCTCTGCGAGCTCCCTGCCTTCTCTTCGTGCGCAGAGAGGGAGGGAGCTCCCGCAGTCCCCGCTGGCTGCAGCACTCTCACACAAAGGAAAAGTAAATGTTTATCTGGTTCTTTGGTATGTATATCACTGCCGTGCTTCCAGCTCAGCAGAGGAGCCGTGCTGCCGCTGGAGTCAATGCCATATTCCCAGGGTGGGTCCAACAAGGCTGGGGAGAGCGCTGTCTGGTGACTCGGAGTCTGGGAGCCAGCGCTGCCGGGTCGTATCTTTACGATACCCTCTGGCAATGACTCAGTCGTGTCATCAAAAATAACACATAACCGCTCCCCGCCTTGGCTTCCCCATCTGTGAAATGGAGCTGCTGTCTCAAAGCCGTGCCGTGGACCCCACTTGATGACAACTGCACCACATTCAAAGACCTTCAGATCAAAGATACTGTGAACAGATGAATGGTAATATTGCCAGAGATTTATTAACACACCCCCAGCGCTGACAAGTCAATAGCCTCCCCAAGCATGAATGCTCGAGACGGTGCAAACACTGACCTAGATTTTGAGTAGTTATGCTGGAAACTGGCACACGTGATGCTTTTGCTCTCTGGCTCTCAAGTCAGCAGTATTCAGGTAAGTAGAGAACGTAGAGCTACCTTTAGTTTCAGAGCTGTCCCTTTCCTACTGCGTCTCAGTGATTCAAAGTATTAGCAAGACCAGACCAAAGATTATTCTCTCTTTTTCCATCCCCAAACTGAGGTTTCTGTTGTTTGAGTGGAAGCAGAATGCTTGCTGGGTGCAAAACAAGGTTTGAAACGGCCCATGACACTTCAACTTCCATCCAGGAAAGGGCAGTGTTGCTCGCAAGTCCTCGGTGACTCTCTGTGGTACGGAGTCAGCATGGGCATCACTACACAGGGTGGCAAAGACCGGTCTTGTGATGCCAACAGGGACCTGTCTGCAAGTGAAAGAAATCATAGAATCATAGAATCATAGAATGGTTTAGGTTGGAAAGGACCTTGAAGATCATCGAGTTCCAACGCCCCTNAGTTTGAAGCCATTCCCCCTCGTCCTATCACTCCATGCCCTTGTAAAAAGTCCTTCCCCAGCTCTCCTGTAGGCCCCCTTTAGGGACTGGAAGGGGCTCTAAGGTCTCCCCGGAGCCTTCTCTTCTCCAGGCTGAACCCTCCCAACTCTCCCAGCCTGTCCTCCCAGCAGAGAGAGCTGGGGAGGGACTTTTTACAAGGGCATGGAGTGATAGGATGAGGGGGAATGGCTTTAAACTGGAAGAGGGGAGATTTAGATGAGATATGAGGAAGAAATTCTTCCCTGTGAGGGTGGTGAGCCCCTGGCGCAGGTTGCCCAGAGAAGCTGTGGCTGCCCCATCCCTGGAGGTGTTCAAGGCCAGGTTGGACGGGGCTTGGAGCAACCTGGGCTGGTGGGAGGTGGCCCTGCCCATGGCAGGGGGGTTGGAACTTGGTGATCTTCAAGGTCCTTTCCAACCTAAGCCATTCTATGATTCTATAATAAATAATCACACGTGCTTACACAGCCATTCAGTGCCAGGTGTGACAGTACTTACTCCCACGGCACTGATTTATGTTCTGGTGGCAACAGCCAGCCAGTGAGAAAGCTACCAAAGGTGGGTTAACAACAGGACCTTTCCCAGCAAAGGCTTAGAGGAAAACTCCTGGAGCCAGCTGGGTTTTAAAGGGCATGCATATGCAGAGTCCTCAAGCAGATACTTGATTTTAAACCTGTCTCTCACTCCCACCAAATTCAATGGGATTTCACGTATATGCCCAGTGCTAAGCTCATGCTTCGCCCAGCTTGCTAAGCTGGAACAGGAATCAGAGTGAAGAAATGTCTTCGTAAAACCAGTTGCACTGGTATAACTAGTAGGATGAACTAGATCCAGAGATATGCCCGGCAAGGACTGAACTAGGGAGCTGATGTTACACGCGGCTACGCTTAAACCCCAGGGTGCCTCGCTGTCCCAAGGGTGAGAGATGGAAGATGTGGAGAGCTTCTTTTCTTGGCTTGCTCCATCTGCATTACTTAGCATCAAAGAGCAATTCGG
Source organism: Anarhynchus alexandrinus (assembly GCA_008711295.1). Taxonomy (NCBI): domain Eukaryota; kingdom Metazoa; phylum Chordata; class Aves; order Charadriiformes; family Charadriidae; genus Anarhynchus; species Anarhynchus alexandrinus. The sequence goes on along the minus strand of VUYV01000204.1, from coordinate 1,433,910 downwards.
TGCAGAGCACAAGAGGTGTGCACGCTAACAAACTGGAGTCCCACAAAAATGCCAGCCACGAAGCAAGTGTTCTCATGGCAGCTGAGCATCCCAGGCACAGCGAGGAAATTAGTCGTTGCCCCAAGCCACAACAGGTCAAACTGCAGGTTGCTGCATCCCTAAATAAAAATATGTTCACTGTGCCAGTATGCAAACAAACAAACAAACAAACAGCAAAGGCAGGCACAAAACTGAGGGTGAGGGATTTTGGAGGTCTGCATGGCCATTGCATCTCTTTCATTTCTGGTACTTCCTAATGCAGGGCCACCACAGATGTCCTTGGCTGTGGAACTGCATTGCTCTGTGACTCCAGAAGACACACTTTCAAACACATGACGTATCTTAAAATAAGAAACATGAAATCCTTTTTATTTGCCTGTGGCTACTGGGCTTTTTCTCAGGAACAATTAAGTCTTTGATTTCTCTGGGTCCCATGTGATCACTTGTTACCAGAAGCTGCAACTTTTTTTTATAAAAAAATTAAATATCACAAACTAATTATCAACTCCTGATCCTCAGCAACCTAACAGAATGACTGCTATGGTGTGAGAGGGGAATTTGGGCAGCAAGTGAAAGCCAGACAGGCTGGATCTTCCCGCATGAGACGCTGAAACTCGCTCCCTACTCCTGCCACAAATGTCACCTCAATACTAAGCCAGGAGGGCAGGACATATGCAAAATTGTCACGTATGGCGACAGTAGGTGGGTGATGAATTGCAGGATTGACTGTTAAATGTCTACCTATTAAATGGAGGCCTTAAATCACATACTAAATGTTTACCTGCCCTAGTGATGATTTAGACCCTGAAAATGAAGGCTGCACACCTTGTCATCTACATCGAATTCGTAACATAAGAACATAGAGAAAAATCTTCTGACGTCAGTAGGGATTTTGGTTAGAAAACAAATCTGGTTTATGCAAAATAGCGCAGCCTCACACCTGGCTGGTACCGGCGTGGGGTGGGCAGGTAGATTCAGGGCCTATGACTCACGAGAATTCCAGCGAGAAGTTGTTTTGGAAAAAAAGCACCACTGGCAGATGTTAGGTGGACTCTGCTATGCTGCGCAAGCCTTCTGCCTCCAACCAGAAATAGCTGGACTGCAGATGTGTGCAAGATTTTGTTTAGTCTATCATGGTTATTGCTGCGCAGAAAACTTTGTTTTACTCCTAAATAGTCATTCTCCCCCACACATGCACCACCACAACGCGCACACACGCAGAGCTTGGCGGAAGAGGCAGAGCCTGCTTGGTTGAAAACTAGAGCTGGAATACACAGGCATTTCGGAGAGATTGACGGGAGCCAGGGAACGGTAAGGGGAAAAGACACATTGGGAATACCAGGAGATGGTGCGCGTCAGGGAGGGGGGCCAGGAAAACGATGCAGAGCGGCGAGGGGAGATTAGCAAAGGGGAGCGCACGAAAGCAGGAGGGAAGCGCTTTGGCTGCGTCTCGGGGACAGAGTTTCCCTTCGTGCAGAGTCGATGTGAGCGCTGCTGATTTACGCCAGCTGGGAACCGAGCCGCCAGCGCTGCTTCGGCATCCTTCCAGCCAGAGAGAGTTTCGCCATGAGGCTCCACTAGATCAGCCCGTTGCTTCCTTCGCCTCTTTGTGTTCCAGAACCGCGTCCCTGACCGTGCACCTGGCCCGGCTCTGAACCCCTCTTGTCCCTGGACGAGTCTGAAGTGCCAAACGAGACAGAAAGAGGGACTGTGGCGAGAAAAGTCACATACACAAACGCAGAGCGAGGCAAACGCTCCAATTTGCCCGTGGCAGGTGTCCCTTTGCCGCAACGGCAGTGACAAATGTCACCCTGACCTCCTCAACACAAACACACACTCACGCACACTTCATCTCTTGTTCCCATTAGCTCCGGAACAGACAACCACACAGGGCCTATTCTGCGGACGCAGTATCATCTTGCACTGATTACTTCTCGTCCCCTGCCTTGACGGCGAATTTTGAACTCATTAGCTTAGCCGCTAATGGCTCTGCGCGTGGAGCGCAGGCACACTGGGGGCCGCAGACAATGCCCTCCCTTGTGGCCGCCGCCACAGGAACTCCATTGTGTGCCCCAACACTGGAGCTGTGTTCCCCTTGGCCGGCTCCCCGCGATTCTCCCTGCTCCGCGAGATTTCCCGACCCTCTGCCAAAGCGGAGCCTCACGGGCATCTCCAGTGTTGGGGTTTTGCTTTACGTTCCCCACCGTGGCACCGTTGTCACTGCGGCTCCACCGGCAGGGGCCACGTTCCCAGCTCTCGCCCCCACCTGAGCCCACGGTCACCCCATTCTGCTGGAAGTATGGGGCCCGGACCCCCACAGAACCCCTGGAATTCTCCCTTGAGAACCCCGAAAGGAGTCCGGTTTATGAGAGGTGTTTGGCATTTGGCACTTCTCACTGCGACACTTGCCATCAGCCTTTTGAAAGTGTTCCCTGCCCTAAAATCCACCTCCCAGAGGTTCAAGTGCTGCTCAAACGCTCCCCGAAGTGGAGAAGTGCAGTGATACTGGCAAAACAGGGAAATCCAAAGGCGGCTGCTAGGACAAACGTAATCATCAAAATCAATGGCAAAACGACCCGGGAATTCAGAGATTTGCGGTCCTCAAGCGGTAGGAACCATTCGGAGTGTCCAGTCATACTTGCATTACCCAAACTTCCAGCTGGTCGGTCCAAGAGCAGTTCGAGCTCACCGGGAACACCTCCCACCCAGACGGCCACACGGAGATGGGGTGGCAGTCCCCTCTCCCCCAGAGGACAGGCGACAGAGGAGGCAAGTGCCTTCCTCCAGCCTGCAGACGGGGATGCGCGCGGGGACAGAAGCCACACCGTCATCTCAGGAGGCCAGCACCAGAGCAAAGCACTCTCCTCCTCAGTCTCAAGCCACGAAACACTGATGTCGTTCATGGATCCCACCTTGGCAACGTTTGCCAGTGTCAAGTGTTCCTCTCTTTCCAGAAGGATGGAACTCTTTTGCCCCTGAGGGCAGTGATACTCAGAACTATGCTGCCCTGGGAATAAACGCTGATGCCCTTTTTATGCCTTACCACCCTTTCAACATCTCCTTTGCCTTTGCAGCAAAACTAAACTTCAAGCTTGTCTCAGCACAACAGCTTTCATTGAAAGAAGCGGACCCGTGGTGCATGGAAGCCACCAGTAAATCTGACATTAAACCCCCCCGAACCCACCGGGAGGTACTGCGGACTGGGAAGTGCCGCACAGCAGATCCAAACTACCCATGTTTCAACTCCGCGTGATGCGCCGGTCCCCTTGGCGTACAGGCTTCCAGTTAAAACCACCAGTTTCGAAGCAAATTCCTGTCAGAGACACAGTCCTCGAATCTCTACCCCAGCCACAGAAGGAGCAGCGTCCCATTATCTACGGCAGAGCGAGCATCCACCACTTTCATTGGATAATCCCTTAATTAGTGTGGCCTCCAAAATAATCCTATTGAACGGTTTACACGCAGCGCAGTTTAAAACGAGCCATGCCACAGATCCCAGGGTAATGGGCAGCATGTCATTCTTGGGTGCCTTTGTATTAGTTGATTAGCTTTCTTTTGTATCTGCTGCAAGAGGTTGTGCCCCAACCCTCCCAACCTTTCCACTAATGGGCCTTTGCTTAGTACATTATGGCTTGCTGGATTTAAAGGCCAATAAGGCTCTTTTGACTAACTCATAAGGCCATTTAAAAAAATATGCTGGCTGAAAGCTTATTTCCCAGAGCGGTGTCCAGTCGTGACATGAAGCTATCAAGACACGCCACATCCCTAGCTCCATGGGCACTATGTTGCTCCTGGCCCACTCTTTGCTTTTCATGTGAATTTGTTGGAGAACACGTTCTCAGACACACTCAGAATAACTGGATGAGCCAAGTCTCTCCCCGGGCGCAATGTGCTCTACAGGACCACCGGACACCGCCTGCCTGGCTCAAGGTATCTCCTGGATACATCCCACCCTGGCACCCAAGAACAGCTTGTAGGCAACACCCTTTGCAAGGAAAATCATTTCAACACCAGAAGCTCCATCCTCCCTGTCCAGGCTGAAGAAGTAGGATGGCAATTAAGATATTAGCTTGGCCTCTCGTGGTAAAGTAGGGAGAAATGTTGTTACTGATTCACAAAGACAGGTAAGAAAACAATCGCTCTTCTTATCCAATGTTTTTGGGACTTGGGGATACACGTGCAACCCTAAGGCGTTAAGAAATGAGTCCTCATCGTGTCCTCCATCAGCAGAGAAATCGGGGTCACGGCAGGAATTAATGAGGGGTCTGATGCTTTAGGCAGTTAAAGCCCTGCAGATCAGGACGTGCTCCACGAAATCAAACTTTGCATGGGATGCAGTGTGAACTCTTGGGGCCAGAAAAATAAAATAACCTGTCCTTCGTATTACAATAACAGTTATTCTTTCTTTTTGCTCTTTCTTAGTGCGCGCATATTTACATGTGCGCTGCCCTTTTAAACTGCAAATACTGAGCAGTTCTCAGAGGACAATGTCTGGAAAGGTTTCCTGCTATTGCCAGAAGAAACAAATGTCTTATATGAGAGATATTGGCCGGGGGGAGAGAAGGGGCTTGGTTTTGGACTGGGTTCTGAACGTCTTTTCTCTCCCCTCCTCCCACTCCCTTTTTCTTCTCTGATTCACAAGGAAACCACAAAGCAAACTTAAGACTGAATGAGACTTGTTTTTGTGAATGTTCTGGCTTTTTTTTTTAGGACATTCACTTCCACCCCCACTAGCCTAAATCTCCTCCATTTATACCAGCCCAATAAATTCAGCAAACTTCCACAAGTGTAAACACAACCAAAATCTGGCCTGGTATTTAATTACCGTTGCGGAAGCCGCTGGGAGTTACACTGATATACAAAGGCAAATTTTAACGCTCACGTTTGGTCCAATGCTGTTTAATTTGGTTTAATTTAAACTTTTCAAACTCTTTATATACACTGACCTTTGCGTGAGGACAGACTTACATGACCAAAAGCGCAGTTATCCCGTGCTTTTAGCTGCATAGTACACGCAGTGCATCCCTCTGCCTCTCCAGATACCTACTCTGAAAGGCAATTAGTGAGACACCGACGCGACCCTCTGCTTACCATCACCACGTCAGCAGAAGGCTCTACTCTGTTTCAGTCCAAAATCCAGCAGAACTAGCTAAAATTACCTTTGTCGTCGTTTTTATAAGACATTCTATATACTTCAGCCTGTGTCTACTCGATGTTGGGATTTAAGGGATTTTTAAAAACTTCACAAGTATTTCCACGGGCGCTCAGGTGCCTTTAAAATTCTAGCCTTGGATCATCAGCTCTAAAATGAGATTAATTCCCTATCTAACCAAGAATTGTAGGAAGAACTCTGATAACGCTTATTTACAAGGTCTGGATAATACAGCCATGAACTAATCTGACAGGAAAGGCTGAAGAAACTTCTGAAAAGCTCTGGATGTAACTGATGTGTTTTAACAAATGCTTCCTTTCCCTGTGAAACAGGTTCTCCTGCTCAGGGTTGGGTCGGAGTGATTACACATCAAAGGCTTCGCTTTCGCAATCCTTAGGGCTCCGCAGCCTGGGACTGCACGGAATTTGGGAAGTGGTACGTTAAATGTAGAGCTGCCCGGGAAATTTCTGGAGAAAAACAGTATTTTCTGAAAGAATGCCTTGGCATTGGGAAGTGCTGATTTAACAGAGCGAAAGATTTCACGGGACAGTGTTGAGGCTGGAAATACTCTGTTCTGGAAGGAAAAGATGGACCAGTATGTTCTGCTTCCACCACTTTGAAGCTGAGCTCCTTCGATTTCTAAAATTCACATGAAGATCTGAATCCAGCCAGAAAGGGAACGAAAGTTTTCAAACGAAAACAACTACTTTGGAATTTCATATCACAGGAGCTTCTCTGACCAATTTTTCAGCCCATTCCACTTCTGAAATAAAAATTGAAAATAAAAATAAAAAATAAAAATGACAGGAACTCCTGCAAACCTGCACTCCTCGCTCCTCACCCAGCCCCGGAGACAGCCCAGCCCTGCCCTCGAATTGGCTCCGCGTTGCGGACTAACCTGTCGCACCAATGGGGCTAATGACTGATTTCTGTAATAAGAGCTGGCAAGCACAGGAAAGATTTCACACCCTTCCTCCCATGAATGGGGAAGAAGCGTTCAATTAGGAACACTGCCTATTCCTTAATCGTTTCCTTTGTGTGCATGGTTATTAGTATCTTCACTTGCCTAGTCAAGCCAGGGGCTATGTTTTTCTGTACACGTTTTGGCTACTACTTGATGCTTACAAAACACATCTAGAAGCCGCACCCATAGAAAAATAAGGAAAGAAAAGGATGCTATTGTTGGCACTCCTTGCAGTAGCATTCTCCAAATACACTGAAACCCCAGCGTATGTCATGTTATACAATGTCACAGAAAGAGACTGTCACACCTCCAGTGAATTTAAGTAGATGAGGCAGCTAAAGAGCAAGAGGAGTAAAGAGAGGCACGGGAGAGGTAATGTGACCCAAGGAAGTCAAAACAAAAGGTCAATACTCGAACCAAGAATAGAATTGATCCACCTGATCCCTCATCCAGCACCTCACACTGCCTGCCAGAGAAATGTAACTCAAAACCTCCGCTAAAAAAAATGAAAGGTAATCATCAAAAGCGAGCTGGAAGTAATATCCCTTGCAAGAAGACTGGAAGTTGGGCAGAAGGCCAGACGTTCTCAAGCCTGCAGCTGGTCCATAATCATAGAATCATAGAATGGTTTAGGTTGGAAGAGACCTTGAAGATCATCGAGTTCCAACAATAAGCACGCACACGCAGTGTGGAATGGTTCAGGCAATGCTGGGAAGAAGCCCATTCCCCGTCTACCTTGCACCTAGCACATCTGGATTTTGGCCTTTAAGAATACAAGAGAACAGGAGAAAAGCCAAAGGTGGGAGGAATCGCCAACCCCTCTGTAAAGTCAGATGATGGCACTGCACTGTCCTGGCTTTGGAAATGAGATACCATTTAACTACAAGTCCTCGCTGACCACTGAGCTCTCTTCTCTGCCGATAGAGCAACAACTGGAGACAAAACGCTCCAGATGTTGGCACTAATCCTGCAGACAGGGGGTTCCCAGTTCCCTGTGTGACACATCTTGGCCCATTTCTGCTGTCAGCTGGCTGAGCACCTGGGATGGAAGGCCGTCAGCCCTGGCAGCGCAGCTGACTCCTGCAGACTGGCATCCCCAAGCAGCAAGGGCACAGCACCTCGGAGATGCTCCACACTGTCCCTCACATTCCGCCATCAGAGGGAGACCCTCCTAAGGGCAGAGGCAGTGAGCAGAGTAACGCTATTTATATCAGCCATGATTTCAGTGAACATCTCCATCCACTGGAATGGAGATTCAACTGCTTCTGATTTAATTAACGAAGGCTTCATTTGCTTTGGGAAGTGGGGCCGCTGCCGATCACTACATTGTTTAAAAAGGCCTTTTCTTCCACACATGAGGATTTCTGTTCTGAAAATTCTGTTACAGACTCACACAGCAGATTAACGGCGGAAATATTTCACCACGTGCCTTGTTCAAAGAGAGGAAGTGTAACTGTGGGCTGAGTTAAATAAAACCGCATCTGCGTTCAGCTAATACAAGCTGCTGGCAAGGTGTAAGGACAAGCTGAATATCCACCTGTAGTGCTAACCACTATGGCCACCCAACAGTGATCCACAGGCCAACCACGTGCCATGCCAAGGATGCTCTTCAGGCAGACACAGCCACCTGGCACACTTTTGGGCTGTACTTAGTGTGGCGAGTGGTGGCAAGGGGAGAGTTTATGGCCTCTAGTAGTGGGCAGGTTGTGTTTAGAGACCCGGACCCATGGACAACTCATTGAGAAGTCTATGAAGGCCCTTGTTGGCAAGTATTCCTCACGCTTGCCCAAAAGGCAGGGAGTCCAACAGGTCTGACAGGTAGAGGTATGTAATGGTGGAAGTCCTGTCAGCGTCCTCCACGCAGCCGACATCCTCCCACTGCAAAGGGGAGATGAGAACGCAGAGCCCTGGATGAGATGTCCTGGAAAGAACCAGGCCAAGGAGACAGAGTTCATGTGGGGAGGAGTGCCTGGGTTTGATTTGAGGCTGAGTCAAGGCCAAGCCACAGCCCTGGATTCTCGATCACTGAGATCACACAAGCCTGACTTGGAAAACAACTGACAAAACCCTCCTCAGAACTGGTGACTGTGACACACCAACCAACCCAAAAGGCACTCAATTCAGCCTGCCGCCCAACCCAGGAGCAAAGGGGCTCTGATCTGGCAGTTCGTATCCTGAACCAACTCACAGGCTGACGCTCTAACAGGACTTTGGCTCCATCCTGGACACAGGGATGATCCAACGGCCCTACAAAACCACCACATGCTCCTGGAGGATATGCAGGAACAACACACAGTATCCTGGTTTCTGTGTTCTTTATCTTCACATTTCTAAGGCTCTCTCTGTGCAGTGATTAGTTTCTTCTCAGATCTGCAGCAGAAGGGGAGGTTCTCCCTGCTTGTCTGCCAAGTCTTAACCGTGGCCTTTGCTCTACTTTGTGGAAGGCTTCTGCACGTTCACACTGTCTAAAATAAAAATCACCTGGAATAAGAAATAGATGGCCGCTCTTTGTATTTGATAGCACCCACGTCTGTGCTACTGCTAACGGGAACGACGGCTGCAATGATGTCTGCCTGGTGTGTGGCTCGCTGCGCTTTCAGCACTGGCCTGTCACCACAGGGTACTTCTGATCCTTCCCAAAGCTTTGCCATCAGCCCACAAACCTCCACAGAAACCAAGACCTGTTGCTACTAATCTCCGTTTCCCTTTCTGCTCAGAAGTGACAAAGCAGAACGCTACTCCTGCCCCGCATTCCTCCAAGCCCACAGGAAATCATAAATCAGAAGAAAAGCATAACATCCAGAGAGAACTTGGAAAAGGCCAGACACTAGGATGGGCCGAGGGGCTGGGGAAAGGGAAGAGGGAACCAGTAAAACCAGCTACAAGGTGAGCGCTAACCCACACCTGCACCTTGGCTGGGAGAGGTCCTGCTCCAAAGAATGGAGGGAAATTGAGGGTCAGGACAACCAGAAGTCTTCCCCTCTTTCAAGGGAATACGTATACACACATATATCTATATTCTTCATTTGCTTCCACCACCACCACCACCCTCCTTTCCTCTTCTGTAATTAAATAATAACAATTAAAAAACTTTCAGCAGGAGAGGTTAAACCTCCCCAGGTGTCACCCTGGGCAGAGCTCTCGGCTGGCTTCAGCTGTACCTGGGGACCCTGCTGGGAGACAGGCCACCAGCCGCAGGGAAGGCTGGCTGTGGGGTGGGAGAAGAAGCTGAGAAGAGTTTGCGTTTGGAGGGAAGTGAGCGAGTAACGCTTGGTCCGTGAGGTGCCGGCCTTGTTGGGCTCTCGGCTCGTCAACCCTGAGGACTGTGGTTTAGGCTGAAGCCCTTCTTGGTGGTTGAACGCAGCAAGGATCTGCTTCATTTAGAGGTGACTCGTCGTTCTGGTCAAAATGGCTGAGATTTACTCTGGCCCAGATAAATCTATTTATAGTAAGTGTTACGCTAATTCCATACGCCGGTCTGATCCACTCGTACTCACTGGAGCAATAACGCTTCCTGCTACCTTTTCTTTTTAACTACTTTTGCGCAGCCAGCTGTCATTTTGTTCTCGGACCATCAGCTCTTACTATACGGTAGCTGTGTGCTTCCCCTTGATTCCCTTTTCGGTGATCCATATAGCACTCCATTTCCCGCAGCCCCGCTCATCTCCTATGGAAATTGCTGCCTCAATCCGAGATCTATGCTGTGTTTTGATTAAGTGGGAGAAACCTAGGTAAAAACAGATTATGCAAGTACTTTTAAAGCCTCTCACATTTAAGTCACTGTAAAAAAAAAAAAAAAGAATCGCTTTTATTACCTTATCTGAGGTTCACGTTATGTTTTGTAAAGAGTAATTCATTTACTGTCACTCTTGTGAACTAAGGAGTGTGGAGGGGATTTTACTCATCATTAAAATGCATCTGTCTTTGGGATAAACTGTACCAATTGCTTAATGGAGAAATGGCAATACAAGAGCTGTTTTTAGTGGTTTGAGTCTCCTATTTTTGTTCCAGGATAATGGAATAAGCTGCATTTCTAATCTTGACTAAAATCTCCCTACAGATGGCTATAAGCGTGATGCAGATGTGGAAGACCATGCCAATGCTTTTTGATCCTGGGAGCACCAGAGAGTTTTCTGCAGTAAAAAACTGAGGTAGAACAGCAGAAGCTCTGACGATATAAGTGACATCGAAATGATTCTGAGATGCAGGGTCCTCATCCCTCTCCTCATTGCTCTATTCTCACTTGGTTTTTTTCAAAGGCTCCACTGAAAAATTTCTTTTCCCTTTTTGAGCCCAATGATTGCTCAAACACTTGAACTTGTCATCAAATCTATCAGCTTCAGCTCCTTTCCTGCTACAGAACTACAAGTAGCTAGCAGGCTCAACTCTTCACTCCTTACGAAGTCCCAATGGGCAGTACAGTTAGAGATTGCTGGCTTGTCCTCCTGCAAGATGGGGTTTGCCTTACTAGTTTGCTCAGAGCAAGCCCGTACAGCCAGCAAGTGACATCAGCTCGCTGTTCCGCTCTTAAGAGCAGCCAGAGGTGGTCTCTGCAAGCTTTTGAATGCTGCAAGAACCTCCAAGGAGATAAACGATTAAAATAGGGAAAGTACATCAAGACATGAAAAACAGATTGCCCAAATCTGTTTTTCACTGATACATGAATACAGATGTTTTCCTGGTATTTGGCATTTTCTCATGTTTTTCATGCGGGCTAGATGTAGGTATACAAGCCCTAAAACCATTTCCAGTGTGTCTTCTCACGGGTGCAGAGATTGTGTGCCCAGCCTTAGCTCAGCTCTGGCTTTGGCAATAGCGTTCATAACGTTTTGCGCATGTTTTGCACAGCTACAGAAATATCCAAGTCTTTGTCTGAAACGTGCTAAATGTCAGTTTATGGCTCTTATCCTTCTACTGAGAGGCTGGAGGTGTATGTTTAGACAGAGTTTTGAAGCAAGATGAATAAGACTTCGTATTTTGGTTGCATGGTGTTCCATTGACTTTAAATCAGTACATTAATATTTAGCAAAAACTGACACCTCTCTTCAGGAGACATACAATGACAGATATGGCTTTTATGCACTCTGCTATATATACACAGGTACAGGCTTTTTCCAGTATTGCTTCTCATGTATGCTCAAGTTAAGAAAAGGCCCACTGGAATATATTAAAGTATTTAAGTTTACCAAGTACTTTCCCATACACCGGAGTACTTTTTCCACCACTGCTTTCTGATAGTTAGTCTGAGCTCCTGTAGACTCAAGGCACTAAGCAACCTGATCTAGCTGGACCTCCTTTGAGAAGGGCATTGGATTAGACGACCTCCAGAGGTCTCTTCCCACCTAAATTGCTCTAGGATTTAATGGCTTAAAAGATTAAATCCTTCCTTAGCTCTTTTAATGCACTCCTTATGTAATGTATCTCATGGCAACAGGTTTCCCCCAGCTTTCTCTTCTCCACAGCCAAATGTTCAAGGAGACAACAGCAACTTGAACATCTGCATCTCTCACCATCCAGCCCTGACTGACCTGCAGGTCACAACGCGTACATAGAGCAGAGAGGAAATGCGGTACAGAAGGCAGTTGACTTTTCACCACCCGTTACAGCCTAGGGGGGAAATTCTGACAGAAGTTGCAGCAAACTGTTTCCTACTTCTGCCCATAGTACTTGAGCAGCTTCTCAAATCTTGAGAGAAATGGGAAGCAGCCCAATAATGTCACAGTACTGTTAATCTTCCAATACTGCTAGTTCAGTGTGTGTGGAAGGGAAAATCCCGTTAGAAAACTGACTTGGTGAGGTAGATCGGGTCAAGAAATAGTATTGAACTAGACTGCTTCCCTAGGGTAGTGTCTCTTCTCTACACGGCCATTTTGGTGGTTTCAGATCAGCACTATACAGATATCTGCGCAAACGATGGTAAAACCAGTAAGGAACATCAACTTCTCAGGGACTCTACGGTCTGACCGGCAATAAATAAGACAGTTGACTTTAAAAAGGCACCATCCTAAGCGCAAAGGGGGTTCTCCACTTGCCAGAGCAGTCAGGACTACCCATTTCTTTTTCAGTGTTGGTCTTGTCCCCTTCAGTTCACTGAAAGTAATTTCTCAGCTAAAATGCTGAGCTGAGCACCTCAAATTGATGGATTCTCCATGCGGACCATTTCACAGGCCAGCCATGTGCACTAATGCTGATGAATTGGCAGAGCAACTGACAAAGATCAGCTGGTAACGACCACATTGCAACTTCCATCTTTAGCTCATCAGAGCATAGCGCTATTTCTGCTGATAGCTAGTAATTTTTCTGGCTATCAAACTGAATGGATCTCTACCTTCCTTTCTGTTCTGAATATCTGTTTTGCAGAAGAATGACACAGCTGCAGGATTCACCCTCTCTGCTTCAACGTGCGGTAGATCTTAGCACCACACCTCTAATACGCTTTGAGGAAAGTCCAGGAAGAGATACAGTTCTCCGCATCTGAAATCTGCACGGACAACTGCACTCCCGCAGTTCGGTATTCTCCGGGCCTCTCTAAGCATCACACTGTGCAGTTCAGTTCCTGGAACGTCACTCAGAAGAAGGATGCAAGAGAGGGCTTTGAGTTCTGGAGAAGAAAATATCATCCAGAGACTCATGGTGAGCAAACCAGGTGAGGCAGCAGACACCACAACACACCCCTCAGTTCAACCGCGCTGCGCAGGCAGAAGATGACTTCTCCTGAACCAAATTCCTGGCTCTTGCTTTTCGCTGACCTGGGCTCGCTGTGCCTCCTCCAGAGAGAGGTAACTTGCCTTATTCGACCTTCTTGTGCTAGTTGGGCCATCTGACAGGTTCCACAAACAGGACTCCAGTGAGACACACGCCCAGAAACAGGCATGACAATGGCCAAACATTCTCCACCCTCAAGACTTCATCGGGTGGGTCATTTGCACTTTCCCATGAGTGATACCTTTTATTTCCTACCGACTTCGATCCAGCTTGCTGAGTGACCTTAGAGCTGAGATTGCTCATCTGCTCATCAGAAAGCATCTCCCTCCCTGGGTCGCGAGGACTGAGCTTTTGCAGTGGCAAAACGGAAACTGCACAGCAGTGATGGAATACAGGAATACTTTTTTCTGAGCTGAAGAAAGAAACGCGTGGCCATGTGACTCCTCAGATGACATTTGTTTGCCTTCTTTTACAAGAAAAATGGATTTATCAAAAAACTTGTATCAAACAGTTCTGTCTTCTCCCCGAGTGAACTCAGCGGCATCCGTTTACCAACAGGGCTGGCCAAGCTCCAGCAGGCTTTGTTGAGACTTCCCCTAGTCCACAGTTTAGCTCAATCCACCCTCCCCCAGCAGGGATCTCTCAGCACTAAATGCTCCTTGTTGCTTTTTTTCTCTCCCTCCCCTGGGCTTTGGCTCAGAACTGGAGCTCCCCAACCTCTGTGCTCCCTTTGTCCCTGGCTGAAAGGCTTTTCCTGTGTCGTGTCCTGCCAAACACAGCGAAGGTCTCGCCCTCGCTGGCGGCAGAAGTGCCGAAAGCGCGGACTGACCCGGGGGCAAGAAGGGAGGGTGTTTGCCCCTTCCTTTGCCCTGGGAGAGTTGGGTGTCGCTTGCACCCTCCCAGAGGTGCCAGATGTTTTTTGCTGTGTCCCAGTGCCACAAAACAACTGGGTTTTTTCTCCTGTAGAGTACTGATAGCAGTAAGTAACACAACCCTTCCCTAAAGGGATGCGAGCTGATGGCTGTGCTACTTCAGCTGGTGCTGCAGGGAAGGTTGCTGGGGGAAATATGAATAAGTGTCCTAGACACTACTCATCCCTTGCTTTTATTTATGACCCTCAAGGGTTGGGTATGGTCCCATTTTTCTAGCTCTGACTTCCTCTTACACCTCTCCAGAGGGAACAGAACTGTTGCGACGTGGCTGGGGTTGGGGAATTAACGCTCATGTAAAGGATTAGTGTCTCAGTCATCAAGCTTTAGAAAAGGACATTCTTTTGAGTGCAGCTAGCAGGACTTTTACCGGCTACAGATTGCTTATCTGTCCCCTCTCTGTAGCCATATGATGGAGTGTCGCATCCCTCTGAGCTAGTAAATCATCCTTGCAGGATGACCCTTACTGTCCTGCTGCATACCCCATGTCGTCTCGCACCCCGCTCTGGAGACAGGATGCTTACGCTTGTGTACGAGGAGGAAATTCCCAAGTCCACACAAAACGGCAAAATGTTGGGGGTAGAGGGAATCATTGGGCAGGAAACGGACCAGTGAGTGCTACTCGGATTAAAAATTACTACATCGTCTGTACTGAATGATGCGGCCCAGGCAAAGGCAAACAAAGTCGGCATTGTGGTAACCGGGTCTCAGCAGTGGAAAAAGAATTGAAGCACAAAGTCAAGGGTCAGAACAACAGGGTTCAGCTCTGTAGGGTTCACAGACATTCATCATCCTCCATACCGAAAATTTAGCTAGAAGCCTCCACTGCTTCTTGATTTCTTGGCATCTCACACAGCTCATCGCAACCCACACAGTTCAGAACCGCGGGTACCAGAGAAGTATGGAGCACTAAACTATGAATCGTTGTGGTGAACGCAAGCAAAGATTAAAGTCCACGAGGACAGATGCTACAGCATTTTGACTTCTGAAAGAAGCCTTTTCCTATCCCATCAACATATATATCAGCTTGGAGTTTGCCAGTGTCTCGGTCCTGTCTACTCGTTGGGCATTGTCCCATCGTTTTATGCATTATCTCCAGATTCAGATGAGTCAGTGGCACATCAAGAGCTTGCCTTACTCCAAACTCCTGAACTCAACCTGGCAGAACTGGTTTTATTACACTCTTTGAACGCTTAAGGCAGTCGGTCTTTCTACAGACGTCAGCTTGCTGCCTTCTCCTCCTCCAGCCTTCAGGTAGGCTCTTCTCTGCGAATCTGAGAGGACCATCTGAAGTGCCAGTCTCCAGATGGTGCACCCCAGAAAAGTCGGGAAGTGTGTGGGAAGAGGAGTGTGTGGGAAGAGGAGTGTGTGGGGAAGTGTGGGGAAGTGGGAAGGGAAGGGAAGGGAAGGGAAGGGAAGGGGAAAGGGGCCTCTTGCCATCTCAGTGCTATCACAGTGGCTGTTTCCTACATCCTGCAGTGAGGTCACAGTGCGGGGACAAATCCACACTTCCTGCCAAAAACTGGGTTTATGACAGAGAACAAAGGGGTGATATTCTGAAAAGAAACTGAGCTGTGGGAAACAGCATTGTTTCACAGAACTAGAATGGAGCAGGAACAACTGACATGCTTAAATAGCCGGTCTTCAAAAGAGTTATGGAGATTTCGGCATTACTCCAATACTGCAAATGTAGCAGGACCATGCTGATGTTTAAGCTGGCGTTCTTCTCAAGTGCATGGGCATCAAATGGCCTCAAAGCAAGCCACAATGGTGTATACTTGCATAACCTAACTTTTCCTTGTTGTGGAGTACAGATAAATCTCCCTTAGCTGCTCCCTATGTCCATGGAGATGTTTTACTGTAGCTATATATGCGGACTACACATACAGTATACTGTATTTTCAGCCCAATGGTCAGAGATGTAGCAGGAAAAAACCACATCAGTCTCTTTTGTGTACTGTTAAACAAAGACTGGCACAGCTGCTTAGATGCTGAGAAAGGGCTACAAGCTATATGTCTGTACCTCTGTGCATCTGAACACGCGTATGTGCAGGCCATACAGCTAAATTTTATTCCCATATAATATCCTCCTGCCATATCAACAGGCAGATGTATCCAACCCTTGGAAACCCTGCATGTGCACATGTGCATTTACACACGTGTTCACGCATGCTGTTTCTATTAGCAGTAGCATTTAATAAAGAGTATGGAAATTATTAAGCCCTGCCGTAGTGTGATTAAGCAGACTGGGTATGCAGAGAACGGATTATCTCACTCACTGATATTATATAATCTGTTTAGACTGTGCCACTTTATGCTTATTTAAGGAATGAATGAGCACTTCGCTCTGGGATGTGCCACCCATGAGTTCTGACATCATCCCTTTAATCCACTGTAATGAATATACTGCTTTGCTTTTTAGCCATTCCCTCACTATATCCAGTAAAAGTTCTGTACTAGAATCACTACTTTCAGAGACCATGTATGTGTGTGTGTGTTATTCCACAGCGAATTAAGTGATGGTTAACTATATCAGAGCAACAGAATGTTCTCCGCCTCCTTCAAGAAGAGACCTGGCATATAAGCAAAGTAAACTTCTCCTGCAGATAAGGTGAAGCAAGACAAGAATGGAACGCGTGTGTGGGCACACTCTGCTGCACAGGCACCACGCTGCATTTGCTTAACCTGGTATTCGGTGGATTGGTATGGGCTGTTGAGAACATATACAACATTTCTATTAACTTTTTCTGGTCCTTTCTTCCTTCCTATAAATCGAAGCCTCTGAACTGAGTTCCCTTCTTTACAAAATGAGAGGCCAGAGGAGACAGCAACATGCAAAAATAAAAAGGTTTGTAGACGCACTGCTTTAAAACACTCTCCAGTAAGCCAAAATGTGTGCCCCACCAAGTGAAAATTTTGCCAAGAGGTTTGTGTAGGGGCAATTAACTTGCCTCACATTCTTCTTTCGGGAGCAGAGGCTCAGAGGAGTAATCAGCTCCTGCAGCAACACGTGTGGCTTACTCACTACTCCTCTGACCTGTGTCGGCATTGCCTCCCCTGGTTCGCCAGGGCAGATACGTGCATGCCGAGGCTCTGTTCGTACGCACGGGACTGGTGGCAAAGCCAGTTTCCTCACCACCAAGCAGGAAGAAACACATAAAGACTCTTCTCTAAGCCTTCTAGAGGAACAGAGTCTCCAGCATACCCTGTCCTCTTTTCTAACCCGCCGCAGTAGAAGCAGAAACACTCTTCCCTTTCCGCCAGCAGCTCGCGCAACAATGGGCAGAACGTTAAGCACGATGCTTTTCCCTTGCTGGTACGTGGCCAGCCGCGATGGGTGTTGTGACTGTAGCTGTGGGCAGCTCCTCCTGGGCCGAGGGCCAGCCTGGCTGCAGCCAAGCATGGATGCAGCGGAGTCGCAGGAAATCAGCCTCCACCACCCCCCTTGCAGTCCACAGGAATAATCGCTCAGTATCCCAGTTCTGCTCCCTGTCCTATGGGATCCTACAGCAGAGGAAGGCTGGCAGCTTACATTCCAGCTGCTGTGTACTGGGGAGCAGAGACACGATTCGCCTCCACGCAGCCGAGAAGACCCACGCATCTCCCTGGGGCTCCATCCCCGCGCCCTGGGACTGCGGCACACAGCTCCCCAGCACTCCAACACACTCTGCGCCGGGAATTCTGCAGCCGAAATTGCTATTCTTGCCCATTCCAAGATCTTAACGCAGCAGGCTCTGCAGTGTCTCAGAGAAGATAAAGAAGCAATTAGAAAGCTACCGGCAGGTAAAAATCTCAGCCTTCCATAGCGGCCGTGATGCCTGCTTCCCCCTCTCCCTCCAAGTCTGCAATTGTTGGTCAAAGAGGGAACACATTCTGCTCTTGGTTCCTCTTTCCTTCCCCACAGGAAAAGTTAGCATGGAATTGTGTTAGCATAGAGCCGAACCTACTTTCTTTCCTTTTTGTTTTTTTTCACTTCCTTTCCTCCAGCCCCATTTTTAAAGCAAGCTTTACATTAGACAGGAACCACGTTAATTATGGGAAGAGCTAACAACCTGCACGCGTAACGCCTGAAATCAGAATGCAGCCCTGATGTAGAGGAGAACTGCAAGCAACAAACACTCTTGGCTCCAGGGAAACATTCTGTCCTGTCCCCAAAATTCAACCAAACTTGGATTGCGGGTCTGTTTCTAGGGCTCTTTTCTTTATCCCAGATAACCAGACTAGCAAAGCCAGCAGTAGACTGGGTTTTTAAGCAAAGCCGGTGCTTAGGAAGCCAGAGAAACTCATGGTTCCCCTGGCCTTCCTGCTGCAAAAAATTAATACTGTGGCTGAAATTTCATAGTGTTATGAAAGCCAGTTTTAAAGGGGCTGTCACCATTTCAGAAAAGCTTGGGATTCCACAGCTCTTGGGCTTGATTTTCAATCCTCCCTCCCATCCCTGCTCTTCCACTGCCCCTTGAGAACAGAGCTGTTCAGGATGCCGAGAGCAGAGGCTTTACGGGGTTAGCAGTTTCAGGCAGCTTTTAGGTGCGAGAATGAACACAAACTTATTTTGCAATGGCCCCAGGAAATTGCTCGGTGGTGGGGAAACTGGCTGTCACCAGCCCTGTGTACCTGAGCAGTGGCTACACATGGGGGTTTGCCCTGACGAGCACGTGAGACAGCATGGGGACATCCTGGGGACAGCTGCCCCCAGACCCAAAGTCGCTCTTGCAGCTTTGATTACAGGTCTCAAGCCTTCGTGCTGTTCCTCACCCCAAATAATCCAGCACACACACCTTCCATCCCGAGTTCATCTGTCACCCTGTTAAGCCCTAATACCAAACTGGAAGTCTTCAGCCTCCTTATACCCACTATGTGACTCCAATAGCGTCTCTCAACTCACTGTACCTGCGTTATCAACCCCAGAATGTGTGCCCTACAAATCAGAAAACACTGTTTAACCCGGGAAAGGGACTTGCAAAATCCCCCCGCGTGGATTTAACCAACTCAGGAGCTGTAGCGGCATTGCCAGTGCCCTGATCTGCGCATCAGCAGGTGAGACAGCGCTTTACCCCTTATCCAGCGATTACAGGTCACAGCTCAACTGCCCTCCTGACACTGCAAAACTTTGCAACAGCACCCCGATGAACAGCGGCTGTGTCACTGGTAACACCGGTAACGCGCCAGCAGCTCCCGTCTCAGGCCGGCCGGCGCGGGGGAGAGCAGCCGGGGAACGCTGCCAGACACGCAGTCCAAGCTCCTCCGGGCAAAGGATTCTCCACCATGCCGTTGCGTCCTTCTCCCTGACCAGACTGGAGAGCAGCCTTGGGGATGCCACTGAGATGCCCTCCCCCCCAAAAAAAACCCACCCCAGCCTGACTCCAGGAGTCTGCACTGCCTTCCTGGCTCTGGGAGGCACAAGGGAAGGACGATGAACGGAGGGCTTCTCTCACGCAGGCTGGGAGAGGTCCCCAGCGCGTGCGGCAGCGGTACGTCACCCTCCTTTCTAGCCCCGCTCCCCTCGGAGCCCACTGCCCCAACGCCGTACTTCCCTACCTAAAGGGATCACCAGAAATGAATGATTAATCAATCAGCGCTGATGGCATCACGTCACTGAAGGTGCTTTGTCATCACAAACATTAATTATTTCACAGGCTTTCGACCCAGCTACACAGTGTGACCCTTCCCTCCCGTCCCTCTCCCCAAGCTAAGGAAGGTGACGCAGAAGGGCTGTTGAAATGAACAAAAGGGACTTTCCTGAGTCGCACCATCGCTGCGTGCCACAGCAAGGGTAGCCCTCAGCCCCCGGACCCCCCGTTCTCCACTCCAGCTAGCAGAGAGCCTGCGTTCCCTTCAGATGAAGGCTCGACACCGTTGTTTCCCATCACCTCCACGGAACTGGCTGGGTGGCACCTTTCCAGCTGCCTGAGCTCCGGCAGCGTGAGCGACAACGGGCTCTGCCTTATCCCTAGAATGCAAAGCTCGCTGGCTTTGCAGCAACACGCATTCCAACGGGAGCCTGCCTAGAGCCCGTGTGAATGAGGCTACGCCAAAGGATGTTTCATCGAACTCTTATTCTACGTGCTCGCCTGGCCACGCTGCTGTCCTTCGAGGAGCGGGGTTGGAGTCCAGAGACACCGCATGGTGCCAAGACAACCAGCAAACACAATGATCGAGACATGTGGCCCTCTCCATGGAGGAATGGATGACTCTCGCACAGATCACTTCAATAGCAGATAAGCCAGCATCAGCATCTCTCAGCCGCATTACCTCCGGGTCTAATTACCCTCTTCCACCACAGGGTTATTGCTCTTTTGTTTTTGCCATCTAACTTCCAACCCTCTTGCATTCTTTATTACAGCTAGACAACTAGCAACTAGCAAAACCCTGATCTTGGCTTTCTCAGTGGCTTTTGGCCATCCTAACAGGACAAGGCCTACAGCTCTTTGTGGGAGGCTTTGAGGACAAACAGTCCAGACAACCCTCAACCAGAATTTTACCCTTTGCAGCCAGACAGCCAGAATTTTACTCTTCACAAAACTTCGCCTGCAAAATCATTCAGGTTGAACCGCCTTCTCCTTACACTTACGGCAAGCAGGAGAGCCATGGAGAGAGAACCATGTCCTTCCAGTGCCTAAAGGGGCTCCAGGAGAGATGGGGAGGGACTTTTTACAAGGGCTTGTAGTGATAGGACGAGGGGGAATGGCTTCAAACTGGAAGAAGGGAGATTTAGATTAGATATTAGGAAGAAATTTTTCACCATGAGGGTGGTGAGCCCCTGGCGCAGGTTGCCCAGAGAAGCTGTGGCTGCCCCATCCCTGGAGGTGTTCAAGGCCAGGTTGGACGGGGCTTGGAGCAACCTGGGCTGGTGGGAGGTGTCCCTGCCCAGGGCAGGGGGGTTGGAACTGGATGATCTTCAAGGTCCCTTCCCACCTAAACCATTCTATGATTCTATGTCAGAAGACTACCTCTGAGAAGAGATGATTTTCATCTCTGTGTAGCCATGCACATCCCAGCCAGCAGAAAGACAACAGAGGGGAACAGCTACCGAAAACGAAAGCAGGCAACTTCCAACTCAGAAACCGATCTGTTAGACAACTAGAAACACTTCAAAGTTTGCAGATATTCTCACAGGGTACATATTTTTACAAAGCGAGGTGTGTTACAGGGGTGTTATTCCGGTAACAAAGTCAATCGTCAAATTACGAAATATCAAAATTTCCCTTGTTTGTGTACTACACCATGAAACTTATGAGCTACAGCTCCCATGAGCAGCCTGAGAGATTGTATTTCATCACTTCAAAGTGATGCTGAAAAAGGGAAGCTGGAAGTCAGGAGAGGACGCAAAGCTTCCCTGTGTTCAAGAAAGCACCACGCTGATGTACAGATATTTAGGGGCTGGATGGACAGGATGGACTGCTGCCACTGGGAGAGCATCTCATGGCTGGTACTGTCAGAGGAAGTAACTATACGGTGACATCTTCGCTTTGACTTCTCCCTTTACATACTTCAGACGCTTTGCCTTTAGAAGTGCAATGATAAAGAGATAAGAAATAGAATAAATAGATAAAGACAGGTATTATGATTGATACAGATAACATCATGCTGCTTTTGTGATAATACCCTCTCTCTCGTGCAACTAAGCCAGCAAGTCATGGCAATTGTACTCATTAGTCTCTGATTCAAAAAGAAGCTCTCTGTGTAGGCGTATCTTCATGCAACTGCAATCGGTAGCAGGGATCTCGCTTACATAAGAAGCCTTGTGTAACAAAAACCAATTTCAAATCAATGCATGTGCTCTTTTTGTTCAACTGATCTGGTTAAACAGCCCAGGATTCTTTCTCTGGCCATTCCGGGTGTAATTTAAATTTGCTATAAAGTAACTGAAGCTAATAAATTTGGCTCACCTCAGACTGCATGTCAATGGCGCGCGGTGTCTGACACAAATCACACGAAAGCCACTGAAGTTTTTTTTCTGCAGAGGCCTTCGCTGACACACATTCACACAGCATGGATGCATTAGAACTGGTTTTGCTAGCTTTAAACTTGTCTAATCAGACTTAGCAAGATCAGTTTGACTAAGGGTTTTAATTCTTCCCATTCTGTTTGAAACACCCTAGTAAGAGCTAGAAAATATTTTCCAAATGTACTTGTTTTTTCACTCTCTTTTCCTCTGGCAAACGACAATTTATTTTTCTTTCTTGCATCTTTCACGGAGCTAGAATTACATGCCCACGTTTTTCTCTGCCTAATGAGAGCCGCAATAACGTGCAGAGAGTGCTGCACGCTGCTAGAACATCTCTGTCCATGTCCCCGGGTCGCTGCCTGATGACAGTACCGCTCCGGGGAGTCCTGCGAGCGTCTGAACGACGGCGGCACGGCCAGCCAAGAGGCTGCAAGGCATGGGGGAGGTAGGTGAAGATGGCACCCCTCAGACCTGGGCACGTACACGCTCTTGTGTAGCCTACGCCTCAATTGCAGGTCTGCCTTCCCTGCTGAGGTCCCTCGGTGGCCCGGGGCTTGGATGTCTACGGAGGGATGCTGTCAGCTGTCTGTCCCCTCAGGTCACGGTGGCTGCAAGGGCTCCTCGGGAGAAGATTCCAGCATGTGAGTCACCGTGCGACACTCGGAGCACGGCACCTCCTGGCTCACCCCACCGACACGCAGCCCGCTCTGCGGTGGGTAACCCCGACCTCACAACAAGGATGATTAATGAGGTTCGTTAATAGCAACAACAACTACAATAGCAATGTTAGTTAAGGAAATAACCGCTTATTTCCCTCCCTTGTGGGAATTACCACAGAGGCATTTGGGGTTTTCTGTGACCCACAGAGTGCTGCAGCCAGGTCCAACCTCTGCAATTTGTTCCCACTCTTCCCTTGTCCTCCTGATTGTTCCTAGAGTGCGTTTACACCCAGGAGGAGTCACGATGTCCCTACCCGTCCCTTCGTACCACGCGAGTCTTCCCTGAACGAGGAGGGAATAAAGGTAGGGGGGGAAGCCTTGGGAGCTGGCAGTACGCCCAAGGACTTCCATTTTTGCAAGAATGAGCCAAATTTACTCATCTAGCACTGTTGCTTAACAGATCGGCAAGGGTAAGGGCAGAAACGGGTTCTTCTTTGCATCGCTCCGGACCACCGGCTTCCACGACTGAGTGGAACAAGCCAGAAACATGTTCCTAGATTTCCCAGACTCCTGCTAGTTGCACAGAGGGCTCTGCGTGGCCGGGAGATGAAAGCCACATCTATTGGGGTTGCATTCAAATGTGCTAGAACTGGTCTTTCAAGGTAATTAGATTTGTTTACTGGAATTGAATATACATGTCTCTACAAGATGCCGTACAGAAATAAGGCTTATCTACCAATCTAAAGATCTATATATATTTAAGTAACAAAATTTTTTTTTGAAGTTTTCCTTGTAGCAACTGGTCCCTATAAAATAGGAAGCAATGATGGATTGACTATATTGAGTACTGATTTGGAGTGCTTTGACATGTAATTGGATTCGATTGCTAAAGTAGACTAGTTCGGTAGCCTTATTATAGGATGCTTAATACAGTGTTTATGCCTCTGTAATAATTTTTTGGAGTGTTTTTCCCCCCCCTTTGTATAAGAAACAGAAAACAACTCAATTATCTCGAAGGCTCACTGTTGAGGGGAATAAGCCATTGTAAAACACGGCCCAGCCCTTCGCTGGGAAGTGCAATGGGGCTCTGTGCAGCGCTGGGTGCCAGCAGGAAAGGGAGGGCGATTCCCAGTTAAGGGACTGGAATGGGAAATCCGCATGAAAATTTTGCCTCTTCCACAGATGTTTCCCATGGCAAGGGACTTTACCTATTGCTGCCTCAGTCTCTGTTGAGAAAGTGGATTATATGCTACCTCCTCTCACCCTATTTTAACTGTATTTTTGTATATAGTTTAGCTTGTATGGTATTTTTTAACAGTCGTAAAATTTTATGGATATGTTAGTAAGCATCTCTGCCATGCACTATGGAAGAAGTCCCGTCCCTTACAGGCATCTAAAGATTCTCTTGTATTACAAACAAATAATTGTAACAGAAGAACTAATTAAAGAATTGGGAGGAAGAAAAGTATACAAGGATGCTAAAATCCCTTTGAGAAAGTCTAAATTCTATTTTTTCTCTTTTTTTTTTTTGTCACAGGCGTGCAAATGTCAGTATTTTCTCACTGTTTGAGGTGTTTGTGGTTTACATATTCCCCTGCTAGATATATTTCAGCCCTCCTGAAATATGCAGGTTTATTTCTCGAATCTAATCTCTCGTTCTCCTTGTAACAAGCAGACTGTGTCTGGCCATTTGGGAAATAGTTCATAATTCCACGCTTAAATAACTGGCTTTTGATAAAGGTCCAACACAGTGCTCTGAGGGCTGTTTTGTTTTTATGGATGGAGCAGACAGAGCAGAGTGATGTTGCCTGCATACTAAGAAACTTGGCCCAAAGCCCACGCACACCAAAGGCAAAATAAATAAATAAACATATCAATCAATCTTGACGTCACCAGGAAAAGGGTCACTGCCATGTGGAAGGAGACATCTGGACAGTGAAGTCACTGGGCTGGAAGGATGCCACCGAACAGTTCACATGCTCTGCAGCACAATAGGATAAAATGACAGTCAAAAAAAGAAAAAAGGCGGGGCGGCTAAATTCTGATTGAGCAGAGGTTTAAAGAAGGAGCTTCACACCTTCTGCACATCTGTCCGTGCATCCAACTTTTTCCTGACGAAAAACTCCCGTGATTCCAATGCCAACCAGACACACAAATCAGACCAGCCTCTCATCTCACATGACACTGTCCATTGCACTTTCGGAACCAGCTTTTGAACAAGAAAGCGCAGGATTTTACCATGTACCTAAAATTAAAACGTGTGGAGGAGGACCCTTTCCGCAGCCCTACATATTCCCAGATGCAGGGATAGAGAAGATGCACTTGCGCTGCAAGATGGTATTTGTGTTACCTGCAGCCGTGCACAACCACACACACAGAGACCCTAAATGAGAACTGGTCAGAGCAGCCACAGCAACAGCCCTTTTCATACGAATCTTGCATTTTTGGGAATGCACTTAAAGGAAAACGCAGGGTGTTCTATTTAATAAACCCCAAGGTTTTGAGGAGGAGCAACAAGAAACGTCTGCAGGGAAGGAGAGACCCCCTTGACAACTCTTTCCCCTGTACACACAGCCGAGCAACTTGCTTCTGCGGGCTATTGTCTGTCCTTCCCTCCATCCCCATCCAGGCACAGCACTGAAAGCAGCAGGAGGTTGTTAGCTATGGAGGCTCCGAGATTCCCTTTCGAGCAGCAGCACATCCTACCTATCCCATCCGGACACCAAGCCGGGATGCTCCTGGCACAATGGAGCATCCGTAGCCAGAGCGCGGAGGCTCCTCTCCAGCCCTGGGCATTTCTGAAACGGCCTGATTTAAACGCAGCACAGCCAAGACGGAGTCTTTGTGTTGTCATAACCCGGATTCCTTCAAGACCGCTAAAAAAATAAAAAAATAAAAAATCCACCCTCCGAAAGATGGGAATGTGACCGCATGGAAAATGACCGTATTTCTTCTCACTGCCTCTTCGGGCGGTTTAAATCGCCACTGTCCAGCGGGTGCCCGGAGGGTGAATACCAGTTTACCCCCATTCCCAACGGGATCCGGTGCTGTCTGCTCTACCGGGCGCTACAATTGGGGATTATTTCATCTGCAAAACGTCCGAACCCGGGGGATGGGGAGGGGGAGAGGGGGGCAACGA
>VUYV01000204.1:1237517-1407839 GCA_008711295.1 Anarhynchus alexandrinus | reverse complement strand
TGGGCCCCCCGCGGGTCCCCTCCCTCCGCGTCGCCCCCGGGGTCCGCGCCCTGGCGGGCGGCCGGGGCCTCCCCGGTAAGGGTGGGAAACGCCGTTCCCTTCGCCTCTCGGGTTTTTAGGTGGGGAGGGGATCTCAGGAGACGCTCATGGAATCATAGAGTGGTTTAGGTTGGAAGGGACCTTAAAGATCATCCAGTTCCACCCCCCCTGCCGTGGGCAGGGACACCTCCCACCAGCCAAGGTTGCTCTGGGCCACCCAGTTTCTGTGACAGTGGCCACCGCCTTGTACACCAACTCCCGTGGGAGGGGATTCTGTCCCTCCACTCTGGGGAGACCCCCCTGCAGTGCTGCCTCCAGCTCTGGGGCCACCAACATCAGAAGGACACGGACCTGTTGAAGTGGGTCCAGAGGAGGCCCCGGAGATGCTGCGAGGGCTGGAGCCCCTCTGCTGGGAGGACAGGCTGAGAGAGTTGGGGGTGTTCAGCCTGGAGAAGGCTCCGGGGAGACCTTAGAGCCCCTTCCAGTGCCTAAAGGGGCTCCAGGAGAGCTGGGGGGGGACTCTTGATCAGGAAGGGGAGCAATAGGACAAGGGGGAATGGTGTTAAACGGAAAGAGGTTAGATTTAGTTTAGATATTAGGAAGAAATTCTTTACTCTCAAGGTGGTGAAACACTGGCGCAGGTTGCCCAGAGAAGCTGTGGCTGCCCCATCCCTGGAGGTGTTCAAGACCAGGTTGGATGGGGCTTGGGGCAACCTGGGCTGGTGGGAGGTGTCCCTGCCCAGGGCAGGGAGGGTGGGACGAGATGGTCTTTAAGGTTCCTTCCAACCCAAACCATTCTGTGATTTTATAATTGTGCAGCGGAGCGATTAGCTGGAGGTGCAACCGGTCACTCGCACTTAGGATTGCCACCAGGTTGTGTGCACTATAGAAAAAAACTCAAACTGTCCAGGATGCACAGTGTGGTTCCATACCGGCAGTGTCAAAAGGATTGGCATCAATCCTGTTACTACTTAATCTAGTTTTTAATTTTCTGTACACAGTGGATTTGCTGCTGCCATCAGCCATGCAGTAAATCTGCAGTAACTCCTCTGAAGCCAACGTAATCACCCAAGGAAGGAAGACATCTGGGGCTGTGGGTCCAGCTGAACAGATCACGTTTGCTGCAGGATGTACCAATGTAATGTGGCATGGGTAAATGAGGCTAATTACAGTGGGCTTAGTTCTGACCCTCCACCCATCGAGCACCACAGACAGAAGAACAGTATAAAAGGCATCATTCACTGTGAGTTTTATATGAATTTAAGACCGAGAAAAAGGCCTGAAGTGTAAACATTCACATTTTAAGAAAATGCACCCTGTGTAACGTGGACCTGAACTAAAACCGAGAGTCAGACGAACACTAGGGCCGGGGCATCTGAATCCATGACCAAATGTCACAATGAGGCCTTACCTCGGCCATGGACAGAACCGTGATGAAATGAGATGAAATAAGATGTTTGGTGCCTTTTCCCTGCACAAACCACAGCTCGGATTCACCCCTAGGCCAGGTTCCTGTTTCCATCTCAGTTCCCAGACCTGCTTGAGTTGTCAGCCACAGTCAAGAGTGTCTTTGTGTGAGCAGAAATCTGACTTATTTAACACAATTATCAGATGCAGGGAGGTTCTGAGGAGCACAGGAAAAGAAATTAGCCCAGCCGATCACCTCGGCCCAGGAGAAGGGGCAAGGTGACCTCTTGTGGCCTCTGTTTTATGTGGTTTCAGAAAGGTCAAATCAATAGAATTTTTATTTTCTTTGGTTCCTCCAGCATAGATGAAAGTGTGTGGATTTTTCTGCCTGCGTGTGTGTGCACAAGCTCAGGGATTAGCAATTACCATCCTCTTTAAAGCTGAGATTCATCAGTTTCATTATAATAGAGTCTGGATACCATTGTGTGAGTTGAAAGCTGGTTGGATTTTTCCATTCAAAACAGATCTCAGATTTGTATGTGAGGGCCAGGGATTTTTCTGTTGCTCTCCCTGTTTTGCTAATAAGCTGGGCGATTGTTTTTACTGGTTTTATGCTATCGATTGCGCAGACAGATACTGCAGTTCAGTATTTTAGAAAGATGAATAAAGATTTTAAAATGCAGAACGTAGTCACGAAGAACATCTGCAGCCTTCATTATCACTCTCTTAGCCTATTTTTGTCGCTGTAGCTGTTATTTACCCTTGGCAAGTGGTAGCCTGCGCACATTTTTTCACAGGCAGGCGGGAATAGATGGACACAATCTCGCCCGAAACGCCTGTGCTGGTTTTTGCGGGGACTTTGCCACGGCTGTTGGCAGAGACGAGAGCGGTTTGACGCGGGGTAGGTTCGCTGTAGGTTGGGAACATCGGATCCTTGCAGACAACAATCCCGAGCTCACGAGTAACCCCAAGGCAGGAATGGAGAGAGCGGAGGGCCACTCGCCACCCCAAGCGCCGTGCCCTGGGCCTCGTCCTCTAACCTTCTGGCCCCATAGAATGGTTTGGGTTGGAAGGGACCTTCAAAGGCCATCTAGTCCACCCTCCCGCCATAAACAGGGGCATCTTTAACTCAATCAGGTTGCTCAGAGCCCCGTCCAGCCCAACATGGGATGTTTCCAGGGACGGGGCGTCTACCACCCCTCTGGGCAACCTGCGCCAGTGTCTCACCACCCTCAGTTGAAAAAATTCCTTAAATCTATTCTAAATCTACCCTCTTTTAGTTTAAAGCCATTACCCCTTGTCCTATTGCAACAGGCCCTGCTAAAAGGTCTGCCCCATCTTTCTTATAAGCCCTTTTAAGTACTGTTTTTTTTTTTCTGTGGGAGTTAAGAGTCTTGCTCTGGCACTTTTAAGTCTTAATTTTTTGACGTGCTTATCTGACTCGGGGGGCAGCTGAAGCCCCCTGAACTGTGCTAGGAATAGCCCAAGGGATCAATTCCCATTAGAAATTGACCCAAAAAAAAAAAACCAACCCCCCCAAAAAAGCAAAACCCCAAACAAGAAGCGCAGCTCGGGTGGCTTCTCATGGCAAAGGCGAAGGCAGAGCCACTCGCCGCAGGACGGCTGCCCACAGCGAAGCTCCAGAGCCGACGAGCGGCCGAGACGATAAAGCAGAGGACGGGAGCGGGGCCCGTTCCCTCAGGCCGGGCCGCCTCCGCTCCCTCCCTCCAAACGGGAAACCCCCCAGAGCGGCCTGAGGTACCACAGCGACGGCAGAGGGGAGGCGCGGAGCCCCGGGGCCGCTCTCCCCGGCCAAACCGGCGGCCTTAGGCCCGGGCTGAGCCGCCGCCGCCCAGTGGAACGGGCTGCCNGAAGGGGCGGGCGGGCCGCCCGCCTGCCCCCGGGCCCCGCCGGCCGGCCCCCCCTTCCCCCCTCCGTCCTAGGCAGCAAAGATGGTTTCTCCCCCAGCCCGATACCTAGTGTTTTTTCAGTACTTTGGCACTAAATATAGGTAGGTGCCTCAGCTGGCTCGTCAGCCAGGTGCGGTGGAAGTAAACCAGCGCCTTTTGCGGCCCTGGGGGGGGGTTGGCCATGGGGGAGCGACAAGGAGGCGGCTGAGGAGAGGGTGGGTGAGCACAGTGGTTTTGGTGAGGGATAAACCCTTTGCTGAGTAAGTGAGAGCGGGCAGGGAGCTGGACTCTGCCTTCTGCTGCTGTCTGTGTGAGGAAGGGGATGGTTTGGGCAGGAAGTGCCAAAAATGAGAGAGACATCAAAGGGCAGAGAAGGCGGCAAAGGTGTGATCTCAGGCTGCGCGCGTGTCTCTGTGTGGGGGCGAGTTGCAGGATTTCCTGCAGCGGTGGTGGTTTGTTGGGCAGCCGGTGGTGTGGTGGTGTGGCCGGTGCGCGGTGGTTCGGGTACCGGCGCTGCTGGAGAGATGCAGGTGGAATCTGTGGGTCCTGCAGGAGGGTAGCTGAGGTGGGGGTTCCCCAGGCCTTAAACATCCCACGTGTGTAGCGGTGCTTGTTTACATTAAAAAAAAAAAAAAAGTGTGTGGGAGAACTTGTGCAGCCCCAACTCATGGAATTGTGCCTATCTTCATGAGGCTTTTACAGAATAATACCGTCGCATGCCAAAACCCACACTTCTTTTGCAGTGTGTCACTGTGGGTACTGACCCAAATTACTCTTGAGCAGTTACGGGTAGGTTGGGTTTAGCCTCAGGATGCATCTCTCTGCACTTCAGCAGCTTTTGTGCATGGCTGTGACTTCTGCAGTAGAGAAGGAAGCTCTTCACAAACCGCCCCTTGATGACATCCACAGGGCCTGCAAGAAACAGACCTGCAATTGACAACCAACTCCTGGCCCTGAAATAGTTTTTTATCTGCAAACTTTTTTCTAGTGTCATTTTGTCTGCCTTATCTTCCCAACATGTCAGCCCCCATCTGAAGGGCTAGTCCAGAGATTATCATTTGAAGGATGATTTTTATTTCCAGCCTCCTTTCTTGCAAATAACTGCTGCATCTGTTTTCCTCTCCATTCATCAAAGTGTTTGGTCCCTGCAAGTTCTGTAAAAAGATCCAGGTCACTCAATAGCAAACAGTTTGATGACTGTCCCCCATTAACTTCTGGATGTGTTGGTAGACTCTGTGTCAAGTCTTTGGGTATTGATGCACATCAATAACTATTGAATTTTTTTGCTCTGCAGTGGGGTTATGGAGACTTCAAATGATCAGCCAATAGTTGGAGTCCAGAATTATTTGGAGGTAGGTGCTTGCTAATCATATTGTCATTAAAATAAAACGTCTAGGGTCACATTGTTGAGCTACAGATATTATCAAGGATAAATATTTTGAGTGACACTCAGACACTTGCATAGTGCTAAACACTGTAATACTCAAAACAGTCAAAGTGCTTTAGAAATGATGGCAGCATAGAGGTGGGAGAAATAGGTCAGGGTGAAGTCAGAGACATTAAGATCCTGATCCTGATAAAGATGTGAACCCTTCAATGAGACTTGAATTGAGGCATCTGAGTCCAGAACTATGATTCTGAGAGTACCTGCTCAGGTGCTGGCCAAGCTGAAGGTACTTAATCATGTGAGCTTCATTAGCTCTTATGGCTTTGCCTCTACTCTTTCTTAGAACTGCCTCGGTTCTGAGCAGGCCTAGCTGCTCTGCTTCTAGCTCATATCCAAGTCCTTTATGGATTTAGAAACTAGATGCTGTGTCCTCCCAGGAGAGAATGTTTCTGATAGACATTTTCAGACACAGAACAAAGCACAGCAGGATATCCATTGTTCCAAAGAAAAAAAAAAATGCTTAGTTTCCATTCTTCTGGAGTTCTTCTAATATGCTGTCAAAAAAAAGGTATGATCCTGTCATCACTGGTGTTCCGGTGCAGTTCCCCAGGATTTCCCGGAATGTGAGAATGGCTTTCAGGACCAAAGTGCTGTTTGGGCTTGGAGTGAGTGTGCAACAGGAGTGCAAAAGATGCACTGTTACACCAGTGAGTAGAAAGTGGGTCGCTTGCACAGGGTAAATGTTCAGCACACCTGGATGTTTGTGTAACCTAATGGTAATTTAAATACAAGTTGCTGTTGAGCTGCATTTATTTGATCAGTGCTGGTGAATCCCATGTTCCTGTGCAGGGCAGGAATGAAAAGGAAGCTGCATTATTTTTCTCTGTTGTCTTAGAAGCATTGTGTAATTTGCAATGAAGCTTGTGCCTGTTTAGAAGATAAGAGGTTGTTGAAGAGGTTGAAACTGATTGCTTTAGGTCAGATCATGCCTTTTTGTTATTCTGTTTGGTTCGGTTTGGCTGTCTAACCTGAGATCGCAAACTGTAGTTGTTTGAAGGTGGTGCACCCACTATGCTTGTTTGTGACAGTCTGTGCTCTGCCTGTATTAGCTACAGTCCTGGCGGTTGTGTGGGAGCAGACTTGCTGTCCCACCCAGCCACTCCGTGACCGTGGCCAAGATATTTCCACACTGTCCCTTGGTTTACTGAGTGAGGGTGATAGTTCTTGCTAAGCAGTCTCCAGAAGGAAAGTGTGATGAATTATGGTTTAAATAAAAGTTTGTCTAAGAGTTCTCCGGGTGTATTTGTATGGCTTCTTGCCTGAGACCATTGTGGAGAAAGTGTATAAATATTGTGCAAATCTTGAAAGAAGAGCCCCAAAGGACTTTCTATCTCATTTATCTAATCTTCTGAACCATCCAGTGTCTCAGCCCCAGGCGCCGGACTTTGGGTGAGCCCAGCAGTTGTTTTGCATTATCCGAGTAACTTTGTTTTAATAGGCGAATGGGTAGGATGGGTGATTAAAGGAGAAAAGAAGAAGAAAAAAAGAAAAAGATAAACTTATTTGGTGTTGTCTTTTCACAGTATCAGCACTTTGCAGGCCAGTTCTGGGATATGTGCTTTGCTTTCATGTGGTGGTATTGATGCTGGGCACTGCTGAGCAGGGCTCTGTCTATTAGAACCACATGGGAAGTCTTAAAGCAACTTTAATAGAAAACTTCTGGGGCCTGTAGGAATTTATCTTCCTCCATTTCTGTGCAGCCTTGAACTTCACAACTTTCCAAAGCCAGGAAGGCAAGTGAAGGAAAGGGCAAAACTAAATCTGTAATGAGATCCTTATTGTATTCTAAATATGTTCAGATATTTGTTTGCAGTTACAGGCAAGCAAATAACCTGTGAGGTGCAGACCTTGTGTTTCAACGACTGTGCCATTAAAAGTGTAATGGACTGGTGTGTGAGCGTGTACTGCAGGCCTCTGTGTGATAAGGTAAAATTGCTGGACTGGGGCTGAGCAGAAGGCCTGTCTATAACCCTTTGTCACCCTAAAGCACTGTATCCTACAGGACATGGAAGCTTTTGTTGTCTTCAGTACTGCTATGTAGCAGAGCCCTGGGACTGTCTGGAGGAAATGGAGACTTGTTTTAGTTCTGGGACAGATGTAGATGTTTGAAGGAGCTTTTAAAATATCTTTGAGGGGGGTGGGCTTTTCAGGCAACACTTTCTTTCTTTCTTGGAGACAACATATTTGTCTTGAAGCGCTTGGAAGCCCAGCTTGCTAGTGATGGGTCCAAACCAAAATTCCAGACCTTGCTTCCCCGGATCGGGAAGTTTGAATCCTGTGACTTGGCTCCCTCTGGTTCCTTGTGGAAACTTAGAAGATGCAGGTCTTCATGCTCTAGTCTCAATTCTTACAAATGTCTGTACTGTAAAGGAAGATCTCCTGCGTAGCACCTTTTGCTAAAGTGAGTAGCTGTTGCTTGTGCTAACAGGCACCATATGCGAGGCCTGTTAGGATCTACAGAATTAAAT
Organism: Anarhynchus alexandrinus; assembly: GCA_008711295.1. Lineage (NCBI taxonomy): Eukaryota > Metazoa > Chordata > Aves > Charadriiformes > Charadriidae > Anarhynchus > Anarhynchus alexandrinus. The sequence continues at coordinate 1,400,568 of VUYV01000204.1, read as the reverse complement.
TCCCTTTTATGTTTGGTTTGAACCATCTCCTGAGTGTGCGGTTTCCCATTGTGCTGGTAAATGCTGCCCAAAACTAATTTTCCCCACATGAAGCTCTGCTTTGGCCAGCAGCCTTGTGCTAAGGCCAGATATTATTCCTCATGAAAGGAAAAGGGGGAGTAGGAGAGGAGAGAAAGAGAACATACAGAAACTCCTTCCTGTGCAAGGCAGCTTTGGGACAACCTCCTCCTCCATACCCCATGCCTTCCCCNTGGCATCCGAAATTGCTTTGGAAACCTTTTTCTATCAGAAGCCACTTTCTCAGCTTTTTCTTCCTGGCTTTCACTTCAACTTTTATCTATTCCACTAAAAATGAGTTAGATTTTTGATTGATTTCAGTTGACACAGTACCCATTGAGTCAGTGAGGCTGTGATGACTTCCAACCAGAAGCTTGCACGTTATTATTTATTAGAACACAGCAACTTATAAGTTGTGCAGCATCCTCGGCAAGGCAGTGCAATCCTTTATGTCTGTGCAACTAATTCCATTGTGCATGATGAAACCAGAAAGCAATCCAGCTGCTGTGAAAGAGAGACAGACACTTATTTTTGCAAAACATTCCTAATGCACACTTTCTTTTCAACACACCTATCCACAATTGATTTCACAAGTTCCTTTTGTGGTTGCCAGATGCTTTGTAGAGGTAGATGACTGAGTATCTTGAGGAGTTTTTTTATTTAGACTTCAGGGAGAGAAGTGGATGAACTTTTGCTTTCCTTCCGTAGGTGGTATACATTAACGGGCCTGTTCTCCATGTGTCCTCTCCAACATTTGTACAGATTGAGGAGAGAACAGAGCTCTGAGTAATAATAGCAATCTGGAATGTGGATCCATATCATTCTGGCCAAAATGGTGGAAATTTCAACGTGATTCAAAATAGGAAGTGCTTAGTGAATTAAACCTGTTAGCAGAACAGGCCTACTAAATGGAAGTAATACTTTCCCTGGCATCACTGGTACGCAGGATGTTGGAGGTATAAACTGACACCCTGGGACGCTTGTTGCTGCTCCAGGAATATGATCGTCTGGAAAGACTATGACTTGGGAAGTAAAGACTAAATGAAAACGGATGAGATCTGGCTCAATGAAAGGCCTCCAGCAGGTGCCAAGCCAAGATTTCAGTGTTCGTAACACCTGCTAAAGAGAAGGATATTTGCATGCTCTGTGTCTTAAAGAAGGGAGCAGAGACCTGTGAACTCTGAGCACGTGGGAGGACACCCCAGCTCCTTTGTTCCTGTATCTTCTCTATTGCTTTTCAGCTGGGTGCCCACGGGTAAAGTGCTTAATGTCTGCCTCAGTTTCCCCCATAGGAATCCATAGGTGATAACCAACAGGGTAGGGATCTGGATTAATAGCAGTAAAGCCTTTTGAGTTCCTTAGATGAAAGGCCTGCTAGTTTTAGGGGCTTTTTTTTTGTTCTGAAAGGGCAGGAAAAACTGGTTGCTATCCAAGCAATTACTACATGTAAATAATGCATCTTTTTAACAGATTAAAGTATATGGAAACCAGAGGAGGAAACCATCAGCTGCCTATAGGCTGAAAGGATATCTGGATGGTACAGATATGAGACATTTGCATAGGTGAAGTGGTCGTTTCTGAATTGCCTGCAAAGAAGTTCAGCAGTTCAGATATTCTCCCTTTGAGGAGATTAATTAGGATGGGATTTGAATGAAATATTAAAATTGAAACTGGAGGCAGCAGTTGGTAGTATAGTAGGCTGGAGGAAGAATCCCCAAACAAAGCTTTGAGCTTTCACAAACTGAGATTTGTTGTTGATGGTGGTCACGTTCCTCCTTGGATGCTCAGCACATATATCCCTCAGTCATCTCTCCGGAGAGGTGTGCTTGGGAGAAAATTGTGCTGGAGAAGGGCAGCTGTGAAAATACCATTTGTTGAATCTGTCATTCAGTCCTGCACCTTTGTGGATTCATTGGCTGACCTGAGCAGGGGAAACAACCAGATTTGCCTCGGAGTCCGCAATCCTCTCTCCTTCTCCAGTCTGCTCTCCAAGAGGGCTCAACTCCCGCTGGCTGAGGAGAAGAGATCCAAACAGTGTTCTTATTGTCCAGCTTTGTTCAGATGCAGTGATTGAAATGGGATGCAGTGTGGGATCCAAAGGAGTGCTGCATCCAAACTCCTCCAAGCCCAGAACAGGAAAGGAGGATGTTTTCCATGTTCTCTCCCTCTACCGCCACTCAGCTGTGTTCCCACTGGCTGGTTTTTGCCTGATGAAAAAGGAGGGGGAGAAGAGGGTGAAGGAAGGGAGGAGCCTGCAAAACCCAAACATATCTTTGCAGGAACTTTGCTCTTAAAATGCAGCTTCTGCTCTAATACAAATTGCTGAGGCATAAGCCAAGGTCTACTGCAGAAAACTATTTGATTTCTGTCTGTTTCTCTCTACTTAAGGGTGATAAATAAAGATTTTCATTGTTAATTGTAACCACATGTGAACTCCAAATAGAAGGATTAGGAAGGGGAAAAGGCTAGGGTCGTTTTTGTTCTGTTTCCCAGGCCTTCCCCTGCAGCTCAGTTACATTTTTTTCGTTGCCTCCCTGTGCATTTTAATGGTATGTTTCTGAGAGCCTGGAATCCTGTCTGCTCAAATAGTGGGAGTCTGGAAGGTATTTGTGACTCAGCAGTTCAAACTTTATTGACTCTTGATGCCAAATTGAAATCCAATAAAGACCACTGCTGGGTTCACTACTCAGGTGGGGAGATGGGAAATTTCTAGTGCTCTGGTTTTCTGCCTTTTTTTCGTTGTTTTTCAGTCTTTCAGATATGCTTCACTCATTCCCTATAACAAATTACATTGGATTTTCTGTCTAAGGTCCTGTCCTCACAAAGAAAAAGGTTATATTTTGCAGTGCTCCAGCAACCTGCTTTAACACCTTATTGTAGGTAAGACCTGCTATGGTTTTAACACTGCATTAGAAACCTTGGTGTTCTAGTAACTTCCTGACCTACCAGTATTTTTCCTTTACCAAAACCCACCCTGGCTTTGCTAAACTTAGGCCGGTCTAGACAGACCCTTAAATATATAGCTTCTAATTGACCGTGTTAGCATCTCTTTTGCTCTCTCTCTTTTGTGTGCGCATCTTGATTAAAAGACACCATATTAATGACTCATTTGGCAGGGTTTTATTTACTTTCCCAGCAGGAACCTGCAGTCATTTACCCAGTTGTTTTTCCAGCATGTTTGTTAGTGGGCAGAATGGAAAGGCAGAAACAGGGTGGGGATAAAAGCCAGCTGTGTGGAGAGGAACAGTTGGGAAAGGGAAACAACAGTCCTAGCCGCAGGTGGATTCTCCAGCAAATCCATGCCAAAATCCCTTTGCAGAACCTAGAGGATCTCGCTCTCTGTCCTTCCCTTTGCGTTAATAATAGTAAGTTTCAGCTTGTTGCAATACAGTTTTCTAACTAATTTTTAAAGTACCTGTCAGCTGCAGTGTAATTTTGGGGCCTTTTGGTCCAAAAAGCTTGAACTCTGTGATGGTGTAAATAACGTTTGTCATTTTCTGCTTCAGTCTTGCTTTGGCAGAGACCTTAATGTGAGTGAGACATTGCCTGAATATTAAGGCAACTCTAGCTCCTGAAGAGAACAGTACTCTCGAGGATTAGCCAAGTCCTGCATTAATGCAACTGTGGAAGTAGAGAATATAAGGAAATTCCATCTTGTGACTGCTGGTGGTGTGTGTTTGTCCTGTGGTTATTTGTACCTGCTGGGATAGCTCAGTGTCAGCTCCTCAGCTACTGGTGTGTTTTATGAGAGCTGTGTCTTGATTCTTAGATCTGCTTGTATTTATATTTCTCAGTGGGACTAATAAATGCATTACATCAGTGCTATGCTAATACTCATCTGGTCCCCTGGCTTCTCCCCTGCTCTCAGAAATTAATGGAAGCATGTTGCCCTCTGTAGCCCTGTTGCCATTGTGGGTGGAAAAGAACTTCTGTCTGCAGCAATAAGCTGCAGTATTTTACACCATTCTGACCTCCACTGGAAGGAAAGGATGCAGCCCGAGCTCCTTCAGCCGTCTTGGCTGATGTCATTCAGACATCCCTGTGTGCTGTTTTAGAACCCTTTAAGGTTTGGGTTCTGCAGCTCTTTAAGAGCTGCTGAAGTGATCCAAGTCCAGTTCTTGGCAGTAAATTGCAGGGGTGGTGTCTGGGTTTAAGTTCTCTATCCCCTTTCCCACTTACTCAATGACATAAAGCAAAGGCTAGTGAGATGAATATTTTTTTTTTTACTTTGTTTTGTACTTGTAAGGAAGCTCGCATGGCGTTTTGGGTGTTCTGTTTGAGGTGATTTCAGGACAAGAGGTGAGAAGCCAGTGGTGCTACAGAAGTCCCCGAAACAGGCTCCTCTCCATCCCTTTCTATGTAGCCCATTGTAAAACTCCCAATTACTTGTCTGTGTGAACAATAAGGAGATGTGTTTAGCAGGCGGAGGATGTTTTTTCTTAGCTAGCTCGAAGCGAGTCTGGTGTTCATGAATCCATTTCATGTTGGCTTTCAGAAGGCAGCACAGAACCTAAAACCCGTTGTTCCCATCAAGTTCTGCATCTCCAGCCGCACAGATACTGGTGTCCATGCACTCTGCAACTCTGCTCACTGTGACATCCAGAGGGCACCGGGGAAGCCAGCTTTTAACGAGAAACAGCTCATCCACTGTCTTAATTACCACCTGAGGCCTGAGCCAATCCGGTGAGTTGGTGGCAAGTCAAAATCTTTTATTTTACCCTTGTTGGAGAAAGGAAGAAATGCATCACTGATCTCCCGTCTTCACCCAAAAGATACATTTTCCCCTGTTATGTCTTGGCAAACCACTCCCTTGCACATGTGTATTTCTGCTACTACCAGACCCCTGGCACATTAAATCAGTCTCTTTCCACCGTTGTTGGGAGACCGTCTATGCTGGTACCACTAAAACAAGATTTGTGAGAGACTGGAGTCACCATGTAAGTATAGAATCCGCTGGGATGACTCTAGTTTCACACATGAGCCAGGACATTAGTATTTTAACTTTCAGTTGTGCTTTATTCCCCAAATGCCCTAATTTTCTTTGTTTATCGAATTAGCACTTAGCAAAAACTTGGCTGCAGTATTTCCTCTCACCTGTGTCTATGCAAAAAGACGAGGAACAAGCAAACAAAATTGCTGTTAGTGTTTGCATATCTAGTCCTCCCTTCCTGTGTGATCAGCCTCTTTTCTTCCCTGCTAGACCAAAGCTACCACTTGACATGGTTTAGAGAGGTTACATCAAAAACTTCAGTTTAATATTTTTGTAGCAAGACTTGATATTTTACTCAATGGGATAGGTGAAGTCCTTTTCATACTATACCCAACTTTTAATGACTAGGGAGAGTTGCATATGAAAGAAGTGAGAAACCTGATACAACAGTCTGCAGAGAGCAGAACAGACGTTTCTTCTTCCTATTTTCTTCTTCTTGTTAGAGTTATTACTTCTTGCAGAATTTCAGAGCGAGCTTATTCTGCATGAGGCCTAGGTCTAAATGCCCACACTCAAAGGTGGGGGCAAAAAAAAAAAAAGGTCATTAAACCAACAGTTTCTGTTAGGAATTTGCATCAATTACATAAGTAATTACTACACCCTGTGAATTTTTCAAAAGGTGGGTTGAATTTCTTGTTCTTTGCTTTTCTTCCCAAGCCGTTGTGCAGTTTCTGTGTCAGCTGTCAAACAGTTTCTGTGTTCTTCCCCAGACATAGGTGCATTATTATGGTTAAAGTGTAAATTGAACGAAACACTGAGGTTTTTAGACTAAAAGCCAAATCTGTGCTATGTCGTAGAATCAACATACCATTTGCTAGTAGCTGCTTTGCTGCAGTCTGTTCTTTCCTGTGTTACTTTGTCTTATTTGCGTAAACTAAAAACTCTTCAATGTCTTTGTCTATACAGCATTTGGAACAATAGGACTTGAATCTCTGTATGGTACCCTACTGAAGAGTGTGCAAAGTACTTCAGAGTGTTGTGCAAGAAGATGGGTAATTTATAGGAGGTATTTAGGTGAGCAAAAGAACTTTGATGCAAGATGCCAGTTGGTAATTACTGAGAGGCCTGGGTTGCTCTGTTTCACGTTAATGCAGTCTTTCTGATGTCTGGTGGCGTGAACATAAAGGAAGATTATGGAGGCAAATTCCCCATGCCAGAACGAGGGCCCAGGACAAAAAAGCACATCCCTCCCCACCCAATGAAGGTATTGTTGTAAGAATAGCAACATCATGATGAAGTACACTCCCCCTTCCCGCTTCACCCAGTCTGCTTTATTTTCTAATCTCTTCTTTGTGAAACAGGGCCTGACCCAAATGCTGACAAAGCAAGGCCTGGGATTTGAGGACTGACATCATGCTTGCATCTGTTCTTGGTTTTGCAAGGGAGTATTCTAGTTCTGGAGGGCTTGGGGAGCAGTGAATCCAGCTCTAAATGTGCAGGTGCTCAAAGAGTTTAGGGTCTGAGGGAGGGAGAGATGAATGATGGTGTTACTTTTTTTCAGGAGGTCTTTCATGCATGTTCCACATGGTGTATACAGCAAAGAGCAAGTTAGTATGAGTTGGTTGAAGCTGTGGCATGCTCTGCAGAAGGTGTTGCTCTGCAGTTCAGTCAGCTGTTTTGACTTTTTCAGAGCACACTGCAAACATTCAAACCTTAAGCAAAGGAAGGAACCTGAGGAAAGCAACCCCAGGTGGCAGAGTCTTCTCTAGCTTTGACTACGCTGGTGGACATTCAGTACCTCTGGAAACTAGGCCCCCAGGATAAGACTCTCCAAGGTGTTTGCCACTGTTTTTAGAAGCAACAAAGCAGATTGCCTGCCTCTGGTCGGCAGTAGAGATGAGCAGCTAATCCACAGATGTGACTAAGGAGGGAGACATTCCAGCATGCCCTGCACATGCCAGTGACACCTGCAGTGCTGGGCAGAGTCTAGCCAGGTTGCTGAAACTCTACGTCTGCATTAACGCTGTGTGAAACACAGGTCAACTATCTTGTTGTTCCAGCACTAGCTTACTTGGAGTAACATAAGTGCTGTGTTGTTCAGCAGTCCCTGACACAACTTGCTCCAGACCTTACACTGACTCAGTGTGAAGCAGAGATGGACTGAAGCGGTCAGCTTCTGGTTCAGTGGCCATTCCCTAGACCATGTGCTGTGTTGATGCAAGGAGCAGTATTAGGTGGAGGGACTCTGCCTCCAGAGTTCTGCTATGTCATGTCTAGAAGGCATATTGACTCCAGGGAAGAAATTCCAACCTATGCTTATAGTCATGTGTGTGAGACAGTAGTGACTTGACATTTACTGCTGTAATAAGGTACGTTGTGACCAGGATCCCACCTATGTACCTTCTGTAGGCCTATGCCAAAGAAGTGGTTAGTGCCTGTAGCTCTCGTGGACTCAAGATTGGGTTTTGCAGTGTTTTCCTGCAGTGTTTCTGCAGCTGTATGTCAGTGATGCTTTGCATTTATTTAGATACAGTGGGACCTTTTATTTGTGGGTTCTCAACTCGGTTAGTGACTGGAGCAGAAGCTGCAGCAACTGTCTCGGAGCCAGCTGCATTCTTTCACCTCTGAACAAACACCAGGGGAGCCATCAGAGGGTGAAGGGGAAGAGGAAGTAAAATCCTTGGAATCTGAGCTCAGGAAAGAGGGCAGGAAGGCACTGTGAGAGCCTTGTTACTAGAGGCACATAGTTCCTGTTAGTGGCTGTTTATTTTGTTGTTTTAACTGACCCTTTTCCCTGGATGTTTACAGTTCCTTTGGCAGCCCTCAGACAGTTTTGGGAACAGCATAAGGCCACACCGCTTTTTCCCTTTGATTCTAACAGTCTTCTGACTGTCCATGTTAGCTTAGCTACTTAGCTATCCCTCCACGAGATCCTCTTGTGATGTCTCGGAGAGGGTGAGCTCAGCCTAGGGGCAGCGTGTGATGACTGTTATGCTGCTTGGGCTTGAGATAGAGTGTGGCTGCCATTAGAAATGCACGACTGTCAGTCCCCAGAAATCTGTAAGGGCAATTTCCGTCCCGCCTCCATTTGCAAAAATCTGTTTTAGCAGTTTGCAGAGTTGGTTGAGTCTTTCTCTGAAAGCAAAGGTTTCACGGTGCATACCTGAAAGAAAAGCAAATACTGATTTCACTGCTTTCACTACACAGCCCACGGACAGCCATCCAGTAACAAGTCAGATCATGCATCCCAAACCTGAGATTGAATATTAGCATGATAATGTAAGATCGACAGTTTGGCACTTACAAATCCAGTTCCTCCATTGGCCTCTTAAAGTAGCAGCTAGATTCCTCTGCAGTGAGAGGCTAGAACACAAAGCAAATCTCTCTCGATCTAGCTAAGTTGCATGCTTCACATCTGTGAGTTACTGTCGCTTGACAGCTTTCACCTTCTTTGACATATGTGTAAAGAGTGTAATGCAGCTGCTGTGAGGTGGGGCTGGAGATTATTTCTTTTGACTGCTGTGTCAGTTAAAAAAAAAATTCTGAAGTAGAATTTGACTTAGGTGGAGTTTTGGTTGTTATTTTTGCTCAGACTGAAAATTAGGTCAGAATCTATACACCCTGGAAGTCAAACCCTTTCTGGATGTTCTGGCAGTACCAGGGAACGTGAAGTAGGTCGTAGTTTTGATTTAATTCCTTAAAAGACTAAAGTAGTCGTTTGGGAGTCAAAACTAGCTGCTTTTGCAGCCAGAGGGTACCGCTGCAATAATCAGTCTGTTCTGCGTGTCACCAGCCACTGAATCTCAGTCTCTCTCTTCTGAGTTTAGGCTTCTAACTTGTGAGTTGTGTTGTCTAGCTGTAGTGGAGTAAGTTGTCCTAGAGAGCTAAAATTACTGTTGTAGCCACTTTCAATACTAGTAGTCGTACAGATACATAGTTGTAGCTAATTTTGTGATACCGTGACTGATCAGTCCAAGAGCACACGGGATTGCTGCCCAAGAAAGTTTTGAGCTAGAGAGCATCTCTAAAAGGAGGCAGCAGTGGGATCTCACAGACGGGAAAAGTGTTTTTTTGTCTCGCACTAAAATCTGACAGGTACGTATCAGGAGGTGATATCTTCTGATAGAACGCAGTACAGTCCTGATCAGTTAGAGAGCTTGAGTTTATCAGGGTGCAGTCAGCTCTACTTCTCGTTCCTCCCTTGGGCTGAACCTTTTAAAAACAGTTCAGCTGCTTTCCATTAAGGAGCTTGGTGACGGACATGAGTCTAAGAGTATTCAGCAACCATCCCCTCCCTCTGTAAATATTACTTTGCCAAGAAGAATTCTCTCCTAATGCTGAGGAGAAAACTCAGCACTTTCATGTGGTTGCAAGCAGGGGGTGATGGAGAGAGGAATCTTTGTGAGAATACATTATTGTCGATGGAACTTGGAAGGGAAACAGGATTCCAAGCTGGCTGACTGTATCATCAGCAATAATAACCTTCTTTGTAGCATGATGGGTCTCTTCTATCAACTGATCTGTCTTTCAGATTTGCAAAGCGTATTTGAAAGGATCTTGTCCACAAAGATCAGAGTGTATTTCATAGATAGGGTAACTTCAGGAGGACTTTTCTGTCCCTTAAGTAGGAGTGGTAATACAGTAGACTCACACCTACGTTGGGTTTTGGTTTTGTAAGCACACAATAAAAGCTGTCTGAGTGACAAGACAGAGCTGCGATTTGTCCCACCTCCTGCAAATTGCCATTTAGTTTCTGTTGTCAGTTGAGAGAGAAGAATGTACTTCTGGAGGACATCTTTGTATCTAATACATTACATTTCTAGTTAGATGTCTTTGGGCTTTTTTGCCTTCAACATCCTCTGAAATTCGGACTCTGTTGAAAACGTGAAGAATGCCATGAGTCTTTATTTACCAGCAGTCTTTCAAAAAATATGATCTTAACAAGGCCTCAAATGTAGCTGCTGGAATAAATGCTGGAAAGACATTCCTAGCTAGAAAGAGCCAATAGTAGAAATTGCATCTGCTAGGAGAGGCAGGAAAGGATGCCTGCATTGAAGAATCATGTGAGCATAAATAGGCTTTTCTGAAAAGCCCCTGTCAGAGGGAGTAAAAGGATAGTTATATAATAAAAATCACATAAGCTTTAACAAGAGAAGCTGAAGATATGAAATGCTTGTGGAGGCATGTAGACAAAGGAAAATAGATGTAATAATTATATTATTTTGTTTAGAGGAGGCTGGAGGTCCCAGGTTCAAACTCCATTGCAGGCTTGGAGGATGTAGTTTGCATTTCTACTGAGATTTTATAGCGGTGCAGCAATCTCCTGGGCTTGTTATTGCAAATCTTTGTGGAGGCCTGTGGCTCAGCTTTAATTTCTTCTTCTGTGGTCTGAGCCTTTACAGTCAAGGGATGTGAGCCAGAGGCACTTGAGCTGGCAGAAATCTCTGAAGCACCAATCTTTTTAAAGTAAATAAATAGGTTTGTCTATTACTTGGTCCCAAATGGTATCATATTTTTTGGCTGCCCTGGGTTCCTTCTCCTCACTATGCCAAACTCCAAAGACAGAAAGGTACACAGCAGGAGAAAAACTACCTTCTAAGGAGGGGTATCCTCTAAAGTAACACCTGCAGTGTTTACGCCTGTGTAATAGTGACTCCTTGCTGTATGCTCCCTGCAGTATGGTGAGTAGCCAGTGCTCTGGGATGAGGGAAAAATCAAATCCAGTAAAAACTGCTGTTGACATGTTCAAATCAATGATAGTGCTCTGGGGGAGGTGCAGAAACACAGGGAAGCTCTATTTTCTCCATTGCCAGAGAGAAGTGTGTTTTCTTCTCTGACAGCCTTCGTACCCTCCCTTCTGGCTACCAAGCTGTCTGTGTTCCATGTTAATGGTGGCATTGGCTTAGAGAAACAACACAATTTCTCCCTGTTGCTTATAGAAGAAAACAGGGGAGTTCAGCTGCCTGGAAAGCTGCTTCTTGAGGTTAACTGCCCAGATTCAGTGGAAGATAAGTAGACATGAAGAAAAGCCATTTTCTGCTCACATGAAATGTGAGGGTTCCCAGGAGGTCTGCATGCAGCACTCTGCTGTTTTCAGATAAACTCAATCTCGGCAATGGTGGGATGCACCTTTATTTTCATTGCTGCAGCAAAGTCCTCTTCATCTTGGAGGTTGTGGAGGCGAGGTGGGAGGGAAGTGACCTAGTTTCACCTATCTCCATCTGCCACAAAGAAGAATGTAGCCATCTTTGAGAGGGAGCACAGAGGTATCCGTTGTTGGGGGAGTCCTTCCCACTCACATTTGGGACCATGGTTCTGCAAAAGCAGAAGGGCACAGTGTTCGTAAAGCACGCTGGAGATGGAGGGAGTCAGCTTGCTTTGGGAAGTTGCTGCCTCTCACCTTAAGCATGGCGAGGAACATGGGCTCTCAGCCAGATGCAGTACAATTTGATGGGCTGGGTGAGGTGTTTGGTTTCACTAGGCAACAAAGAACATGTACTGGAACACCTCTCCTATGGGGACAGGCTGAGAGAGTTGGGGTTGTTCAGCCTGGAGAAGAGAAGGGCTCCAGGGAGACCTTATTGTGGCCTTCCAGTACTTAAAGGGGCTACAGGAAAGCTGGGGAGGGACTCTTTATCAGGGAGTGGAGCGATAAGATGAGGGGTAATGTTTTTAAATGGAAAGAGGGGAGATTTAGATTAGATATAAGGAACAAATTTTTTACAATAAGGGTGGTGAGACACTGGTACAGGTTGCCCAGAGGGGTGTTAGATGCTTCATCCCTGTAAACATTCAAGGTCAGGTTGGATGGGGCTCTGAGCAACCTGGTGTAGTTGAAGATGTCCCTACTCATTGCAGGGGAGGTTGGACTAGATGGCCTTTAAAGGTCCCTTCCAACCCAAACTATTCTATGGTTCTATTCTGTCAGTTGCCATTTCTCAGCTGAAGGACTGATCAGTCTTAGCCTCTTGTGATGGTCTGAGCATCCCCAAAATGTGTTGATAGATGACCCAAAGTCAGTTTCACTGATGACAGGGGTGATGCCAAGGCTCTTCCGCCTTCTAGTTGACAGATGCCTGTGGCAGCCTACAGGTGCAAATCCTTGGTCCTTGCTTAGTCATTGGCTGTCAGGAGAGAATGATATTTTATTCATTATAAGTGCAGTTTTGCAAAGAATCCATTGCATGTTTCAGTTCCCATCTATGTGGTGATCAGGCAAAAGCTTTTGAATTAGTGCGTGACATTTCTCTCCATCTCACTCATTCTCTTCTGTCCTAACAGCATTTTGAATGCCTGTCGAGTGGCCAATAGCTTCCATGCACGCTTCTCTGCGCTGTCAAGAACCTACATTTATCGGCTCTTGACGGGCTGCACTCATCATTCTGAAATACCGGTGTTCGAAAGGGATCTCTGCTGGGCTCCTGTGGGACGGTAAGTGTGTTCCATTAAACCTCCCTGGAGAGCTACCTCATCAACACTCTGGAAAGGCTTGGCCTTTGGGGAAGCAGGGAGGGGGTGATTTCCACATGTAAGACCGGATTCCCCATTTGTATTGACAAGATTTCCTTGTTGAAATCAGTGCAACTGAGTTATGTTCACTGAGACCTGAGATTTACGGCTCTTTAACTGTACTGTCAGTTGTACCTGTGATATAAACACGCTTAGCACTGCTGAAATACTCAATGACTTTGGGTAAAGTCCATCAGCAACTTTGTGTGTCCCTCCCCATGGAAGTGATGAGCATTTCCTCAGATGACCTTGCCAGTTCATACAGCAAACCCATTCAGACAGCTGGCTGAAGGAACAGTGCTCTGATATGATGCAGACAGGCAGAAATGCATTGAGCAGCAGATCTCAGAGTTTTAGGTGTGACCATACAGGCAGGCAAGAATGAAGACAGAATTCTTTTTTTTTTTTTTCCCCCTAGTCCTATTTCTGGTAGCGACTGCATGTAACTCTGCTCTCTCCTTGCCTGTCTGAGTGTCTGTATGTTTGAATAGTGAGAGCCAATGACTCTGAGCAACCCTACAATAACAAACCAGTGTATCTAGCTCAGTAGTCACTTGTGTTCTTGGAGTAGCCAGGGTCATAACAAATCAGCGCTTGTATATTCAAGGGAAGAAAAACAAATTCAGTGCCATTTAAAAAACCAACATGATAAACAGTGGGTGAGGAAAATACAAACAAAACCCAGAAGATAATTTGTTATTTTCCTTTTAGTTTATGTTGTACTGAGATAAACATACATTCAAGAAAACTGGTTTTCCACAAGGCTATAAAGAAAAACAGGTTTGTAGCCAGTTATGGTAATTTCATCACCACTATTGGAATAACAATTGTGGGTAATGGAAAAAAATGGAATCTCAACTGTCCTAGCAGAGGAATGAGGATGACATTGTCCTAACTTAAATTGCTGACTTTCTTTTCTGTGGGCTCTGGAAGGGAAAAATAAATATGAAATTGCAAAATTAGATGTTATGTGCACAAAGTGCCTTAATCTCAGGCTTTATGAAATAGCATTTAACTTAGTCCAGACACTGCAGTTAATTTTCTCAAATGGAAATACCACGTAAAGGATAGGGTAAGCATATTAGAAGTTCTGAATGGGAGGTGTCTTACTAAAAAGTGAGATATTTGGACTGCTATTAGTGGAGAAGCTCATAGTATGTGTACTACTGAGCACATCTGGTGTGTAATACACATACACAATACATATTAAACTTGTGTAGGCATCTGAATTGCCAACTAGGTGTCATCAGCGCTTCTCAGTTTGACCAGGATTCTGTAAGTGCTAGTCATTTTTCTTGAACCCAGTGAAAAAATTTAATGATGTTGAAAAAGCTCATCTTGATTTTTTTTGTTGTTGGTTTTTTTTTTTGTTTTCTTCAGAAACATTTTGACTCCTGTTAAGATCTGAAAAACTTAAGCCATAGATCATGCATACTTGCTCAGGCTTTTCTTAGGAGAAATTTGCAAATATGGAATAAAAATAAGCATCTGTTCAGCAAATATATCAGTAAATCTGTCTAAATTCCTTTGCTCAAGACTATTTTGAACAGACCAAGATACTTCAAATGAAGAAATCTGAATGACACTTGACATTCTGAGTTGTACCCTTGACCCTTCCTTCTGCATCTCCGCCTTGGGTTTACACTGGCTTCATCTCTGACAGTTTGCTCACTCATTCCATTTCTGTTACTTCCTAATTTCATCTTCTGGCTGTTGCAAATCTAGGGTTTGGAAAACCATCAGAGCGTTTGATATTTTCTTACCTGGCAACATCTTTTTCAGTTTATAAGATCCAGATACTGCAAAGGATTTTGGTTCTCTTGCCCTATGCTCTCTAGCCAGCAATTTGAATAGAGTTATGTGAATTGAACTGTTATAAGAAGCACAGCAGGATAAAGGTTTGTGTAAAAGCATGTGCCTGCCAACCCCTCATCTAGCCTGGGGTTTTGAGTACCTTCAGACCTCAAGTCACTTGACATCTTGGCTTGTGGTTTAGGCCATTACAAGACAAACTCCATCTTGCAAAAAGTGTTTCCACAATGCTGCAATGTTAAATCTACGTGCCAGGCTTCAGCTTCTCATCAATTAATTGCACTTTGGCCCACCTAACATACTTGGTCCCACCTAATGCTCTTTTCCTTTTGCTCTGCATGTTTAATTTCAGCCACCTGAACGTGCCTGCCATGCAGGATGCAGCACAGTTCCTGCTGGGAACCCACGACTTCAGCACCTTTCGCTCACTTAACTCCGAAACACCTTTTCAGTCTCCAGTCAGAACCATCCTCCAGGTTGACATCCAGCCTTCTTCTGGTTTCCTGTCCCACCACTATGAACACAGGTGAGAGCCTAGATACTCAGCTGAGGAGCTGCTCTGAGCATCTGGTGCTTGCTTTGTCTGAGAAGCTGCTTCCCAGCACTGCGTTGAGAACTGACCTCCTGTTTGCAGTCCATTGCCCTCACGGTCCTGTGATGGTGTCAGCAGAGTTCTGTCCAGTGACAGCTTGGGAAGGACGTTTGTTTCCCTCTCTTTCCCAATGTCCTTAGGGAGAAAGATAAGCAGGAAACTGGTCCAGTTGTTTGTACATTAAAAGGCAGGATGTTATAAACTGGTGTATGGAATTGAGCACACAGCAATTCCTATGAGGTGCTTCCAGCATTTACACTCATTTTGGTTGCTAAAGACCAGCTCTGCCAGGGGATGGGACTCTTTCTTTTTTCCCCCCTGCTGCTGTCCTAGCTTTGCCTAAAGGCTGCAAATAGAGAGGGGGAAAAAAACCCCACCCAACACCTAGGTCACTGCCGTAGCTATGCAGATCCACTCAGTTCACATCAGCAACTCCTACTGTCTTCCTTCCCAGGGGATGTTGATGAAGGAAAGTCCAATATTCCTCAGTCGTTACATATGCAAATCATTGTTCTTTCAGGACCAGGTCTTGCAAGTATTGAAATTAAGTGGCTTGATGTATTCTTCCTCTAGCAGAAACTGAAGTTTTTTCCCAGAAAGATGATGGGTATTTATCATCTGAACATGGCTTTTGCTTTCGTGCTGGCTTCTTTCACAGATACATGGGTGTTGTGCTTCAGCTTGAAAGTAAACTTTGCTGTTGTCTGCCTCCAAACCACGTTTTCCTGCTTTCTGATGAGGAGAAAACCCTTTTCTTTGTAGTTTCCCCCAACGACCCTCCATTAGATTTGAATACCAACTGAGCTGTCTGTAACAATAAGTGCCACGCTCCGAGCTTTGGAGCCTCACTGCAGTTTGCAAATAGCCCACTGTTTCTTTCACCATGTCTTAGAACGGCGTATTTTGCCAGCAGTAGTGTAAGACAAAAACTGAAAGGGAGCTGCAAAAACAGAGAGAGATCTGTATCCTCTGAGTAACCCTGGTCTTTCAGTTCCTCCCGTCTTCTCCGATTCCTGCTTTTCCTGCTCAGCGTGGGTGCCTGTCAACGCTAGCCACGCTATAAAGAGCCACCCAGTTGGGTATGGCTCTTCCACTGCCACTCTCCGCTGTATAAATGCAAGGGCGTGGGCGGTTAGTGCCAGATGTAAATGCTTACTTCCCACCTTCTTGCAGCTAAGAAACACCATCCCCGTGGGAGAAGGAAGACTGGAGAGGAAAATGGGTGCTGTTTGTTATTGGGTTGCCGTTGCTGACTGGAGAGCTTGGCCTCCCTCCGTCAAGTGTGGTTATGCTTAGGGACACAAGTAACAGTGAAATCTGCAAGATTATCTTGCCCTTTATGATGAGTGGCATTGTAAGTGGCAGAGTCCTGAGATAACCTGAAAATAACCATTAATGGTCTTGTTGAGATCGCCTGTGAGTGCATATGAACCAGGTTACCTTCCAAATCCAGACCTGCTATTGTCAGTTGACTGATCTTGGAGATTTAATACAGATCAGCTCATTTTTTGTCTTCAATTTTAACGTAAAAAAGGGAAATTGCCATTCTTTGCATAACTCGCTGCATAAACCCATCCCACATAAGGCCAGAAACAGCTCACAAGAGAGAGAGAGCAAACCTAAAAACTGGATCAAAAGCATCAAGCTAGGTGCTGATGGAATATTTTTGCTTTTGGTGACACATGCAGCCAAACTTGTGTTTTATAGCGAGTCATTTTTGTAATGTGTCGATATAAAATTGATTTAGTGAATGTTTAGGCTGAAGGGGATAGCTTTGAGAAGCCTAGTTTAATGCATTAAAATGGCATTTTAACTCTCTCAGAATATTTTGGTAGTAATAACCACAACCTTGAGTTTTCTGATCTCGAGAAAAAAGTGGGGTTTGGGTCTTTGTGGCAGGCTAGGTGGTGTTGAGAGTTTTTTGTTTGTTAGTTTGTTCGGGGTTTTTTAAGTACAGTGTCCTAGTTACTTTTAATCTCTAAAACTCTCCCTATGGGAGCAGTTGCAGTCATGGAGCTCGGTGTTTGTTTGCCCATTCTGCAAATAAGACAGCAAATATGCCTGAAGTCCACGTGTATTTCCTTGCTGCAGAATGAACTGTTCTTGCAATGAAAGGGCTGGGATAGCAGTAACAGCTTATAAATAGAACATTTTTTAATTTTTATTTTTTTTTTTTAGCCTAATCTAAGGAGGTTTATTTTCTGTTTCAGAGGGAGGAATCCATAGAATGATAAACCATGCTCTCTTAGTGAAATAATGCAGCTTTTCTTTCTCATTCTTTCCTTCCATTCTGAACTTAAACCGATCTGAATCGACCGCTTGTCTGTTTAAAAGGCTAACTGTTAAAATGATTCCTTCCATCAAACTCAGTTGCTCAGCAACAGTAGAAGTGGAGTTAGTGTCCCATCCATACAAAAAGCTTTTGAATGCTAAGGATGTGTTCAGAGACTTTAGCTCCATCGCTTATTCCTGGAGAGTAATTGCTCTGTCACCTGTTTTCTACCTGAATATGTATTATTCATTGCAAGGTGCTGGCTTCTGCTGCCAAGTGGAAAAAGACAGCTGGATTTTATGCTGGTAAGCAAAATTATTTGTGAGATTGACATGAAAAACAAAGTTTCCCTCCTAAAGAAAAATATCTTGTTCTTTTTCAAAGTCTGCAAGATATTTTTCCTAACTATCTCGAGCTGTCTTATTGTAGCTTAATATATCTTGTCAAGACAACTGAGACAGGAGTACCCTGGCTACAGAAGGTGTGTGCAATTTGGTGAGAAGGGGATTTGTCCCTACTTGAAAAGATTCTCAAATTCTCTCTTGTGCTTTGCTAAAGAGCTGAGCTGAATGAGGGCCTCGATGCGCTGGGTATTTGTGCACGTGTGCAGCAATGCACATGTCTGCCATGTGTATCGAGCTGGGGGGAGTGATAGAAATGTTGTCATTTCCTGACATAAAGAGGAATCTGGGGGCAGGAGATGCCTTTGCATATGCCAACACACACGACAGGGAGGGCTAAAAGCAGTAATTTATCTGTAAATCCTGTGAGAAAACAGCTTGTGGCTGCTCCCTACAATGATGGTGTCACAGTTTCTCTTCTGCCCTGATGCCCCGTGTGGGCCAGGGAACCATGTTGTCCCTGCTTCACCTTTCTTCTACGGCTCGCAAGAGCTGTCCCCTCTCCCGGGGAATGGGCAGCCCCTTTCTCGATACTCAGGTGTTTCCAGCAAAACCCAGCCTGGCCATCTGAACCCTCCCCTCCAGACAAATATATTGCAGCTGTGCTTTTCTCACAGCTGATTTGACTCTCCATAGCTCTTGGATACCCAGTTACTGGGCTCATTGCAGGGGAGGAGAGGAGAGGGGTTGCATGTAAATACCTGCTTTTCTGGGTTATGCAAGGTAAGCTTTGTCTCTTTTTGCTGTAGGAAGGCTATGCAACGTAAGGAGCACTTATAAACTGTGAGTGAAGGTTTTTTTTATTGTTCTTTTAGTGTTACTTTTGTCAAAATGAATTCTTGGATTGCTTGGTGGTGTGGAAATTTGGGGGTGCAGGTACTGAGGTGAAAACCTCATTTTTGTGCTCTGTTGGCATATCTGATGTATGATCAGATGATATATATGTATATGTTTCTATATATCTAATGTGCATATCAGATATTTTTTTATTATTATTTGTAGGAAGGAAATGTGTATACAGGTTCTTCCCTGCAAGACTGTTCCTGAGAACGGGTTTGCATTGGGTTTTAGTGTTAGAGCTGGTACCGGAACATCAGCAAATCTGCAAAAATATTTAGAAAGCAATCTGTAAAGATTTAGCAGAGGATGCAAGTGTCAGGGAAGTGTTGGAATAGTTGGCCTCAGTAGAGTTCTTATAAGGAATATTGGTTACTACTATAAAACTTTCTGGAAAATGGTGTCTATATGAACAGAGAGATTTGGTGATGGGAAGGGATGTCTTTTTGCATAGTAGCATCCATCCATCCATCCATTCCCAAATATTCATCTGTTGTTTCCTGGTCTCTTAGCCTGGAGTGCTTCCTTGTCTGCCACTGCCCGTGTTTCGATGCTGGAGCTGGATTCCTCAGGCGTGTCTGTGTCCTGACTTGCTCGTCCTGGCCTTTCCAGCAGCATGTGGATGTCACAGTAGGCATTGCTGAGTGTTGAAATTCATTCTGCAAAGCCTGTAAGGACCACGTGACTCTCTCAAGCCAGCTCCAAATGCAATGGCAGAGTTGCTTTGCTAGGGTTGGTTGTTTCTTCCTTTCTCCAGGAGGCATCAGACTACATTCCTCAAATCAGTGGTCTCTTAGCAGACTGCTCAGTTGCACCTTGGTTTATGTTGCCTTTTCCCTTTTGTTTGAATGGTTATATACTTAGGTGTAAGGCAGCAGGAAGATCAAGCCCCATGAAACTAGGTACATACAAAACAGGCAGGAATTGTTTCACCCCAGAAAACATCTGCATCTGAGGAGCAAATGAGCAGTCTGGTGTTCAAAAGCTCATGATGCTGTTTCAGGTCAACTGGGGGCTGCGCAGCTTCTTACTCATTCTACTTGCATTCACTTGTGATTTATATTTCTCTTGTGGGTAGAAGAGCCATTTGAAATGTGATTTTTAAATGCTTTTTTTGTTCCTTTCTTTAGGGTACTGGAGTTTTGGGAGTTGAAGTTCAGAAGCAGATCATTTCTTTACCGACAGGTACTGTTTGGTGCTGTATTTGGCACACACTTTGCCTCCAAGAACTGAAGTGTTGCTATCACTGTAATTATTGATTAGTTTAGCAGTGTTGCATCCCTGTGTAGTGCCATCTCTGCTGCAGAGCTGGTGTTATAGCTGTGTGACACTCAGAGGGACCTAGCATCAGAGGGGTGAGGTTCTTTATTCTTTGTTTTATCCGGTAGAACCAGAATCTCTTAAGTTTGTGCCTAAAATGAATGCCCAAAGTCACAGAATCGTGTGGGAGGATGGAAAGTTTTGTTTTCCACAATCTTTGTCCATGTAGTCTGAGTGGTAAAACCCAACAGACATATGTTCTTGCTCTGCTGAATGGCACTGGGCCCAGCAAAGACTGCCTGGAATTTTACTTTCTGGCTTTGGAGCATGAAGTAATTCTCAGTGTTGCACAAAGGAGCGTTGGGAAGACCTGATTCAGCTATGCAGGCATGACTGCAGGATCTTTCCCTCTGCCATGCTGTCTACTCTCCACTGGGTTTTCTTTGAAATAATTCCAGTGGGGTTTTTGCTGCTGTCCTCAGGGGAGACAGCTCTCTCCGCAACTTAATGGATCACCTCGTTAGGAAACAGTTGGCAGTTCCCATTCTGCCTATCCTGGCCCTGGTCACACTCTGGAGACACAGAATAGGCAAGAAGGGGCTTGGTTTTTGGAGGAGAGAGGGGGTGTTTTGTGGGAACAGCAAGCAGCTATTTTTTATTCTGTTTTGACAAACCAAATTTGTTTTTATCCTGTGCCAAGCAACGCTCTGTAAGCTCTTTGACAGTGGGTGTCTGGATATGAGCAAGGGAAGAACAACAACATGCTTGAGAAGGGCTTGATATACAGCAGGGATTTGCTTCATCAGATGCACTTGAGACGAGGAGAAAATGCTGGTAACCCATTTAGTGCATTAGAAGGGAAATGCTGCTTGGTGACATTGTGCAGGGAGAACAGTTACCCGTAATGCTCAGCTCAGCCTAATGCCCTCTCTGAACTGTGTTCGCAGCAGCTGCTTTACAGTGCGCTGGCAGGCTGTGGAACAGGCTGGACACACTGAACTGGCGCTCTTCTACCTGAGCATCTGCTTCTCCCCTCTATCATAGAGAGGTGGACCTCTGATCTCACCTCGTATAGCTGCTACAAGTATTGACATCTGGATGCTTTTGTTAGAGGAAAGGGTTGAACAGTCCCGGAAACTGTTTGTATATATTTTTGCTGAATAACCTGCAGAAGGGAGGAGACACCAAGCACATGGCTATTTCAGATGAATACCATTAGTCTTCATTTATACTAGCTATCTCCGAGTGTGGAGACATCAAAGCTAAAGTCAGAGCGTACAATGACCTCTAGTGAGGGATGGATAAAACAACATCTGTCAGGGATCTGTGCTTCTCTGTGCCATCTGCTTAAAGGCAGGCTCTTGGCACTCCACACTGCAGTTGAAGATCAGAGCACATAGGGAGAGACGGTGCTTGCCTTTGGATAAATATATCTTGGCTTGTTGGACCTTTCTCATTAATGGTGGTAAACGTGATCAGGTTGCTTAGTGGGCTTTGGTTTATTCTTTTGTAAATGTTAATGGATCAGAAACTTAGACCAATGTTTCATTACAGCACTGTATTTAAGGTTTTGGAGAGCTTGCCACGCTTTGAAAGGTCATTAATAGAATGAATGTTTATTTGGGCCAAATGACTGATTGTGCCTGCGCAAGTAGGGATGTGTTCTGGCAGCAGCATGAGAAGGTGAATCAGACAGGACAGTGTCTGCTTGACCAGTTTCCACCACGTGGGCTGGTACTGCTGTTGACTGTAAAATTTCAGACTGGAGGACAGTTATTCCAGTGCGGACAGAGAAAAACAACTAGGAAATGGTGAAAGTGGGGTGGCTCGGGATCAGCCCTTGGCAAGGGCTGAATTTCAGTGTGGCTCCTCTGCCAAATAAGACTTGGGCCTGGCCGATCTGTGGCATGTTCTCTTACGCAGCGCAAACTCTCCTGTGAAAGTGAGTACAGGCAAGCCCAAGCAAAGTGCTGGCAGCTTCTGGGAGGGGATTCAGCTCACCCCCCAGCTCACTGCCAGGCACGTGAAGTTCATTGTGTTGTGCTGTTTCTTTCCCATCAGCGAAGCATTTCTGATGATGGGACTGTTCATACAAGACTGTTCAGTGGCACTGGGACAGGGTCTAGCTTTCCTTGAGCCTTATCTCTTGCTGAACAAAAGTCTGAAAAGGACTGCCCTTCTCCATCTTTGTCCTTAGTTTCCTCAGGGAAACAGATGTTTCCCTGAACCATCCCCAGATGTTTTTTGCACAAGCTTTCTTGATGTCAATGGGAAGCAGGTAACCACCTGTATACTAGTCTCTGGATAAAAGTCTCTCTAGGAGCGCCTTGCTGAGAGTACTTTTGGCATAAGGCAAGGGTTATTCCTCGACAGCAGCTTCACGAGGCTGCCGTGACATAGGAAGTATCAGGAAGACTAGTGGTCAGTACTCTGCCTTCAGCTCATGAAAGGGGTGGAGAGAATTGTAGCCACCACACAGGGCTGTAATATATAGCTAGTCCTAGGGAATGAGCATTTGGTGTGCAGGTGGCATTGGCAGATGCAAGTCTTGGCCCTCCTGGAATGATGTGTCTTTTAGGAATATAGAGGGAAAGGGTGTGTTTTTAGCCAAGAGAGTGCTGAAGTGTGAGGGGTGTTTATGCAGGAGGTGAGCATGGTGGTGTGAAATTTGCGCTAACCCGCTAGGTCTGGAATTGCTGAATGTGGAGGGAGGGGAGGGAAGGCGTGACGCACAGAGGTGTTTGAAATACCACTTTGCTGCACTGGGGGGATGTTGTCTGGTGGGCTGTCCTACTTGTTTGTTTGGTTTGGTTTTTTTTTCCTCTTACTTTGGCTTTCTGAGAGAGAAGCAAGCCTCACCTGGAAATGGTGTTGCTTATGTATTGAGAACCTGTGAGCTGAGCTCTCCCAGCAAGCATGTGAGCTTCCTGCCACAGACGGATGTGTGGGTGCTGCTGTTTCTGAACAGAAACCATCCTCTGCTCAGCTCTCTTCCCACATGTGATGAGAACAAGCCTTGCTCCAAGGCAGTGCTGTATAGCTGGAGATCATTGTGTTACAGGTCCTCATCTCATTCTTATGAATATCTTTAGTTGTTGGGAGGGAAGACTTAAAGGAAGTGGGGTAATTTTGCTAGTTCTTCTCCCTTCCCTACCACCAGCTTTGGTCCCTAGAAGATGCTGTGCCACTGCATGTTGCAGAGAAGCTTAGCCGTGTCATGTTGTCACCCCCATGAGTGTAGAACCTAGGCAGCCCATGCAATCCCTGATAAAAGGGGGAAAGAACACCTTTCCTCCATAGGCTGTGGGGTGACTGTGCCTGCTGGGGTGTGCTCGGGGATGAAGGGAGTATGAGAAAGCGAGCACTGGAAATGGTGTCTGGAGGTGTGTGATACCAAAGGCATACAAGGGGCTGCCAGGACTGGCTTGAACCCTGCTGGGCAAGTCTGGGCTGTGACTTGGGATACTTCAGTGGCACTTAAAATGAGCTCAAACCATTCTTTATGCTTCTTTCTTAACACCCAGCTGGACTAGGATCAAAGTGCATGGCACTGGGAACAACTGATAGTACTAGGAACAGTAGAGGAACACCAGAAATTAGGTTTTCTGGGAACTATGCGTTTAATAACAGTGATGTACCTATATTCAGGAGGAGGCTTATGTTAAGAAATCATGGTGATACATTCTTTCCTGAGTGACAGGGACTGAACTCTCTCATTAGGTTTCTAGCTTGACTTGCCATCAGTAGTAACTGTGGGCTCTTAAACAGCACAATACCGCTGATAGCAGAAGTGCAGGACACTGAACAGAACTTCCTAATCTCTTTAAGTTTTACAAGGGCAGCTCCTAAGCTCTGTTCTCTGTTTTTCCAGGTCCGAAGAATGGTTGGGGCTCTAGTTGCAGTTGGCCAAGGAAAATTGACACCTCATCATATAAAGGAGTTACTGGAGATAAAAGATTCACGGGCTTTTCCACCGAATGCCATGGCTCCGCCATCTGGACTCTTTCTAAAATCAGTGGAATATAATGAAGCAGGTACACGAATGGAGAGAATGGCATTTGTTTTGTAGGAGTCAGATCTCATGCTGAAGGGAGCAGTAACACCCACAGTCTTCCTTTACGTGCTGTCTGACCTATAGCTCACAGCTTTGTTCACTGACACCCACCTCGGAGAGAATGCTCTGGATTGAAGAGGTGTTTACAGCAGTTGTTATGGGAATATTATGGGTTTTTTTTTCCTGGTAGATTTCCTTCTCTTACTTGCAGGGAAGTAAAAGAGAAGTTGTGTTGACAATGACTTTGGGATCTCATGTGAATTATACTTTAAATTCTCATCATTTCTTGTTATGTCCCTGACCATGTACAAAGACCAAATCTTCTGTGGTACGTAGGTGCCTACAGATCCATTTCTCTTCACTCACTTCTCCCTTGGTATTTATGAGAGGATTGTACAGACTGGAGGACAGAGAGCAGATCAGCCTTTTGCTTATATGGTGGCTCTCTTAATTTAACAACATCTGATCTAAACTATTTACGTTTTTTAGCTTAAAGGAAAAAAAAAAAAAAGGGAGGGGGGCAAATTTGCAGAAGATAGCAAATGGACGTCATGGAAGTGATAGCAGGTATTTAAAGCTGCAAGGATTAATCCATCTCTGATTAATCCAGTACCCATGAAATGGTGCAGTGGTGCTCCAGTACCCATGAAATGTGGGAAACTTTCCACCACACTGCAGACCTTCTCCAGGCTGCCTTGTCTCGGCCAGACGAGAGACCTCCTACAGGTGGCCTTTGAGCACACTCTCTCCTGCAGCAGCAGTGCACACGCTGGAGCTTCAGGAGGACGGAAGGGAAAGGGAAGCAGCAAAGAGCAGCATGAGGAGCTTGAATGTGTTTTTGAGCACTTGGCCTGCCCTTGAGAAGGCACCTGCTGGGTTTGGCCCTCTCCAGTGGTGCTTTTCCTAACAGTGCTGGACCTGTCTGTGCCAGTGGGGAGGAAGCCCAGCCAGGAAATGAAGACCACAGATTTTAAGTGCTTTCAGGTGTTTTCAGTGCCATCTTTTTCCCTAAATCAATGTTTTCATATTTTTTTTTCCTCTCAGATTTGGACTCTACAGTTGCCGCAGGAGAATAGCAGCTCTGTGAGATACGTCGGTGTCTGAAAGGACTGTTGTGGATGTGTGATGGAGGTTTGCCAGGTGCTCTTTACACAATACATGGTCTTGTCTCAATAAAAATCATTGACTGTGACTGTAGGCATCTTCCTATCATGTGTTCTTGCTCTCTGAGGCTGCCAAGGGGAAAGGAAGAACAACTCCATGCTGCTTTCAGATAACTGTTTTTTGTTGGGGTTTTTTTTTTTTCTGAAATTCTGGTGTGTGTCTCAAACAGGAGAAGGAAGGAGTGGGGCTTGGGTTTTTTTGTTTCTTTTGTGTTGGTGGTTTGTTTTTTTTTCCCTTCTGTGGTGTGTGTGGGAGGGATACAGGCTTAGAATGGTGGAGAATGTAGCATTTCCTCTCTGCCTCTCTCCTCTGTAACCCTGGCTTTGTGCAGCATAGTGCAAGGGACAGCTGTTACTGTTTGATGGAGTGACTTACAGGAACAGCCTTTGAAAACACTCATCATTTCCTCTCCTCATCAGCAGTCACTCTCTTGCTGAACTGTAGTGGTGTTTATCCTGTTCTCTGGTACAAAGTCATGTCTGTTGCACTTAGGATGAACAGGGCAAAGTTCCTTTGAGGTCACTTAAACCTGTTTTAATGGTCACAGCCTGGCCTAGTAGCACAGGAACAACTGTAAGAGTGAGTCAGACTAAGCATGAAAACGAAGCACTTTGGTGGAGGCTCTGCAGCCAGAAGGTGGCTGCCACACTGTTGCTGGGCTCCAGTTTGCTTGTTGCCACCTTCTGCTCTTCCATAGTTGTTGGTGCAGTGGTGCTGCAGAGCACGCTGGAGTCTACCGGTGATCTAAGGGTGTGTGAATCGTAGTGCAGAGCAGGGAGCAGAGATAACTCTCTTTCTTTCTTTTTTTTTAAACCACTCTAGCCTCAGGTTTTGCCTGCTTGCCCAAGCAATAAAATACACATTGGGTAACTTGTGGGTTTTTTTCTCGTGAATGCCACCAGAATCTCTGTCTGTTTTGGTTATAAAATGACTGTTAGAGTGCTAGGCTACAGGAAAGAGGATGAAAATTGTGACTTCTGAAGTTCACAGAAGAAACAATACCTGGTTTAAACACTCCTACAGTGGAAGCAATGTGCAGCTGTGATGCCTGGTACCACCATAATTAATCTCCCCTTTGTCCCTGAGAGGAGGAGAATGACAGAGCGCGCCAGTTTGTCAGAGCAGACAGCCCACTTGATCTGGTAAGAGGATGTTCTTTGTTATGTGGCAATTCAAAGTGATACAGACTATGGCATTCAGATAAATAAAGGAAGAATCTTAATAACCTCTTGAGAGACTGTGGAGTTTCCAGTTCCTGTTTGCACGGTGGAGGGCCACACGGTAGGCAGAGGAGGCAGCAGCAGTTCTGTTTGACCTCTCTTAAGGCCACCCTTGCATTTGGCAGTAGAGCTCGAGTGAGTGAGTGGTCCTGACACAGCACAGGAGGACAGCCTGTTTGTAGGTGTCCCCTCATGAGATGTGATGCGTCTCTTCCTTGCTCTGTTCCAGGTAGCGGTTTTGCCAGAGATCGACTTTTGACAGCGTGGGAAGGAAAAGCAAGATACTTCTGGTTGCTGTCTCCCTTCCCGTGGAGCATGCTGACTGCTAGCTGCTTTATTCCCTCGAGGGCTAATTCCCAAAGAAGACGACAGAACTTTGGAGGAGTCCTGGGTCTGTACCATGGAAGAGGAGAGCTGAAGCTGCTGCGTTGCTAGTGTGGTACCTGTTTGTGCTTTTCTGGTACAGCCTTGCTGGGTAGGTACCCAGAGGCAGAGATGCTGTAACGTGCTGCGGTGATTTTTCTTTTTTTTTTCCACACAAGCAGTGGGGCTTGTCCATCTGTGTTCCAAACCTTAACGTGCCTGTGTAGTTTTAGGTAGCGGTTTGCCTGAAAGAGAACGGCGGCAAAGTCTGGCTCTTCCTTCCTTGAGGGGAAGTGCGAGTGCATTTTGAAGTGTTTTAGAGTGAAGCGCTGGTACCTGGGCCCAGAGAGACGGGCTTTGCTCTGCACGCTGCCGGGACTGGAGGACAGGGCGGGCTGGAGGTGATCACGGGTGTCTTTGGGTGGGAGCACTGTGCCTCCCTCATGCAGTGGATACATGGAGAGAACTGAGGCATGCACTGGTGCTGGCTCTGTGCTGTGCTCTCTCCCCTGTTCTCTGGGGGAACACACTTCACTAGCGGGGCAAGTGCTCTGTCCTGGATCCGAGTGACAGCTTTTCATCTTCGCTTCCTGCGGTTTCTCTCTGTAGAGCAACGTGGGGGAGCTCTGCAGGGTGTCTTGCAGGGCAGGCACGCTCTGGCGTAAAAACTCTACGCAGAGGAGCTTAGCAGTGACCTCGTAGCTGTGTGGACTCTTGGGAGAGGCTGGTGTACTCATCTGCAGCTTTTGCACGAGAGGTGATGATCTGAGCTCTGGTAAGTTAACTTTCCAACTAAATTTATTGCGAGTCTTTACAGGGCAGAAAACCAAACCAAATACTAACGCTGTTTGGGTGTTAATCAAGCTAACTGCTCCTGCAGGCTCAGGTATCACCAGTGGGGGTTTTTTGGTTGATTTTTTTTTTTCAATAGTTGCAGTGCAAAAATACCTGCTATTGATTTTTCTGCAAATGTTTCCCAACTTCTGGTTACAATAAAAACCTATTGCGCTTATGGGCTTGTTATCAAATCCAGTAACTGAGCGACCCAGGCTCAGCTGACCAGGCAGTAGTCCAGAAGCAGACTAACTGGCTGACTGCAGTTAGCACACACAGAAGCACAGAATGGTCAGGGTTGGAAGGGACCTCTGGAGATCATCTAGTCTTAACCCCCTGCCAAGGCAGGGTCACACAACTGTTGTGGGGTTTTGCTTTGTTTTTTCAAATCCCAGAGCAACTGTTAAAAATAACCTGAAGATGTTTAATTAAAGAACATGCTCTCTTAGCATCATAAAATCTCCCATCAGTAGTAGAGAACTTCTGTACAAACTCCTTGTCTGAATCATTTTTTTGGTGTCCATTATCAATACTTGTTACTTATTATCAAGGGGTATTTAGCATTCCATTCCTTTTTATGTTCTTGCATTACTAATTATTTTCAGTTGATTCAATTTGGACATAAATACATGGGGAGATCTGTTTCTCTGATTGTTTGACAATGATGCTTTAAAACTAAAACCAGAAAAACCTCATGCTCTACCAGAGTTCAGTGACTCAAGCTTGGTTTTATATGAAAACACTTCTAATAATTTAATGAACTTAAAATCCAGTGGAAACTTTGTATGCATCTCTGTGTTTTTGTAAATCGTGTAACTGGGTACAGAAACAGAAGTTCAGTGGTGCTTGTTGGTTGTCTGGAAGAAATAACAGCCGTCCCCCTGCCAAAAAAGCCCAAACCAAACAACAACAAAACAACTCTGGGGAAGCAAAACTGAATTTGGAATTTGATCAGAGTCCATACTTTTAAAATGGTAGATAAGTAAGCGGTACATTATTATAAGAGATGAAAGTGGCTCTACGCTTGGAAAATATATGTTTAGGTGTGGACTCTGTCGCTTCTGTTACCTCTCACAGGGAATGAAAATATTCCCAAACAGATTGATGTGCATGGTGGGGTCCTGCCGTGCCTGTGCAGCTCTTTGGAACTGGGGAGAAGAACGACTTGTAAAAGGCTTGTAAAATTCTCTGTGTCAGCGATCTATTATTCCCCCCGCCCCCGCCGTCTCCTCTTCCACTGTTCCTTTCTTCTGCTGTATTTGAGCTTAAATGGGTTCGTGTTACTCAATGGGCTGCATCTAGGGATGGTGAGCGTGAGTGGGACAAGCAGTGCTGTGACAAACTTCACTTCTCACTGACCAGCAACTGAGGAATCCGTGTCACCCACTGGCCACTCTTAAGAAAGTAAGACCTAATGTGGGTTCCTCTTTCAGCTGGGGAGGGATTTAGGAGATTAAGTGAGACTAAAGGTGCTGAAAGGAAAGGACATTAGTGTAGTACCATGGTGCTGTGTGAGGCCTGGTAACCGTAGTGCCAGGGATCGGAGTGGATGCAGTTTCAGGGAGTCCTTTGGCAAGACTCATTTTGGTGGACTCAGTGATCTTAAAGGTCCCTTCCAACCTAGACAATTCTATCCTATGATTTTGCCATCTCACAGCAGTCACTCGTCATTGAGCATACAGAAACCCTTGTGTCTAACTTCTACAGAATCTTGGGACAATGTATGTGCTGTTTTGGAAAAAATTCCTTTTGTTTGTTTTGGAGCTGTGACCTGATAGTGTCTACGGATGTCCTTACTGCACTTGGCTTGTGAGAAGCAGTAGCTAATCAGTCCCTGATCCTAATCAGCCATCCTGATTCTACAGGCCTTATCTTTCCCCAGTTGCAACACTCTACTTTGAATCTAGAAAAGACAGATGTTTGGTGGCTCTTGCTCTGGCAAAACGTTGAGATAAAGGTTGTTTCACATCCTGTCCTGCTTATAGTTATGGACATGCCTGGGTTTGTATTAATTCTCCTCTGTGTGTGTACAACCCCTTTGCTATTAGGTGAAAGACCCACGTAACCAGATCTGTATGCTTGCCTACTTGAAGTGAAACCATTTTTTTTTCCTTTCTAATGTTCCAGTTATCATGTCGGGTGCCTTTGACTTCGTTAGGTAAACAACCACTGGGAGGAAGTGTGATTTCAGAGTTTCCTTTGGAAAGTACCCGACAAGCTTTGTATTTTTGTGCTTTCAATGGCTTAACTTTAGGAAAATTGTGCATATTGTAGCCGGGTTTAATTTCTCCACTGCCTTTAAGGGCCTCTGTTTCGGTGTCTGTGTTTGGCTCAGGTACTCGGATTTCTTTTCTATGTGATGGAGAGAAACTGCACTGCTGGAGTGCAGTTTATTGATTACAAGATGTGAGTGACCCAGGTGAGGAGTCCTCCACCTACAGGGTCTCTTTACTGTATTTGAGACACATGAACCAGACCTTTAGGCTCCCTCTGTAACCGAGCCGAGTGCTGCTTTTGCTCTGCAGTGTGCCTGCAGAGTAGGTTTAGGGTGCTGTACATTCACCCAACAGCTTACACCGAACCTTCCCACTTGTATATGAACTTCTATGATTCAACTAAGGTGTGAAAGTGTGGGTGGGAAGGATGGAAAAAACCCTCTTTCTCTCCATCTGCATGCATGTTATCAGGTCTTACAATGACCTGTACTGCGTACTCCCTGGCACACAAATCTTTGTTCAAAGAGCGCTGCCACATCTTGGCTGAAGTGCTGAACCCGTCCATTTGCTGTTCTGTTACTGTTGTGTCTGTGCTGCTGATGTTCCACCCCGACCCGCTCCTAAACAGGGTGGGGATGGTGCTGCTCCTATATGATTTGGTGAGCAGCCCAGTACGGGTGCCAGCTGCCTGTTTCACTTCTGTGCTTTAAATGCTGTTCCTTAATTTTAACAGGAAGCTTCCACACGTGCACTTTATAAAACTACAGCAG
This sequence comes from Anarhynchus alexandrinus, assembly GCA_008711295.1. Classification (NCBI taxonomy): domain Eukaryota; kingdom Metazoa; phylum Chordata; class Aves; order Charadriiformes; family Charadriidae; genus Anarhynchus; species Anarhynchus alexandrinus. Next base: position 1,370,277 of record VUYV01000204.1, on the reverse strand, counting down.
CGAGGTTAAAGCAGTTCAGTCGTACAGAGCAGGGAGTGAACTGCAGTAATGAAAAAGCGCGCCTGCTCATAGTTTTGCCACTACTGCTTTTCTTTTTTCCTGGGAAGCCTGCACAATCCATCACTGCAGTGGTTTTTAACGCAGGATAATAACATCATACATTTCTCAGGAATGGCACAGGAATTCTGGTAGGGCTTAGGAATGGGAAATTAATTACAGGACCTCCAAAGGTGTATCACTGCTGAAGTTCTTCTGTACCACCTCAATTGCAGGCCCACCCTCAGCCAAAGCTGTAGCCTTCTCTAAGTGTCTCTTCATTTTTTTTTTTTTGGGGGGGGGGGAGGGGAATTGCTACCTCTGTTAATTCAGTATTGTCATGTTGTGATGATTTTAATGCCAGTAAATAATGTCTACTGTGTAAACTTCAAATGCTTGTGTTTTAAATGATTTATTCTCCCTTACAGCAACATCGCTTTCCACCTAAACATACCGAGCACAGACCTCCGAACCACAGACTTCACCAGCCACATCACTCAGTTGAGCAGCTTTCGCTCCTCCCCACTTGAGATGAAATAAAACTCAAGGACCTCCTGAGGTAAGGGATGGCTTAAGGCTTTTATACACTGCAGCAGAAATCATGGCAGGTATTTCTTGGACTGAAGGAGTCTCCAATGAGACAGTTGCCAATGCCAGTTCAGAATTCAGCATGGAAGCAGATTTCCAGTATTCCTTGTTTACTGTCATCTACAGCATTGTCTTCGTGCTGGGACTGATAGAAAATGTCTTAGCCCTGTACCTCCTGTCCTGCAAAGCAAAGCACATGTCTCAATCCTACATCTACATGATTAATCTGGCTCTGGTAGACACCTTGTTTGTTTGTGTGTTGCCTTTTAAAATTCATTACCACCTGAATCAGAACAATTGGATCTTTGGTGACATGGCTTGTAGGATAACTGGGACTTTGTACTACATCAACATCTATCTCAGCATTGCCTTTTTCACCTGCATTTGTGTTGATCGCTACATCGCAGTGTTGCACCCCTTCACGTACATCCAGATCAAAGTCATCCATTACGTGATAGTGGTCGCAGTCCTTTGGGTGGTGGCTCTAAGTGTCACGGTTCCACTTATCCTCGGAGGTCCCCTCCACAACAGTGGTGCGAGGAACACGACAGCGTGTTTTGAGAACTTTGCTACAAGTAGCTGGACTTACCGCATGGCACCTTACAACATCATCGCCTTAGTTTTTGGGTTTGTGATCCCATTTTCCATCATTCTGATCAGCTACCCTCTCATTGCAAAGAGGGTCTCCCAGATCAAGCACAGCGTTCGCAAGAGGAAGGCCCTGAGCACCATCTACATCATCTTGCTCATTTGTACTTTGTGCTTTCTCCCCTATCATCTCACCCACTTGCTCCACTTTTTAATGAGAATGCAGGTCATCCAGAATAAGTCGTTTACCAACTTGATCTACAAAATGCGAAGGGTCACCTTAGCCCTCGTAAGCTTCAACAGTTGCCTTAACCCACTCTTGTACTACTACACCTCTTCCAGCAAGCGATGGCGCTGCAACTTCAAGCTCAGATTCAGATCTAAAATAGTGTACACAATCTGTGACCAGAAATTCCGCGAGTCCTCCTATGTTTATAAAGCACAAGAGGGACATGGAAATAAACACAGAGATGGGATCAACTGATCTACTTAAAGTAATTCCTCTTTCCAACTGTTTCTTTGAAAGCAAAGGTGTGAAGGTGTTCTTTCATACATCAGCTCTTACATCAAGGCAACACTGGAGGGAAGCATCTGACCGCTGTATATTTTTATCCGCCAACTGGGACAGTACTTGGGGGGCTGTATTCTCTGACAGTCCTGGACAGGGTGTGGTGAAACATGCTGCGTTCATGTACATTGATGTTTTGGTCTCCCTTTGTTTAACTTTGGGGTCGGTAGAACACAGGCCTCTTTTCTGGAAAGCAGTACAGCCCAGGAAAGGGTTATGTGAAAGAAACCAGCCTCCCCATTGACACTGGCTGGAGTGGATCTGGGCAGTCCTGCTTGGCTTTGCCCTATTTTGGAGGGATCCTGTGTTTTCTCCCTGAGGGCGCACCGTAGCCAGCTGGGTTCACAGACTGCTCTCTGCCTACATTCCACAGCCAAATACGGGCTTCTCCTCCCTTCCTGCGCATCAATTGATTGGCGTCCTGAGGAGTATTTCAGTACAGGGTTTCGAGCATCGCCTGCCTACGGATTCAAGCTGGACATCTATTAATGCGATTCTAGAAGATAATGGATCCAAGTACTTACCAGTCAGTTAACCCTGTGCAGGACCAGTGGGTAAACAACCTCCTCTCGCCACACGGTAGGAGCTGCACAACTCCTTACAGGGTGCAGTTCTGTTCAAATGTCAACGCGCTCTCTTCAGTCGCTGTGTTTATGTCACAAAACGTACCTGACCTGTTTTACCCCTTCTCTCGTATTAACAGAACCACACAGCTTCTGAGAACTGCTGTTTCCCACCCTGTGAGACATGAGACTTTGGAGGGAATTTATCATTTGTGGGTTATCAGAGTCACCAGAAAACCACTGGCCTGGCTGACAAACCTGCTTAAAAGCCAGGGGTTTACTTAAGAGGATGTGATTTTGGTAACAGATGTGCAGACTCACTGTTCTGTTCCTTCCCACACCACCCCCAAACGTTACAAAGTGCACATACGCTGTTGGCCTGTGGGCATGCAGACTGCTGAGCCGATGAGAACGGAAGGGAAATTGTCACGGGCTTCTTTAACAGGGACCAAGGTATGCCAAACCACGGCAACGCGCTAGATCCGTATTTCCATTCCAAATGTGCAAAGAGTCACGCTTTGACCTGGCACGCTGCAGCAGAGGGCTGGGGTGCCCGGGTTATGCTGCGCTATTGGACCTGGAACAAGAACTGCCACAAACCTTAAAGGCGGGAGGGAGGGGAGGCAGAATGGTGTGGGGAGACAAATGATGCTGTGGCTCTGTGTGATGTGTAACTTCTCTTTGCACAACAATGGACTTCTCATATTCAGCCCATTTTCTGATGGCAGCCGATGTCATAGTCTATGCTCTGGTTAAGGACAGGAGGTAAGAGGTTTGGAAAATAAGAAGTGGGAGTGTAGGGAGTGTATGTCATAATATGTATTATGATGGAAAGCAAGGGTCTGGAATTTGGGAGGCTGCATTGATCAGTTAAAGCCAATCAATAAACCACTTTAGCAATCTGTGCTGTACGCAGCACGCAAACCAAGAGCAGATCTGAAATTATTATAATAAAGCTAAAGCTTTGTAACAGGCGGCTTTTGTGGGTGCAGTATTAGATTTGTATTTTGCTCTTGGCTTGGAGGACTTTTAAAAATATCAGTCAGAAAATCTGCTCCAACTTTTCTAAAATATTGAAAATAATGATTCCTTTGTTGTTCTCCCTAACTGGGCTCAGTAAGAAAAGTGCAAATCCTTGCATGTATAAAATGGAGATGATGAGAGCCTCTAAGGGAGCATTAGGATAAATTAATCTTCTACCTTCCATGAGATACTGCTATTTTTGTCCCATTTATAGGCTATGGAAAAACTTCCCAGCACTGGAGGGACTGTTCTTTCCAACTAAGCACAATTTTTAAGTCCTGGACAGAGGAAGGAAAATTTGTTAGAGCCTCCATCCAGGAGTGCAGGTTTCCTGCAGGCCCGTCAGCCATTATTGAGGGAAGTATGGACAGTAAAACCAGTTATGGTGCGGGGTAAATAGCACATTTAGGGCTTTATACTCTTGCCCATTATACTTATACTTTGCATTTTAATTGTGAAGCTTTAAAAGCTCTTTGTTTCACTCATCACTGCTGAGCATTCAGGGGAGTGAGCCGTGGGAGGGGAAGAATGCTGAATACCTTTTACCTTCTTGTGTAAGCGACTCAAAGCTCTTTAAAAACAGGCTGCAGTGGTACCCGGACAGGCTTCCAGTGGGGGAGGATGACAGTACTGCTGAACAGTGTACGCTGTCACTGCAGTAATTGCACAAACACTGTAATTCCTTTATTAAAACAAAACCAGAAAAAGATATTGACAATGTAAACAAAATAAAATCTACATCTCTCTGAAACGCCACTGTGCCTGCTGCTGTGTTGCTCACGATGTACTCGGGGGCAGTCCTTTTTTCAGAAGGGATGTGAGATAGCTGCCCAGTTCTTCGTCCTAGAGAGAATGAAGACAAACAGGATGAAAGCAATCTTCTACTTGACTTTCCCAGTCTGGGGCAATAAGTTCGACCTAGAAATAGACTGAAATAATTCTTGGGCCCATGAAAATCTAATGTTAGCTGTGTTCAAAAATGGAAACCAATCCAGTTCGCACAAATGCATTTCTGGGCGTTCTTTTAAAATATCAGTGTAAAACTCCCATTTGTCAAAGCAGGTGTCTGGACCTGAGGTCTCTCTCTTGAGAAAAATGACCATTTTCCTTGAAAGCAAAGAATTAAGAACCATTGACATCTTTGCTTTGCCCTCAAGGAGACATTTTGTTGCTGTAAAGAAAGCATGTAAAAATACAGCCATAGAAAGTATACTTTTGGGAGGAAGAAAACATAATGACTTCTGTCTAATCTTACCACGATTTTGTTCGCTAGCGTTCTGCTCGTTGTTTAAAGTTTTACACCTGAGAAATAGAATATAAGATACCTCCACATGCTGTATGGCAGTAGTGATACAGCTGAGAGTTCAGAAGCTGGACACTACAGTGTGTCCTCAAAACACAGACATAATTGTAATTAACCGTAATTGTATTAAGTGTAAGTACTCCAGCTCAGTTGCCTTGAGTTCAGTGGTCCCAGAGAAAACTGACTCAGTAGAGCTCCTGTAAAATGATTTGTACTAAACCTAAAATGGTAAAGATGGCAGTGACTCACTTCATCTTCTTCCAGTCAAACTACTTCAAAAACAGAGTGGTGAAGACTCACCCCTACAATGGCAACCCGCCCTGTAGGGCAGTTTCAGACTGTAGGGAGGTAAGAAGTTGCTTCAAAAATTTATCTTCAAGTATTCCTACCTGGTAAGTCCAGGATACGAGCAGGACTTTGGTTCCTTGATCCTCCGAGTGTGCTGTGGCTTGAATAAGAATGGACTCGACTGTGATAGAACCATCGGGGAGATGCTGCACTGAATAATCTTTGAGGACTCTGGTAAGAGAGAAGATAATGATTTATTTTGGATGGGACATGATACAAGCTGACAGGTGGGTCACCCCTCTGTCTTTGAATCCCCAACACCAGCGGGTGTTACTCCTTTCAGCTGTGTGCCCACTGCCCAGGGAAGGGGGAATGGGGCTGATTTATAGTTTGCTTATTTTGGTGCTTATATTGATTGTGTAGGATTTCCTACAGAATTTACTTCTGGCGTTCATGATAGCGATAGCTCCAGTCTGAACCCTCTTCACTACTGACTACTCGCAGCATCAACCAGGTGCCTGTATGAAGAAAACAGCTTTTAAGGCCCATCTGCTGCTAGCTTTTGAGTAGCTTTAAGAGGTGTCTTGACCCTATGCTTGATGGTCTCACCCCAAACAATTGTACCAACTTCAGCTAGAAGCGGTAGTGACAGCAGCAAACCAACAGGAACAAAGATTTTGGGTGGTCTGCTTTAGCTTGGCAAAGACATGAGCTTGCAGGCTGATTACCAACTTCTGCTACCGCAGCGTAACCACTGCTCTGGTTCTGTCAGCTACAGAGGCTGAGATCTGGAGCAGTTGTGTCTTCCGGGCCGCAGAGTATTGTCTTGTAATAACTCTCTGGGGCTGGGCGGGAAGGGCAGAAAGGAGGGGGCACCTGTACTACTTATATTAAGAATGAAAAGCTCAAGTCCATCTCTGGGGAGGGAAAAAACACAAACACACACCCTTTGAGATGGTTATATACACGAAGCACTGTCTCGTGTTCCTTCCGCGGATCCTGAATGTGAACACGGCAGGTGAAACGCAACTGATGCTCTGCAAGGCCCAGCTCCTTCAAAGCCTGCTCGGGAGAAACCAGACGGAAGCTCTGCAGAGGAAAGGTACAAATCCATTACAAGCTATTTCTTTGTGCTTTCTGAAGCTTTATTCCTCCTCTGTGGTCAGCTGCACAAAGGTATGTGTCCATCACCACAGAACTCTAGCAGGTAAGATCATTCCTTTTCAATCCAAAATGTCTCAGCACATTTCAGTTACTACTGCAAGCACAAGCAGTAACAGCAAGGCACGAGCATATGATGGACCGCAAAGGCAGAGGTAAGACAGTAGCAAAATATCCACCTAAATCATCATAGCAATTCTTTATTTCCCCAAATTAAAGTTGCTCTCTGAATGGAAGTTGGTTTAACCTCTGTATCGCAGGGGATGATTTGTTTAAATGTAAATGTGAGGCTACAGACTAAGAACTCCTCCCTTGGCACCTTTCCATCCTTGTCCAGCAAGCTGAGGTCCACCAACAGCAGGCCACTGCTTGATTCTCTTGATTTTTACAGGCACAGGGAATCAGAAACATCTTGGACTCACAGGCTGAAAGCCACAGCCCCCTCCACATCTGCAGGGGGCTCGGGCAAAAACAGACTTTGAACAGAAGCAGCTCTTCAAATTTATCCATTTTCTGTGACTTCATCCGTGAGCATTCATCAGGCTGACCAGTAAAACTCTACCTCCACAGCCCCCTGCTCATGAACAGCACGATACTCAGTCTGAAACTGTGGCAGTAGTGAAGATTATCAGTCAAGACAACTGACAAGCTGAGTCGTCTGCCTTACAGATTCATCTTTCCAGGTATGGTGTAACTGGACTCTTTCCAAGAAACTAAGATGGCTTACTGGTACTTTAGTTCCTTGTTCGCCCAGCCCTCACTTATGGATTATAAAAACACACTCAGAGGACGCAAGACAAACGTTAAGAACTTTTTCACTTACATTATCCTTCATAATTAATGTGCCATGCATTAGCTTTGGCTTCTTGACATCTGGTAAGAGACCTAAACCAAGGGCAATGGAAGAGAAATACGACATGGTTAACGATGATGTGCTTACTTTTCACACAAGATGACTGCTATAGGGCTTAACAGATTGCGTTATTTCTGAGTTGCTGAGGTTCAGAGACTAAGATTTTATATCTTTGTTCTCCTGTCTGTTGACGTGCATGGTGCTCAAACCACTCTCGGTGTTCTAGACAGGAGAAAAAGCGTGCTTAGTAATGCAGACCAACTGCCTCTCTTCCCACATCACTTCTGATTTGAGAGGTTTTAGGTTTTTCTTAGATTGGGTTTATAAAAGTAATTCCAGTTTTTACAGCCATAGCTAGTAAAAGCACACCTGGACTTTGTGTTCATGGTGAATGGGCAATGAGTAACAAAAAAGGCAGAGTATGTGTGCGTTTGTTATTAAATGTTACTGAAGATACATTCACAGCACAGTAGCCACTTCATTTCACAGGAAGCCCTCTCAACCACAAAATGTGCATAAATCCTGTTCTTAAAATGTGCATAGAACCTGTTTACAGGGAGCACTACTGTAAGTCACCATCGCTACAAATGGCCCTGCACGACTGTTTCCACCCAAGACAAGTCCTGTACAGCACAGTGGCAGGGCCCAAAAGATTAAATTCTTGGTTGAAAACGTCACCTATTGCTGTTTCTCTCTTCAGGAGTCCCAGGGATATGTCCACTGGAATGCTGGGGTTGGTGAATATTGTCGTGGTCTCTCCATTTGCAGGCATGTAACAGTTGACATCTGCAATGAAAACAGCCGCGGTCAGGAGGACTGCTGCAGCAGCACTTCAGTCCCGCACTGCCATCTCCCCCCAGGCGGTGTACGAGCAGCCCTCGAGTAGATGGTGCTGTGATTTTGGCAGAAGCCTATTACAACTCTTCAGGACAGGAAGTGCAGTTTAAGAGCTGAAACTTAATACCAGGGATTTGAAAGAGGCTGAAAAGCAGAACTGCTGCTCAGACTTGAGGCTAACAACCTTTACCAGAACCATCAATCCCAAGGGGGCGATACCTGCCAGCCCAGCTATCCCTGATTCCTTCTGAGAGGTAACAAGAAAACAGACCGCAAGAAACCTGCCTGCACTCTGATGTCAACAACAAACTACTGCAAAGAAATCTGCAGACAGTAAGTAACCAGCCACTGTGAATTCTCCAAGGAATTAGTTAATTTTTTCCTGGAGCTCATTCCTTGCTAGCAACTGAAGTTGCTAACTTACAATTTCAGGTGTACCCTGCCTGCCTCAGCTTCTTTTAGGAGTCCAAGGAGATATAAATTCGGTAAGTGCTGAACTATAACAATGCAAGCATAACAACACAACTTTTACTTCAAATGGGCATTAAAATTAAATGGGCTTAACATGTTAAGTAAGAACGTTACAGATACTGGATTCTTGAGGGTGACTGGTCCTGTAAATTACAGTATGCCCAACTCCATGCTGAGGTCCAGTGGATTAAGTATGTGAATGTTGATGCCTTTCTTAGGCTGGACGTGGCCTTGGGCAACCTGGTCTAATGGGAGGTGTCCCTGTCTATGGCAGGGGGGTTGGAACTCGATGATCTTCAAGGTCCTTTCCAACTCTAAACCATTCTGTGATTCTTCTACCACCATTCCCTCTTCAATATCAACACTGTACGTACGAAATTCCTGTTCTATTTTCTGCTTCAGAAACTCCATTTTCTTTGCTTCACCATGGACCAGGAGAACATTTCGTGGCTCAGCCTGGCGAATCAGCTGCATTATTCCCTTGGCATCCGCATGGGCACTGAAGGACATGTACTCCACCTGCATCTTTACTTCCAACTGTGGGGGAGCAGAAAGCACAGGCTTTGTTAATCAGGAACTGCTTTGGCTCACTACAGCTTCTGTACTACACACAAACAGACCCAGACTCCTCTGTATTTAGTTTAAAGGAGGAAGCAGAACACCTGAAGTGGAAAATGAGGTTGGAGAGAGAGCTGCTTATCAGCAGAGACTGAATATGAACGTCCTGGTTTGAGGTAAAACAACCAATTTTCTTTTCAGTAATTTTACTTTTCAGCTAAGCCTCTTCTAAATCAACTGAACTCTGAAATTAACGGCATGTACAGAGAAGCTTTCAGTAACTTACGGATCAATTTCAATTGATTGACCAATTTCAGAGCAGAATATTTGTTGCACATTTGCCAAAACAAATCAATACTTAAGGACAATTGGTATCAGTTTTTTAATATCCCCATTTGCCTAAAAATGGATCATTTTTACCTATCTGACTAACAGTGACTAGTTATTAAACACTATAAATATGCCTCTGACAAAGTCTTATGGCAGAAAAAGACACACTGTTGTCAATGCAAAGGGGGAAAAAGCCCTAGTCCGACCCCAAAGAAAATGTTATTTGGGTACTGCCACTGCTGTACGCAGCATATTCCCATTACAGGTACGTGGTCTGGAACTACCACCTGAAGCTCCGAAGACCTTCCCCCAGATGATCCTCCCTCTTGAAAATAAAACTTACTATTTGTCTTCCTTCCATTTCCAGCTTGCGCTGTCCACTCAGAATCTTATGGCCCACGGTTCCCTGCACGCAGTAGCCTGGCATGATGACCTGAGAAGGAAACCAGAAACGTCTTTGAACTTTGCACATGGTTCATGAGAGGACTCGTGTCATTTAGCCCCAGATGCTCAGGAAAAGCTTTCCTGCAGCCTTTGTTCTTATGACTGTATCAGTACCACTGTTGCATTAACACAAAACAACATTCGAGGAAACAGGTTTTCTTACCATATTCTTTTCATTCCCTGCCCATTTCCTGAAGATCTGAAGGGACTGTCCTGCATGAAGCATACCAGGGGTTGCAAACACAACCTAGAATTAAAACATGTACCAAGAATCACCACAGAAAACAGGTTTTTTCCATTTCTCAAACCATGACGACTTATAATATGTAAATATCCTAAAACTATGGAGAGTGTCCACTAATACACATCACAGCATGCTTACTACATCATGGAGCTATTTTGCTGTTTTATTTTTCCCACCTTGTCTAATTTTAAAGTAAACTGAACTACTGTTTTAGGAAATTTTCCTGAGCATCCATAGTGTCTGATAAAGACTGTAAGTGGTTTTATAATGCTACTTATGCTCAACAGATTCCCTTTCAGCTACTGCCTAATAAACCAGTCAGAAATAAAACCAGCAATAAGAGATTGTGTCGTAAAGGATTTGTCTCCTGACTTAACTCAAAAGAATATACTGTAAAAATTATGGTTTGAGGTATAGCTTATATAAACACGCACTTGGTGTTTTGTTTTTTTTTATTTCCTCTGCGCATTTTACCTTTACTGAAATAAAGATAGAAAGATCTTTAATAGTTATACAGATAAAAGCACTCAGATGGCCTGGCCACAAAAGGGTTTTAGATGGGATGCTGATATTAATGGGGTAGAGGTCACTTAGTTTTTGCAGGCTGCCTGTCTGCCTTAGCCAGGAACACAGTGGTACAAAAATAGCTCCCTGTCACTGCACATCCACTCTATTACCTGGTTAACGCCCACCTACCATAGGCCCCGGATTGTCTGCAAAGGCCCGATCAAATGCTTTGATGTGTTTGAATTCAAACATGTTCCTCTGCACAAATGTTTTCCGAATCTTCTGATTAGTCCAGGTGATGAAGAGCTTGTAATAATGATTGGCCTTTTCTGTCAGTCCCGTGGAAAAATAAATTGGAGCCTTCAAGTTCATTCTTTCCCTGTAGAAAGAAGCGTTCCAGAGACCTCTGAAGGCCAAATTTGGATCCTGGCTATCCATGCCTAAACTCTATAAACCTTTGTAGTTGCCAAAGACTTTTTTGTGCATACCCTACTCTCGATGAGCTGTAAATCAGTATTATGGCAATGCTACGTCACTATGCATTAACTTACTACAAAGTAGGCTTTAGTCCAGTTCTCCTTCTCACCCACTACAGACAATTTCCTTCAATTACAAATATTAATCATTCTGCTATGGGAAACAATTAAAAGCAGTATCACTTGGTACTATCAAAACCATTTCCACACAACGCTTATTTGTAAGTTTAACACTTGTTCCTCCCTCCTCCCCCTGCCATGAAAACAGTTTGGCAAAGACGCAATCTAATTTTTTAAAGGACAGTTGATCCCGAGTAGAATGGAGTAGAAAATGACTCTGGATAAGAAACTGGTTAGTTTACTGCTTAGTCAGGAACACCGGGAAATACACGGAAAGAAGTAATTCCGCAACTGCTAGCATGGGCCAGCATGCAGAGGAATACTAATGAGAACACTGTACTAAACAGCCATGAACAAATCCTAGAAACCCGCTGGGACCACAACGCGAGGAGGACCAAAGGGAGGTGGTACACGCATAGAAAAGACTGCACTCACCAGAAAGTTTCCAATAAAATGCAAAGTTCCTGGGCACGTCCAAGGGCGAAAACTGGGATAAGAACCTGCAATTAAGGTATGATTTATAGTCTGTGAAACAGCATGTAAATGGCCCTGCAGCATTATAATTTCTGAACTAGTCCTTCAGTTCCTGCTTACTTTCTGACATTGTTTTTGCTGAGCTTGCTTCCCACAGGAATGTGTTCTGCAGTTTTGGAAGGAAAGGCACTGATATTTGACAAGCACCTAGCCGCCCGGCTACGACTTCAGTTTGTACAGACTAAGGAAAGTCTCCGGCAGGACACAGTGCCTGTGAATATATACAGTTCTGTTCTCTCCTGGATAATATGACAATAAGTTGTTGGGAGCAACAATTCTGGCATTATTTATGGAAATGGACACTAAGATGAGTGTTTCTGTCCTTGATTGCTTTGTCTGTGCTAGGGTAATTATAACCTTCCTCCCCTCCCAAATTAAGGCAAAGCTGGAGGAAAGAACACACAGCTGTTTCGATTTCCAATGTTTTCTTCAGTTAGGTGCTGTCATTTGGCAGCAAAGACTTTACCACTACTCATTTGTTTTCCAGATCCAGTGGGAAAGCCATCATCTACCTTCTTAACGGAACCGATTAGCAAACCACATCCATTACCAAGAGACTCACTCTCTTTTCCATCAGCAAGCCAGTCCATCTGTCTCAGTTTCTTAATTTACAGGACTAAGAGGACGCTTCAATATACAAGCTGCAAACCAAGGTTATTTTGCCTTTATCCTCCACATTTGCAGACTGTAAGCATAGCATTTCCCTTACTGTCTCATTAACTCATAATCTGGTTATCTTCTTGGCACAATTTAAGTGTTTAATATTTGGTCTTTTAAAGTACAGATGGAGGAATATAAAAACGTCTTCAGTTTCATGTAGTGGTCATACATAGGTGCCTGAGTTAATTACCAGTTACACAACGCTACAGAGCCAACAAGAGCTTCACAGAGGAAAACCCACATCACTTACTTAGGTTATCAAAATGCCATACCTTCCCTCCTCTTTCTACAGTCTCATGAACTTTCTTCAAGAAGTCTCTTTCTCTGCAGCGTTTGGAATCTCTGATAGTTGTGGCATAGGTGGATTCACTTATTAATAAATCTGGGCGACACTTATCAATCCAGGCAGCACTAAAACAAAAGGAGTTTAAAAATACCCAATCAAATTAAGAGACGATATCTGGCATATGTGCTCTGCGGGTCTCAAAGACGGGTGGAGAATTGGCACTCTCTTAGAAAGTAAATGCATTTATAGAAGATACCATTGCAATAAAACATTTCAAACATCTAAGTCCTATTATTAAGTAGCCTTAAAAATAGATTAATATGACTATACAGAAGATGATTACATTAAGGTCTATCTGGAAGAATCAATGTAAATCTGTTCATTCTCATAATTCAAAATGCATTTGTCTTTCCAGCAAAGACATCGTTAAACATTCCAGTCTCCTAACACAGAATCAATGCTGATAAGCCTCTAGTATTAACAGAAGCTGTGCTAAAATCTTCTTGTCAGAAATATATACAATTCATCGAGACTCAGCTTCCTACTTACCCTAAATGTCTGTCTGGTGTCATGTTATAATCACCCTAATGGAAGAAGAGAAATCCATTAATATTCTCAAGGTAACGGGACAGACCACTAACAGGAGATGTAGGTATCTATAAATATTGATGTGCGTACTCACAGTGTACACAACGGACTCGCATCCAACCTTAATCTGGAACATGGCTGCTCCTAGCACATGGCCTGCATAGTACGCCTTGATCTCCAGCTCCTCATCCACCTGCACGAACAGGCAAACGCTGCAGTAGCACACGCATTTTAAACAAGTAAAATCCTCTGCCTTCTACATCAATGCAGTTGGTCTGATCCAAGAGTATGCAGAAATCATCATTTACCTGAACTGTCTGGTGAAGATGCACAGCGACCACTTTTTTCATACAGTCTTTAATCATTTGGGAAGTGAAGAAGTTAGTTTCCCCTTTCTTATCTACAGTTATTTTCCTATAGTCCTCCAGGAGAATGGGACAGATGGCCTTGGTAGGATGTGTCATGTAAATGGGCCCATCATAACCGACCATTTCACTGAAATACGGTAAAGCTCCACAATGGTCCAAATGGAAGTGGCTGCAAAAAGACACAAAGGCTAAAGGAGATGCTACACAGGAATTTAGCCTGCCTGGTTCTCAGATCTTGCTTTGGATTTTTAAAGCACTACATGACATAGAGGAACTAGCCAAAACATGAATGATGGACTGACTTACAACACATTTGGGCTGCTAGGGAGAGTACACAAAGCTTTCCCGTTTCACATCTGAGCTCTGACAAGGCAGGAAGCTTCCTCACCTGATGATCACACAGTCTAGAAAGTCAGTCAGCCTTCCATTCTGAGTGATGTAAGAAAAGTCAGGAAAGCGTCTCTGCGAAGACAGGAAAAAACAGGCTATCCGTTACAAAACAAAGCTGGTTAATACTACATTACTACCCAACAAAACAATGGTGTGAATGACCTGAAACACTGGAAACGTGCTGTAATCGACACTGAAGCAAAACTGCGGTAAGGCAGCAGACAGCACTAGTGCCAGCAATACAGTAAGAGCTGCAGCAACACCATCAGCGTTTATGTGCAGGAAGAGTCAAAGAGAAAAAGGACAGGAGGACTGCCAGAGGACAGACAGGGAAACTGACCTTGCAAATAAATACATTACAGCCAAGTTTATCTTCACAGTAAAACAGGTGACCAATGCATTTCAGCTTACCCATAGGCATTGAGGCAGAAAACCTCAAAACCTTTTCTGTAACGGCACATTTGCTCTGTGTCGCGCTTTAACTCTTTCTATCTGTCCTGGTTTGAGGTAAAACAGAACCAATTTTGTTCAGTAACTTCGCTTCTTAGCTGGGCCTCTTCTAACTACTGAAATTAACAGCATATTGTGCAGACAATGTTCACTTTCTCAGAGTGATAAGACCAATGTTTATAGCTGCTGCCCAGGCATGGTATGCAGAGAGGCTCTTGCTTATACTTATTGCCATAACACCCAAGGCCAACCAACTTTGTTGTTTGCCCCGTTGGAAGGGCGGAAGCGAAAAACATAGTAGGGTCCCACCTGCAGGGAGGAGCGGACAGGACAGGTGACCCAAAACTGACCAACAGGGTATTCCATCCCATCTGCATCATGCTCAGTATAAAAGCTGATGGATCAAAGGGTCAGCCCCTCTTGTCTCTTCCTTCAATGGCCGACGTCTGAGGAGGACTCTGTTCGTCTGCCTGTGATCCCGATCCTGAATCCAGATCCGGAATCCAGTTCCCGTCCGTCACCGAGTCCAGCCTGGGACTGGCCCAGTGCCAGCCGGTGTTGTGATTGTCATCTCGGGAGCTTGATACGGTTTTGTATATATTTTTCTTTATTTCTTTTTATTTTATTATTAATATTTCATTAAAGTAGTTTAGTTCCTTCTAAACTCATAAGTCTCTTTTTCCTCCTCTACCTCTCTCTCTGAAGAGGGGTAGAGGGGAGCATCTGTCGGTCCCATCTGGGGTCACCTAGGTCCCCAATAGCCAATTTGGCCTAAACCTCGACACTATCTTTCAGAACATTTTTGCCATTATTCCTTTCCTGCTAGCATCAGGTGACCAAACATCAGGAGTATTTCCTAGCTCTCCCTCCAAAGCGTCAGAGATGCATGATACAGATCCCACAAGCAATTAACTGTCCCAAACCAAGCATCATGTCAAGAGCAGTCTAGCTAAGGATGGGATTAATACTTTAAAGCACAGAAGATAGCTGGCCATGTGAAACACAGAAAGACCAAAACCACCTGGAATGAAGCATTCACAGCTTGCTTTTTTGGAGTCCACAGCCCCAGGAAAGGACAACTGGATGGTAGCAGTTTGTAGAGCAGGAATGCTTAAGGGGACATACCTCTTGCACAGGAAAGCAAGATTTTGAAGGGGCAATACCAGTTCATTCTCTGCCATAATCCAGCCCCAGCAGCAGCTGATATGCATGCCCAATAACGCACACCTAACTAATATTATTCCTGTGTCATGTAAGATGAGCCAGGCAACGTTCAAATAAAAGGGAACAGAGCAGATCAATGAACCAGGAGGTCTGCTGGGAAAGGGCAGGCACCTCTACACAGCATTCAGGCTTCTCCACCGTACTCACGTCATCATTGTAGCCCATGTGCATCCCACAGTCAAGCATTACGTTTTTCCCAGCAATAGACACGAGGATACAGCTGCGCCCCACATCCTGGCCAGCTCCTGGACCCAAGCAAAGACAGACAAGTAAGACATCTCTGGGAATATTTACATTCACTTCCAAAGACAAGCATTTAAAGGCCTGTACAAACTTCCTAGCCCTCTTCTAATGCAGGAAAAGACTACATCCTTTCTTCCAAGCAAGCAGATCTGTTGGAGGGTAAACAAATGTGAACTGACTGACTGCATTCCCTAAGCTTATGAGAGGGCCTTCCAGCTGTAGCTGCAAAACTGCAGTAAATACAGCACTGTCCAAACCCATAAGAGGTTCAGGGCACATTTGTTCTCTGCCCACTGCTGTGCAATCGCAGCTACACAGTTTCAAATAAGAGCAAAATAATCTCTTATCTGGAAAAGATTACCATGGAACTCAAAAGTTCACAGGGCTCTGCACCTCCCCAAGCACTCTGCCTCTCAGTGAAAGCACAGCCCTCCATTAAACTCTAGTTAAGTCCATTTTGAGCCAGAAAACTATCCCTCAGGATAAAGCAATTCCCCTGCTTCGCACATCCTCTACTCTCTGTACGTAAACATGTCTCAACAGTTTCTGTCTGACCTATTAAAAAAAAATAAAAAATAAATCTACTTCTTCTGGATCTTTAGCACTGTTAAGTGAACTAATACTCAGTCTATACTGTCCAATACTGCAACACTTTTACCAGTACAGTCCTGTAATCTAAATAGAGTTGTCAGACTGTTCAAGTCCTATCTGCTTTAAAGACAGACAGAAGACAATGACACACTGACAAGAACAGGTTATGATGCTGCGCAGCTGTAACACGTATTGCACTATACCACCATGAGTGGGTTTTGCAGCATGAAAAGGCACGTGTGTCTCCAGCAGTGTAACACACATCACTTTGAATTCTAAATTCAGTTTTTCAGTGTTTCTATTTCAGGATTATTTTAGATTGGACTTACCCAAGGGAGTGACTTTTATTTCGGGCATCTTAACAAACTCTAAATCTCAAACTGCACGGCAAATTATTTCAGAAACAGTCTACTGGGGGCCTCAAAAAGAAGAGAAGATTCAGCTGTTTTTACAGCTGCCATTTCAATTATTTTTCAGTGTCGGGCAGAAGACTTAAGCAGAAGCCCAACTTCTTCCTAGATGGAAGACAGAAAACATAAGTCAGATCAACACGCGGACAATTAACAACTGGAACTTCAGGCTTCGATAATCACCCTCACCACTACGAACCAGCAAACAGGAACGGCTCTGCCGCCGTGACGGGAAGAGGCAGGGAGAGCAGAGGGCTCCCGCTCCGTGCTGTTTATTGGCACCACCTACAGCTCTCCCAGCACCACCTCCAGGCCCCCAGGCCCGCCGCCCTCCTGAGGTAAAACCTGCCTGAGGCGCAGGCGGGGCCGGCCCCGGCGCTCCCGACGCGCCGGGCCCCCGCAGCGGAGCGCACCCCACACACCCCCCCGGAGCAGAGACTCCCCCCGGCCCGGCGGCGGCCCCCCCGCCTCACCGAGGCCTCACCGAGGCCCCGCCGAGGCCCACCGGGCCCCACCGCCCTCACCGGCTCCGCTCCCGTCCGCCACTGCGCAGGCGCGGCCGCCCCGCCCCACCCCCGCCGCGCGGGGACTGCTGGGGCTGCGTGATGACGTCAGGCGCCGGCGACGCCGCAAGCGGAGCGATGGCGGGCGAGGCGGCCGCCTTCAGCCTGCGGGAGGTTCTCGCCGCCTTCCAGGCGTGCGTGACCGAGCGGCGGGAGGTGCTGCTGGGCCCCTACCTCAGCGGCTGGCGGGGGCTCATCCGGTGAGTGCCCGCGGCGCCCCCCCATCCTCCCCGCAGCCCGCGCCCGCCCGCTAACGGCAGCCTGTCTTACCCCCTCAGGTTCCTGCACAGCCTGGGCGCCATCTTCTCGTTCATCTCCAAGGACGCGGTGGCCAAGGTACAGATCATGGAGAACTACTGCCGCGGCCAGCAGCGGGAGAAGTACGTGTCGCTGCAGTCCATGGTGCAGTACGAGCTGGCCAGCGGGGTGGTGGATCTCCAGAAGCGATCGGGGCGCCCCGACTCCGGCTGCCGCACCGTCCTGCGCCTGCACAGGGCCCTGCGCTGGCTGCAGCTCTTCCTGGAGGGGCTGAGGACCGGCCGGGAGGACTCCAGCACCTCCGTCATCTGCACGGACTCCTACAACGCTTCCCTGGCTACCTACCACCCCTGGGTGGTTCGCAAGGCCGCCACGGTGGCCTTCTGCACGCTGCCGTCCCGGAACACCTTCCTCGAAATCATGAACGTGGGCACGCCCGAGGAGGCTGTGGCAATGCTGGGTGAGGCCTTACCCTATATCTCTGATGTCTACAGCATCACCCAGGAGCTCTTTGCCCAGCATAAGCTGCTTGACCTTCCTTGAGGGGAGGGACGTTAAAGAGCCACGCCACACTCTGAAAGAAGTCGGGTGAACTAGGTGGAAACAGGGTGTTTTCACAGACACACGGGGGTCTGGTTCTCTGTCCGTGGTCACTCTGTCTCTCCTTTTCTAGTACGGAGCTGACAGTTGCAAAGCTATTCAGGATGCCTTAGTTTATAAGAGAAAAAATGCACGTTTTTTTTTATAGGTGTATATATTTATCTGGGCATGTAGAGACTCAGCTCTACAGTAAGAAAAAACACTATTAGTGCGCTCAAGGGATTTCCTTTCCTGGAATCACCTTCAACTCTCCAGCCAGACTGGGACGTGGGGGGTGTGTTTTCTTTTTTAAGCCAAACTCTGCAACTTCAGCTTCTCTGTGTTTATGCCAATAGTGAGGACCTCATGTGACAGCACAACTCACAGATGTGGTATCTGAGCACATCAACACTACATGTGAGCTCACTTTGCCCTTCAGTTTACAAGCTGTTTCCTTGAATAGATCTGGGGAGGGAGGTTCCCCTCTGATACAGTTTAACCTCTAAAATAAAATCATGAGTAATGTGTCTCTGAAAGCAAGCTCTTTTCCTTGTGCTCACAGACTTATTGGATTACTGCTGCTAACTGTGTCCCCGAGAATTAAAGAAGGAAATGGTGCTGCATGTCATTACTGTACAAGACCGTTCTTTGTGCATAAATCCATTAAGCAGGACCTTCCTTCTGAGTAGCTTCCGCTGTCCATTAATCTCTGCTTCATACATCTGGGGGTGTGGAAGAGATTTCAGTACGTACTGCTCAATACTAGGTATCAGCTGGAGACTGTACCTTATCTGTTTTCCAGCCATGCTTCTAGATTGTGTTCTCACAATTTATTTTTTTTTTTAATGAATGTGTCAAATGCCTACAAAAATGACTACTTTGTCTGGGGAGAAATCTGAACTTGTACTGTAAGTCACTACTTTGTGAGGCATATGGCTTCTATTGCAAATCACTGTATAGACTAGCTGGTGTGTGCATGTATATTTACGCACACCTCCCAAAGTATGTAAAATGGAGTTTACTTAGCTTCTTGAAAGCTGAAAAAGCACTACATTGTTCAGGATTACATGAACGTTTGGGGGAGGAGGGAGAATCCCCCAGGCTGTAACACATCGTGATTGTATCTCAGATAGAAGGCACTTTGATCTAATGTAACACTGAATGATTCAGGAAATCACTATTACCTCATGGAGATTAAACAAACTGGACATTAAATGATGTGAATAACATACTTCTGAAGAGTATCCTTCACAAAGCTTGCTTGCTTTGTGGTGTTGGAAAGAATGTAACTTACAGTGGTATCTATTAATATCTTACCCCTCAGCAGCAGTGTTTCATTTACCCAGTGATCAAATGTACAACCAGCTGTCACGAGTAACCCAGATGAAGTTAACCAGCTGTGCACTGAGCTCCTATTCTGATTAGTCACATCTGTCAACAATAACTTTTGCCTGAAGACAGGAAATGTTAATGTCCTTCAACAACCTAAATGGAGGTTTAGTTGCTACGCTATGAAAACACAAATATTGTTCCCTTTCTGCCAAGACCACCTTAAAATGATTACATAGTTCCATAGGATAAATCCATATATTAAAATGGAGCAGTTCCATGTTGCAAGCTACAGAATACCTCTGCTGTCCCATATAGATATAGCTGGCATTTCATCTGTGTAGTGTAGTAAATGCCTTAAACTATCTCAAGTAATGTTGTGTGTCAATTGAAAAAGTGTTTTGGATCTCCTGGGAGTTCAATGCAGAAAGGGTAGTATGACCACAAGGGAAAATTACTTTTTCTCCCTTATCACATTCATTCTCAACTATTCCTCTTTTGAGATAAACATTAATGCTGAAAATGAACTTGATTTTTGCCATTAAAGAATCAAACTTTCTCAGTAGGGAAAAAAAACCCAACTTTGTTGTAAGTTTAGTAAGTAAAATACAGCTTTCCATCAGGCTGCACGCTCTCATTTAAACAAGGTACTGCCTAATGATAACTTTATGTTCCCGGTGTCCTGCTCTGTCTCCAAATGACAGGAACCTTTTTAACAGCCCCGGTTAGTTACCCCTGAGTAAAACTAAGGTTCTGCACTTGGCTTTGGGCAAGTTTTGTCTGGCAGCTTTCACTAATGGGGCCAAATTCAGCAGAGTAAAACCTTCACCTGCAGTGACTGGTGCACTGGAAAGCTGCAGCAACATACAGATTCGCTAGAGGGAGCTTCAATATTTTGCACTAAAGTCCACCACATAAACTATCCCCTAAGCCGCAGTAAGTGTACCTGATTTCACATGAAAGTGTGGATGGAGTAAATAATTGCCTATGTGTGACTTCTGCACCATTCCGACAGCTTTGCCCCCCGCCACGCAGTTGAATTTGTATCTCGACCTTTTTAAAAGTTACATAGTTAAAGCTAACACTTCAATATTGCATTAAGGGGAAGGTATCCTTAAAAGGATGTCAGGATAAACATACCTCTATAGCATAGCTCTAGATCTGCATCTGTTGCTTGCCTGAAGTACTCAACACTTCACTTCCTGCAGCGTACCTGCTTCTCTTCATACATAGGAAAATATTCTACCCTTGTAGTGAAAGTGGTATATCACTTTGGCAGTATAAGCAGTCCTCAAACCAGGACAATGATACAGTATAAATATATAATAAGCCAATAAAATGCAGTAAATTGAACTTTCCAATTCAGAGCTATCCTGTTTTCTAAATTTCAAACCTGACAAAAAAAAAATTGCAAACCATGACGCAACCTAAATTACCACACTGTGGAACTTGCACCTCAACCAAAGGTTTGGAACCGAAGTGAACATCCCAGCTCAGTGTGAGAAAGATTTACATCAGCCAACAACAACTTCCTAAAAATAGCAGCATAGCTGAGTATTGGCTCACCAACATTGCCTTCTAGGAACGGTCTGCTCCACACGCCTTCTTGCCGTGCACTGAGGAAGATTTGGTTATCTCCAGGATGAGGTGACCTTGAATTTAAAAAACAAAATAATAAAAATTACTGTTGTGTGAGCCTTTTACCACTACCCTTTAGTTCAGGCAACTCAACATATTATTCTGAAGTTCATTTAAGAATAAACCATGTGACATTCTTTCAGTGCGGGCTGCTTCTAAGCAGGGAGCACGCAAGTGAGCGCTTGGATCAGAGACAGCCAGGGAGAAGCTCGGATAACTGCAGGAAGCGAGTGGATTGTTTCCTCCTCATCCTCGTATGGGTAACGGCTGTATGACGGTATCGGGCAGCGTTCTCCACCAGGCACACCTCGGCTTGCGGGATCCCGCGCCCATCAAAGCGCGCTCCCCTTGGGGGTGCTCTGGATGAACAACCCGCACCGGTTACCGTCTGCTCCCAGCTCAAGCTCACAGGTCCAGTTGTTTGTGAAAACTGTGAACAGGGACTGTTTCGAAAGCACATTCCATTAAGGATGTTGTTTCTTGTTTGGTTGGGGTTACCGCAAAGGACGTGTGTCCAAACTGGGGTGGGTAACCCCCGTTTGCCACCTCTCCTGCAGGAAGCCCAATTTCCAGAGCTGTGACAATGAATTCGGTGAGTCGCTCTGCTCGAGCACAGGAGAGCAGGATTAGGCCGGCGGTTTGCACCCAAGCACGCTCACAGGGTACTGCTGCGTATTTGACTATTGCCCATGAAGCACAGAGTTACACATGTAATGCATTTTGCTAAGCAAATTATTCCCCATTATTTTCATTCCTCCGAGTTCTATTTAAAGAGACTTCCCGGGAACTGATGAGACTGGATCCCCTGTCCCCTGTTCCCTCTCCCACATTCGCTTGGAGATTTCTTTGAAACCTTTTCCCCAAAACAGACAAATAATGGTCCCTGACCTGCTGCTGTGCTTGAGCTTTGGTTACGCAGCAGCCCTCAAACCCACGTGCCTCTCGGCTCAGTTTAGCCGGCCCGGTGACTATATCATAGGAGGCTTGTTCCCGTTTGGAATGGACACCGTAAACCTGACGGCGCGATCCGAGCCCACGGTAGTGGCGTGCGAAAGGTAAGAGGAACGTTAGCTTCATTAGTACATGGTAAGTTGGGTCACTCGGGCTGGGAAGAGAAAGGAAAAGAAGTGCTGATAGCAACCGGTGGTCTCACAGGCGAATGTTAGAGGTGAGATGGAGACAAAGGTCGGCTCTGAGCGCCGGTGTACTGCGCGGTCCCTTTCTGATCCTGAAATGGAAAATGTTTTTGCATTTTCTCGAGGCTATTCTGCAGTCAAACTCCAGACGAGACCAACCCCACCTCGATGAAAGCTTTCAGCAGCACTGGCTTCCTTAGCGTTTTGAATCCAACACTCACCCAAAGGTGTCAACGTTGCTTTTGCTTCCAGATGGAACGGGAAGCAGGCGCTGCACTCCGCTGGCAGGTGACACACGTTGTGATGCTGCCATTGCCTTTTCTGAGGTGAAAGGACTCTCAGTACTGTGCACAAGGCACAGCAGGACACGAGATCGCCTGGCTCGCAGGCTTGCCGGTGTGTCAGCAGCATTTCCTACTCAGTTACACCAAGGTGGCTCACGCCACCACGTTACGAGCTCCTGACAGCTCTTTGTGAGGAGAATGAAAAGACACACGAGTGTCCTACCTGCTGCTTTGGCACGGGAAAGCACGGTCCAAAATCTTTCCATCTTCGCAGGCCACGAGGCAGGGAATATGCCCAGTGCTCTGAGCTGTACAGCGGAGGAAAATCCCAGGAAGAAGGACATCTCTCCTGAATGAGCACTTTGGGAACCATGGGCTTCACGGCTGAAGTACACAGAGCCAAGAGCAGGAGGTCGTCTGAGTCTTGACCCCCACAGCTGGTCTCTCTATACCTCTGTTTCTCCTCCTGTGAAGCACAGAGGATATATTTGCTGACAGACAAGATTAATTAGATTTGAAAGGTGCTCAGAGCCTCTCGACTCACAGTACAAAATCTACAAAGGCCGTGGGTCCAGGGATGCTCGGGTGGCAGTGCCGCGACAGACAGGATGCCGAGATGTCCAAGGATGTGGAATAAGCGGATCACCACTGTAACGGCACTGATAGACCACACAATTCCCTCTCTCCTCTTATTGCAGGTTATTTGCAGACGGGCTAATATGGGCTCTTGGGATGAAGTTTGCTATCGATCAGATCAACAATTCCACTTCGCTTCTGCCGGGAGTAAAGCTGGGCTACGACATGCACGACACCTGCTTTGAGCCAGCGGTGGCCTTACAGCCCAGCTTGCTCTTCCTGACCCGAAACGGCACAACGGGCATCGGGGTTCTGTGCAACTACACCCACTACCAGCCTCGTGTGACCGCGGTGATCGGACCGCATAAGTCAGACCTCTGCCTGGTAACAGCCAAGCTATTCAGCTTCTTCTTGATCCCACAGGTAAAGAAACTCTCTGGAGAAGCAAGAATTCTCCTTTTTGGTGCGGGAAGGGTTTGGAACAACAACAATGCTCTAGGTCTTTGACCACTAAAGCGGAGATACTGGTCTTTCCTCTGCCACAGATTTCCTAAGTGATTTTGGGTAGGTCATGAAACTTCCCTCCTGGAACACGCTCCATTGTTTATTACCCGGAGAGAAAAGAGGGATAAACTCAGGCCGCTCTGTGATCCAGGTAAAATGGGAATAACGGAGCTCCCAGCGTAAAGCGGGAGGATCCCATGAAAATACATCTGTGACTGGAAGCACTCAGTTGCCACAACAGAGCGAGCTGTAACAGTCAGGGAAATTTAGCCCTGAGCTAAGATATTACTGAATCTTGGGTGTGTCACCCTTTGTAGAAAGTAGCTAATTATCATTGTCATTAATGATAAGGGCTGGTGCTGTGATGATGGACACAAATGGAAGGGGATAGCCATGTGGGACAGCGCTACAGGAGGCAAGTGACAGGGGCCAGTTTGTGGTTCTCTTGGTAAATGCAGCCAGGATGGACCTATTCCTTTAGAGTTCTTCCTTCCCACTATCCTGACCCAGCAGTTTGGAAAACCTAGTGCCCCGAGACGAAGCAGAGGAAGTGGAGAGTGATCTGGACTGTGAACGCTGCCCTCAACTTTACTCTCTGCCTCGCTTTCTCTCTTATCTTCTAATTTCCAGGTCAGCTATGGAGCCAGCAGTGAGAAGCTCAGCAACACGGAGCTGTACCCATCCTTCTACCGTACTGTCCCCAGTGATAAGAACTTGGTGGAAGCTGTGGTCCTGCTACTGAACACGTTTGGATGGAACTGGATTGCCACCATTGGAAGCGATGATGAATACGGCCGAGGAGCACAGGGGCTCTTCTTAAGCACAGCTGGAAATCACAGTATCTGCATTGCATTTGACGGGCTAATCCCTACAGACCTTGCAGACCCCAAAGCCCAAAACCAACTGGAAGATACCGTTAAGTTAATTAACAATACCAAAGTCAACATCATTGTCCTTTTTGCCTTTAGTCAGCCAGCCCAGGCCCTGCTGGAACACAGCATCAGGATGGGACTGAGCGAGAAAGTCTGGATCGGCACCGAAGCCTGGATTTTGTCTGACATCGCTGCCTCCATCCCAAATATTCAGAGCGTTGGGACAGTCTTAGGCTTCATTATGAAAGCAGGCACAGTCCCTGGCTTCCAGGAATATGTTGCCGACCTCTTTACCTCTGTTCAGCAGGATCAATTTTGCCAGGAGTCTAGAGAATTCAACCACCGCGTGAACTCTGACGTGCTGGACGCACGCTGCAAAGAGTGTGACCACATCTCGCTGCACGACGTCTCGTCCATGCTAAGCCGCTCACAAATACAACCTGTGTACGTCGCAGTCTACAGCGTGGCTTACGCACTGCACAGAGCGCTGGGGTGCACCCACCAAGCGTGTCCCAAAGCATCCGTCAGATCTTGGCAGGTGAGTAACGGCCAGGGGGACAAACAGCCATTTTTTTAGCCAATCTATACATCAGAGCTGCACACAGCCAGGCAGGGAGGGGGGTGACACTGCGCTGTGCCCCTGCCCGGGCTCTGATACAACCTCGGCAATTCCCTCAGCCCATCAGCCCCTACGCCAGCGCACCGCGCCGTCTCCGCTGCCGGCTACGGCTGCGTTCTCCTCCCCAGGGCTACGTTCTGGCTCCCACTAATTGGGCTTGGCACAACAGAGCAGTTGATAACACAGCCAGAAGGCCGAGAGCTGCAATCAGCCTACGTAAGGGACAACCGATTTCAGCCAGAAATTAGCTTCCTGCGTTATCATCCTCCAAGCAAGAACACCAACTGTACCAACACTTACTGTCCTTTCCCATTTTTCTCCTCAGCTGCTGCGCTTCATGAATACCCTCCCGTTCAAGGTGAACGGCCAGAGCTTCAGGTTTGATCAATCCCATGGCACAAACGCTGGCTACAAGCTCGTATTCTGGTCCTGGAAAAACAGCACCCTTACTTATCTGCCTGTTGGCGACTACGAAGAGTCCTTGCACATCAATAAGTCCCAGATTCAGTTTCACACTGCAGATCAAAAGGTAAAGGCAGTGGGCAAAAGCATAAACAATCACAAAATGAAGTAAACTCTTTCGCTGCTTCATCAGGACTGTTCACAAGGAGCTGTTTGTCTGCATGCTCCTCCTACAAGCTCTGCGCAGGACCCAGTTCTTGCTCCTCTGCAAACACGTAACCCACATCCATTTGTAGAAAAAGGTATTCCAGCACTGTTTAAGACTCGGGCACAGGTTGGATCCCAGCACAGCCAATTTCTTCTAATTTCTTTGGTGATACGGTGCTTCTCCTGAAAGTGTCCGGCTGACATTCCTTCTTCCTTTTGCCCAGGAGCCTACGTCAGCGTGCTTCAGACACTGTAAACCAGGACAATTCAAGCAAATAAAAGGATTCAACCTTTGCTGCTATGACTGTACAGATTGTCCAGAAAACACCTTCTGGAGCGCTAAAGGTGAGGTCTGAGAAATTCAATGGCTTTAACTGTCTCCATTATGTCTGTCTCCTAGCTGAGGTCACACAGGCTCACAACAACCAGTTGTGAGTTCTTCCTCCATGCAGCATTGCCAGGGCAGAACATCCCTCTTCTTCTGCTGTGCATTGCTCAGTCTTGCTCTACAGATCTTCAGTGGGGGACCCTCCTCTGTCGATCCCAAAGAGAATGCGTAAGGACAATGCGTATGTTTTATCTCAAGAAATAGGAGAGAGGGGTATGATGAAATTCTGGGGTTGTAGGTAGAAGAGAGGCATATGATGAAATTCTGGGATCTTTTGGAAGCTGGTGATCCTTCCTGGGGAAGGGAAACAGAGCCAAGAAATATGTGGATCCTTTTGGGGGGGAGGGTGGACATGCGGAGGGAAAAAAAACAGATTAAACTATCCCAAGGCTTTGGAAATCCAATACACTTAAGAAGGGAGGGAAGCAGGCCAGGCAGCACCCAAACCAGCTGCCTAATTCACGACTGCGATCCCTCCTCAAGGACTGCCTGCAGCAGGGGAGCAGCACTCCGCTGCAAGGTGGTCATCAACTTCTCGCTGCTACTTTGCAGACAGCTCCACCTGCACGCCCTGTCTGGAGCATCAGTGGTCCCCTGTCCAGAGCACCCAATGTTATGACCGCAGCGAGAGATACCTCTTTTGGAACGAGCCGCTCACCATTGCCTTGCTAACGTTGATGTCCATCACCATATCCTTGACTTGTTTGACAGCAGTGCTCTTTGTAAGGAACCTCGAGACTCCCCTTGTGCAGGCTTCTGGGGGCACACTGAACCTCTTTGCCCTGTTCACACTCACGCTGCTGTGTCTCAGCTGCTGCCTCTACATAGGCAAGCCCAGTAACCACCTTTGTATGATCCAGCAGATAGTCTACGCCCTGTGCCTCAATGGCTGTTTCTCTACGTTCTTCATCAAGTCCCTCGAGGTCACCCTTGTGACAGAGTTCCCTCGCTGTGCCCCCACCTTCTTGCACTGGGTGACGCAGAGGAGGGCCTGGCTCCTCGTCGCCTTCTGCCTCCTCACCGAGTGCTTGCTCTGTTTCTGCTATCTTCACCTGGGCCCCGACTACCTGGTGGCTGATTACAAGTCACTGCCCACTGAAGTTCTGCTCGTGTGTAACACCAGGTCCTGGCTGGCCTTTGCGCTGATGCACGGCTGCAACGGCTGCTTAGCCTGCGTCTGCTTCCTGTGCACGTTCATGGTACGCACTCTTGGGAAGAAGTACAACGTTGCCAGGGGGATCACGTTTGCCATCCTAATCTATTTCATCATCTGGATCTTCTTCATTGCTATTTTTGCCACGCTGAAGACAGTCCTGAGGGCTGTTACTCAGATTGCTACCATTCTGACAACCAGTCTGGGTATCCTGGGGACCTACTACGTCCCTAAATGCTATATCATCTTGCTTAGGCCTGATCTGAACACGGTGGATTACTTCCAGAATTCCATCAAAGAGGAGCCAGAGGAGGACTCTCAATAAACCATATCCATCCCACCTGCTTCTCAACAGAAGCTGGCTCTGTTTTAATGAGATAATTCTGTTTATGATGACTCCATAAGCTATGGTCCCAGATACAGCCATGATATAAAATACAGCCTTATCCAGCAGGCTGAACGCCAGGACCAGAATTTTTAAGCTGCAAAAGCACAGGGCTCTACTCCATGAGCTAAAGCAAAATGTCCCCAGCAGAGCAGTATGCATCCCCTCTGTAGCTAACCGCCCGTTTCATCACCCACAAGGAGCCAAAAGCAGGTCCAGTTAAGCAAACAGCCTACGGTGCCGATACTTTACATCAATCTCAGGTCTGGCAACCCGAGCTAGAAGCCTCACCTGGACCACCTTCCTGTAAAGCCTGCTGGTAATTTCCACTTCTTAGTAACTAGATAACCGCTCCAGAGACATATCCGTGAATCCTTTCCCAGGCCTTATAAGACCTTTCAAATATATTCAACAGCACAGAAATAATAACTAGAAAAATAGAAGGGAATCATCTGAAAAGGTGTGAGATTACAGATCACAAAGAGAAATCCTTGCGATTAACTAATGATACCGAGTACCTACTGACACAGGATCCTCTAAAAAGGCCTTCTCCTAGGGAGACACATCAGAAAACAGCTCCTGTGCAGGTCTCCTCCCGTCAGGCGCAGGAAGGAGCTGAGGAGGGGGAGGTAACAGACAGGGAGACCCGAAGGTTCTGCTCTGTAATTGCAGTCCGTACACATCTGTGTGTGTTTGCGCACTTGCTTTATTAAAAGTGGAGTCAATGACATCCTGCAGCTCTGGGTCTCTTTTTTCACGGTGACAGTCAATGTAAACTTTTCACCATTAAGCTGTGAAACTGTACGGTTCTAATGGCCACCAGGATCCTTAAGACAGCCCTTCCCCATCGTCCCTGTAAATAAGATTCTGTGACGGAACACACCGACCCCCTGGGCTGCCCTCTCTCCTGTTTAAACAGAGGGGCTCCGACTTCGCAGTGTGGCACTGAGTAAGTTTTGCTCATTTTTGACTGAAGTTGAGAGGACACCACCTGGACAGGTATACATGAAGTTAGGAATGTAGGGGATGAGTACACAAAGAAACCGATAGGTCATACCCAAACTGAAGCACAAGGAAACAACTGTGTTCAGAGCAAGAAGGGCTGATTATTTTGACTCTTAAATGAAATAAAAGATTGCAAGGCTAAGCAAAGCTTCTGATGACAACCACTGCTCTTCTAGTTCATGGTATCGTTGGTACTCTACTGCCCCATATTAACTGAGAACTGGTCCTTATATATCATTGAGTATTGAAACAAAACACAAGCAAGAACTTGTATTTCTCAAGAGATTTCACAGTTTCATTCCAAGTCAGAATAACTAGTTATTCAAGACAGAATCCCAGTAAAACAGATTTCTTTCACATAAGTTATGTTGTAAAAGTTTAGATTTCATAATGGAAATATTTATCATCATTTCATACTTCTTTTACAATATGAAATTCAGCTTTGATATTATTGTGATGAAACAAAAAGCTGAACCTTCCAAATTCAATGTTTAAATTTCTATTAACTACTTTTTTCTATGGAAAAAAATTCTTTTTGAATTTTTGTGACTACTTTGTCACAAAATCTATAGAAACCATTCGATATGTAAAGGCAGATATAAAGAGTATATTACCCATTCAAATTTCAATTCACTCATTTGTGTTTCATTAACATGCATTTGCAAAGAACAGGGAAATGAGGGCAAGACGCACGGAAATGAGCAGCGTGCAAATCACGCTATCCAAAGTCACGGCAAAAAGTTCCTCCCATCTCAAAAAACATGCAAAAATCACCAGAGAGAAACATTTCTTACCCGGTGAGACCTTCTGCAAAGGGGACAAAATAAATCAAACACCTCTGAGGAATAAGAAATACCTCTGTCCTGTATTTATACACGTAGCACAGCCCCTGCTCGCTGAAGAGCAGAACTCCCCTGCCCTGGTTTCTGGCTGGTGGTTTGCCCCATTAAGCAGCCGATTTACAAGAACAGGTAACAGTGGTCGTTTCAGAAGGCAGGACAAAGAAACACTCATACAAGAAAAACATAGACTAGCTCCCTCACAAAAGGTGCTTGCTCAGTATAACCAGTTCATATCTAGTTTATGTTATGAATATGAAGGTT
Source organism: Anarhynchus alexandrinus (assembly GCA_008711295.1). Classification (NCBI taxonomy): domain Eukaryota; kingdom Metazoa; phylum Chordata; class Aves; order Charadriiformes; family Charadriidae; genus Anarhynchus; species Anarhynchus alexandrinus. Next base: position 1,340,574 of record VUYV01000204.1, on the reverse strand, counting down.
TACGCATCAGTTACACAACAAAGGATGATCCTCTAAAGCGCTGAGTGTGGAGGCTCCACGAAACGTACGGGTCTAACCCTCTGCAAATCCTGCCAGCGCTTTGCCGCTAGGGAGTATGGTATGGGAGAATTTCACAAGCCTGCTTCTGTGCATGCAAAAATCATCTCTAATTGTCAGTCTGCCTGCTTGTATCGGCTGCCCCTCAGCCACACACGCACCCTCTAGACAGGACTTTCTGCACAGATGGCTTCACACTGGAAGAGGGCAGATTTAGATTAGGTGTCAGGAAGAAATTATGGATCACACAGCAGTTCTCAGCCTCACAACACTGCTGTGCAGAAGCTGCCCTTGCTTTGCTTTATTCATCCAGATTTTCTAGGTCTTTCAAAGTGTTTACTATGACTTACCAGAGCTAAGCTGCTGCAGCTGCGTGCACAGGTGATACAAGCTGATGAACTGGGTCTGCTCTGCTCATCTTCATGACTGCAGGATCCTTATCCCTCCCTGACAGAGTCCCAGCACCACAGTCCTCTTTGTCTTAAATATTTTCAGAGCTAATAAGGATGTCTGGCACTTTTGGTATTTATTACAATACTGTGGTATTTATACTTTTTGGTATTTATACTTTTTGGTATTTATTACAATACTGTGCTCTACACTATATTTTTTTGTAATAAATGTGAATACACATCTATTACACTTCTGCACTTTTTATTACACACCTCTGCACTTCCAAAAGGCTGGAGAGAAACCAGCCAGCCCAGGACAGACAGCCGTGGCAGAGACCAAGCAAGGACAGACAGAGTACCTTGGTCTACACAGCATCACAGTAATAATCAATAGTGTCTCACTGTCCACTTATATACCACAAAGATTGCCACGTGCACTAGTGTAATATGAGGTGGCTAATTAGGTATACTGCACTACCAACTATCAGCCAACAGTTACTATTAAATATTAGCCACTTAGTGCCTCTTCATGTCAAGAAAAGTGGCAGCTACCACTCTACTGTCACTTTTCCTCACAGCGCAGATGCAATACAGTAGAGAGATTTCTCTTTTATCACGCTGCATCATGGAGGAATGATAACAGCGTCTCTCTTTCCATTCAAAAGCAAAGGATACAACATGATCCAACACGTTTTAACCAATGCCATCATACTTATCCTTTCACAAACCTGGTAAAAGTACAATCTGACTCCAGCACAATTGTTAAAAAACTGATTTCACGTTACCGAAATCAAGCAACTAGCCAAGGCCAAGTCCTTTCTCACAGTGAAAACAGAAATACTTTAGTAAAGGCTGTTCACAGTAATTTTTTTTATCCTTGAAACAATCTTTATTCTACACTCCTTTTGCAAAAAATTATGTCAGTGTAAAACGGCAAACCGTGAAAGGGGAAAATGGAAAAACTACATTACTACCAAATTACCACAGTACTACCAAACAGTAACAAGTAAATATCTGAACTTCAGTAAAGCCTTTGTCTTTGACAAAAGTACTCCTCAGTGTGATTAAAGATAGCAAAAAGTCTGACCTGGAGATTGGAAGTCCTTGTTTCTGCAGACTGCAGCAAGTCTTCATGAGTGTGTCGTTACACCTGCGAATCTCAGCAGTATTCCTCACTTCAGCGCTGTGACTTAATGCTTCTCTGCTATGAAATAACTTTTGATCATCATTCCAGAAGTTGAGAAGGAAAATATCAAATATACCTCTATTGCTTTTCTTTCCGGCAGCAGAGCTACAGCCATGATAGATTGACTTTTCTTTTTCTTTAGGAGGGAAGCGGGGGGTGGGGAAAGAGGGAGGAAGGGAAAAGGAGCTGATTAAATTGTTCAACCAGCTCTGGTCAGCTGCAGACAATTCACACGAGGTCAGCTGGAGTCCATCAGGCCCTGCAGTAAAAAGCTGCAAGAGCATGTCCAAAATTGTGATCATTTAATAGTTACCTAACTGGGAAAATGCTGGCCAGACCATTTTGCACCCTACGTAAACAAATATGGTTTGAAAAGGAGAATATGGGAAACTCTGCAAGACTTTCTCCCAGGCTTTTATAAAAATCTGCTGCAGAATTGCACCATTTATAATTGGTGCCTCCCTATTAACTAGGATTTTGTCTCTCCCTTTGCTGCTTGTTCTCTACCAGCTATGAAGAGGGAATCAAGCTGCAAAAGCTGCGGTTGTTCTTTCTACGTGAACCACTCAGACCTTACAGGGCAGCTGGGTGTCCTTGTGCTGCGTGACACACACACCGTGCTTTAAGGCTTACCAGTTAGTCTGCAAAGTGGTGTCCTAACGATCCCAGCTCGTCTCTGCTGGGAGTTTGTGCGCAGAGTCCAGAAAAAGGGAATATTCACAGGAAACAGCTGGGTTTTACCAGCGGATTCATCTCCTGGGTCTGCAGGCAGGAAAACTTGTCCCAGCTCATGTCTTTGTAACAGGACGTATCCTCATTTTTTACTTCCACAAACTTCCTTCAGCTTTTCCTGTGTACCTACTCCTGCCAAGCTGTGAGGGGGAGAAGCTCAATAATTAAGAGGTAGGGCAATTTAAGGGAAAAGCACAACTTCTGCACCAATATATTCGTCATCAGCTCAAAGCTACAGCTCTTCTGGTGAATGGCAGGGTCTTGCGTTTGCGGTCAGATGTCATTAACCCGCACAGAAGAGTGAGGGCCCTGCGCTTCCATCATCTGTGACCCCGTTTAGCCGTGAACGTTTACAGGGCTCCTGCCATGCTTTGAACTGTAAGCACTTCTGAAGTACCGTTAAATCACCGAACTCCCAGCTGCCTATCATTAGCTCCTGAACCATCTCCTGTCGAGAGGACAAAACTTCAGTGTGGCGGGGGAGGGGGAACAGAGTAAGATTCAACCAGTATTTCATCATTTTTGAATAAAAGATAATGCAGTAGTGCAAAGAACTGAAGACATACACTGTGGTTATCACATAAAATTAAAAGCTTTTTAGTGTTTAAAATAGCATTTACACATAAGCAGCTATATATTAACTATACAGACACTTGGGTTTTAATACAATATCTACAAAAAAGAATTCAATTATGCAATAGACATTTAACAGGAACAGTGCAGTCCATGCTAGTAAGAGGTCACTCTTTGAGTAGAACCAATTCTAGAATAGGTGATAGTCTGGGTTTTCATTATTTAAAATCATGTAACTTTGTTCCTCTACTGTACATAAAATTCTTTACATGTATTTCTAATCACTGATTAGAATTAATAATTTTAAGTCAATCTTATTACAATCCAGTTAAATGCAAAACAAAAACAATTACATCAACTCATGAGCCGTCAAGTCTCAAGATGGGACTGCCCATTTGAATAGAACAAAAATAATATCAAAAGTCAATGTCTGTGCATCATTGCTTGCCATCCAATATACCTTTGGATAAAGTGTCCAGGGGACTGTTACCTTTGAAAAGCAGATTTATTAACAGGAGGTAAAAGACAATAGCAGTGCTTTTAAGACTATTTGCCAAAAAACTTACTCCTTGGAGTTAATATACTGGGTGGGTGCACTACCCCTACAGATACTGCCTCCTTTGGATAGGAGACGTCATCCCAAACTGTTTTCTCATCGTTTTTTATGATCTTCCAAACATACCTGTTAGTCCCTGTTAAAAGCTGTCGGCAGGTATGCACGAACGTTAAGCTCAGGTGCAGAGCACGGGCAGCCGTTGAGGGTCTCACTTCCAGAATAAAAACGTCAACTATTTAAGGCTCCCGTTACGAGGTTGTTTCCATGCCCTACGCAGCAACCCCCTAACTTCTCGCTGTGGTCAGAGGCACAGGTCATGCCTTCCAGAGCCCAGCCAGGGCCGGTCACTTGACGTTAAAACCAGAGAAAAATGCGAGGCCCCGGTGAGAGAAAGAGGCAGTTCTGCAGGACTCCAGCCTTCAAACTTCCTTCCACCTGGCACAGTACTCCCTACCGTAAGGAGCTTGGGTGGCATCAGTGGCACTTCTTTCTGCAGGTAGCGCTGTACCCCACAGGAGAAACTTGCACAATTGGGCCCCAAGGCCCCCGCGTTGCAAAGACACATGCACATGCATTGAACGCCAAGGATGGGATTTGGGAAATCTCCTGTCTTCGTTCACTTCTGACAATTGAGCGCTAGCAACGTTTCAGGCCTACCTTTGCCTTCACTCAAACCAGCCTCTCCGCTGTTCGCTACCCGGCGGGGAAATCAAGCTTTTGTTTCACGCGCAGTGGCCATTATGTATTGCACTGTCCACAGAAGGGTCATTTACATTCTCCTACTGCTCTTTGTAACTAGCGGGTTCTACGCGCCGTACGGTACTGACCAGCGGCACATCTGTCGGTACATTCAGAGCGCTCCTCGCTCGCCTGAAACGGACGCCCGTTTGCGGGGGAAGCTCGTTCAGGCTGGATTTAGCAGCCCCATTTCCTCAGCGGATGAACGCTTTCCCACACCGGTGTTACGGACCGTCAGCCTCATCCCAGAGTTACCCACAAACACGCAAGTATATAACACAGTCGTTTCAACGTAGCAGCAAAGACCAGCAAGACACACAACAGTTTCTGCCAACAGCATAACAACAAGACAAAAAACCCCAGCAGGTGTGTAAACTGCAACTCTTCAAAAGACATAAGGAAATTAAACACGTTTCTTCCGTGGGTGAAAGCTCAGCTCCCAGCTTTAATCCCTGTTGGAAATACCTTATCAGAATGACAGTCTTTTCCTCCAGCCCTGTAAGTTCTGCCTGAAGACAAAGTGGGCCAGAAAAGTTGTAATATATAAGAGACCAGAAAAGTTAAAGTAATTTCAAAGTAGAATCACTAGTGATTGTCAGTAAAGTCACAGACTTCTTAACAGTGTCTCCCGGAGACGTAGCAGAATTACAGAATTGTTTTACCCTGATTTATTTCATTGCTTTAAACGTCAATCTTTCAAAGCAGTTGACTGAGTTTCGTTAGCATCTCTGCCATGTTACTGGGAGGAGGAAAGGAAAAGAAACTATACTGTTGCAGAGTCAAGCTTTAGGTAGTGCCGTTCTTTTGAACGAGCCGTCACCAGCTTGGCAATCTATGCTCGCCCAGCAGATGGATTGTGACGAAAGCACCGCTTTCGGAAACGTTATGCAGCTTTTCAGGAGATTTTTGTAAAGAAAACTGTCCAAAACCCACTCAGCTAGTTTAGAAGCCCAGTAATCGGAGTACCTAGTCTGGGTGACACAGTGTTTCCTAAATGCCTAGCTCCCTTTTGAAAGTGAGACTTAAGTCTCCAATTAACACAGACAGTTGAAAATGTTACTCTGACTTTTGTAAAAGGGATGTGTTTGCCCACAGACCTGTAATAAGAACAGAAGTAGTGAAAAATCTATCAGAATGAACAACGTACAAAAATGGACAGCTGGAAGAGGAATTTTTCAGGGCGACAAAGGAACATGAAACTACATGTATATAGTGAGAGAAGACGTGTTCTCTGTTGACATTCATATCGGATATTCACACTACCCATAAAGCATGGAACATAACAAAAAGAAGCATCTTACCAGTGAAGGAAATGCTTATATACAGTAAAGACTGATTTTAAAGCACCTGTCCTAAACCCGCCAGAAGCAGGTATCTCACGAAAGAGATGTAGCTGAGGCATGGCTCCATGGTCAAAGCCACTAAGTGACTGCAGCTTAACACGTATTTCCCATTAAATGAGCCACCACACCAGAGCGTGGGCGTGCTCCTACCGTGCCCTCAACTCAGATACTTTAAAAAAGCTTCTTAAACGTCAGTGAAGGTTCCTGAACATACTTTATCATCAGGCGTCCACAGCCTTAGAGCAAGAAACACATAGTAATGAAATCTTGGGGATATACAATAGCAGTTGCTTAAGTGAAAGCTCCCCAGCAGGAGCTTCAGCACGGGTCTCGCTCTGTGTCAGGTATAAAGATTCATTCGTTGTACCATTTATGAACTGTTTTTGAAACACCCTCTCACCTCTCTAAGAGCTAACCCCCATCTGTGTTCAGAACACGCGCCCTTGGGTAACACTGCAATTGGGATTACACATCTCCAGGTTTCTATTTCAAAAAAAGAGAAAGATACTGCTCAGAAATTAAGAACGGAAAAAAGAGGTGATCAAAATGAATAGCCATGTCCCAGGGGGAGCCAGGATTTACCTACGTCTCTGCTAGAATGGGATAAACATCCCCTTCAAAAGGGAAAAGCTGCAGCTACACTAACAGAATCGCATAGCAGCAATCGTCCTATTTCTGTGGAAACAAGTTTTAAAACCTGTAAGCACGTGCGCGTTAGAGCCAGAAGAAACAGACACATCTGTCAGCAGGGATGTGACTGAAATGCCCAGGAACGGACCGCAGCTACAACGTCACTATCATGATACTAAATGAAATAACTTTACAAGTTCTGCACAATGAACACATACAGTAGCAAGACTCCACCACTCCCTTGATAGAATAATAAAAAAAAAAGAAAAAACTTTACAAGTTCCACACAAAAAAAAAAAAAAAAAAAAAAAACCCCCCAAACCCATAAAAAAAAAAAATTTTAAAAAAAAAAAAAAAAGAAAGAAAGAAAGAAAGATTGATTTATACTCCCTAGTCAGCAGAAGAAGGTAGCCACAACTTTGCTTTCTGCTAGGAATTGGTTTGAGCCTGCTCCTTTCCAAGCACGTGTTGTCCGTACGCTTGCGGGTGCCGCGTCTGCTTAGAGCGCTGACTGGTGCATCCAAGAAGCAGCGTCGCACGGCAGTATCGCAGATACTGCCCAACCGTCATTTTTGACTTGTAAGAGAAAAAGCAGGGAAAAATAAAAGTGCTACTATGCATTACTGGAAATTTAGAAGTCACGTGAAATCATAGTCCTTGAATCAGCCAAAAAGATACACTAATCGCATTGTGTAGGTGCCACAGTTACCAAAGCTCATGAAGATGTGAATATACACCAGCCATTCACAATCAAAAACAAGAGGGGGGAAAAAAAAGGATAAAGAAAAGATGCCATCAATTTGCTGATATTTAGCAATCCCAGGAGATTTTTTTTTGTTCGTTTTTGTGGGGTGGTGGTTTTTTTTGTATTTTTTGTTTTCTTTTGTTGATTTTTCTGCAACACAATTGCAAACCAGAAGGTGTGACATGCAAGACAGCCAAGTTTCTTCCATTAAGTGTTCGACAATGACCAAATTGCTCACCCACCCCCAAAGCAATCATCCCCCCCCACCCCCCGCCCCGGCCCTTCCCCAAGCAGAGTCTGAAGGCACTTCTTCTCACATGATGTCGACAAAGAATTCGCAAGGGTTGCCCATAGCCTTCTGGAAGGACTGCCGGCTCCCCGTCAGCTCTGGAGGAACAGAGCTCAGTTCCCTCACGGGGGGCCCTCCAGGGGGTCCGCTCGTCCCGTAGACTTTGGAGCCCATCTTGGGGAGATTGTAGAGGGGTGGGACTCCCGGAGGCCCGTAAGAATGATGGCTGTGGTGGCTTCTCTCGCTGTGGGTGGCAGAGACGTGACTCCGGTGGCTGAGCTGGCTGACGGGCCTCTCCCGACGCAGGACACTGGCGCCGCCCCCGCTGCGGGCAGTGTGGTCGGACTCGCTGCCGCTGCCAGCCGACTTGCGGTCCTTCTCTCTGCCAAGAGCTCTCCTGCTGTTCTCGCTGTTGCTTCGGTTCGAGCCGCTGCTTTTGCTTCCTAAAGCCCACGAGCGAAAAGGACACAGAGAAAAAAGACAGCGTTAGCTCACGTCCGCTGCCGTCTCCCACATCAGCTCCTACCAAAACCCACCGATCCGGGTATGACCGCTGCAATGGCGACAGTGATGACAAAACCAGGCCTGAACGTGCTGGTGGTGGCTTATGGGATTTAGCAATGACAATCGGTAGAACAAAGCTGACAAGGTTGTGCCATGCACAGGTACACGTAGACACCTTAGGGCTCGCACGGTGAGAGCAGCAGCTAGCCCAGAGCTACTGGCTGAGAGCCTTTACCGGCTGAAAGCCGTCTGCTCCGCTGCTGCTACCGGAGAGAGGGGAGGAGCAGAAACAGAAGGAAGAAGCAGGCATTTGGGCTTTGACTCAAGCAAACGAGATCAATCTAATTGTAACTGTCTCCATCTTTGCTATCTTCTATCGGCAAAAACTTTTCAAAAAGGAACTCATTTGCCCTCTCTATCGCCCTTGGGCACGCTGGGCACACTCGTTCCCAGGGCAAAATCACCCGCGGTTAGCAGATGCCCTTCTGCTGGCTTCAGTGTCTTCCTTTAAAAGTTCTTGCTTTTAAAATTCATCACTACCGTGTTCTGTTGTTGGAGAATTCTTCAAAAAACAGTTATTTGTTGAAGTGCTCTAAGATGAACCAGTAACATGCAGGATGTTCCCAGCAGAGGCCTCTAAACCAACTCGGAAAACCACAGGACTGCTGCGGGTGTGTAAGCCGAGTTGTTGCTATGTACAAACTTCACTAAACCTCAGAACTGATTTTACATGGAAGTTGAAGGTTGTGCTCTGTTACCATGAGAGACAGGCTAGATGATGTTAGGAGACATTTCCAAGTTAATTATTCTTTTTTTTAAAAAAAAACCAAACCAACCCACAGAATATCTCGTTAAGTTCATGCCATCTTAGTGCAAGATTGTCTCCCCAAAAAGGATCTCCAGCCAGAAAAACAGGGGACCAGCTTTTGAGTCTGAATGAGCCACTGGGGTCACTGAAATGGGAAAAAGAGAATGATTCTGTGCTGCTCCTTTCTTGAACGACAGATGATCATCACCTCCTGTCTGCTCCAGCTGATGTTTACAGCAGGCAAAGAGAAGAGAGAGGAAAACTCGCCTGACCCGGTGTGTACAGCAGAAAGGCCAGACTCCCCTGCAGAGCGCAAGAAGAGCTGGGGATAGATGGAAAACACAGAAAACAAAATCACTGGGCTTGAAGTTGGTATTCTGAGCCTGGGACTCTGAAGTGGTAGTTGCGGATTGCAACCCCTATCAGCTCTTCTCTGCTCTGGGAAAACCACTGTCCTGCTTTGTGCCTCAGTTTTCCTCCATCCGTAAATGGAGATGTTAACTTGCGTTCAGCTGCCTCCAACAACTGCTAAAGGTTCATTAAGGTGAGCCTTTGAAGAGGTACGGTGCTCCCTGAGCTGTCATTTCAATGTTTCATAGCAATCTTGTAAAGAAAAATACGAGAGGAGAAACTACTTCTTAGCAGGTTCGCTGTTACAGCCTTTGCTCCAAAGAACATAGATATTCTCTCCAAGAAGCCTTTTTGTAAGCTCTCCAGTGTGGCACATTGTTCACAGCGGAAGAAAATCGACATCTGATTTTAACCCTTCCCCAACTAATATGCCTCTGCCTTTATCTCGTGATGCATTTTGTTGCCACCCATCCAAACCCTGCAAACCTTACCCAGAGTCATTGCTCCTCAATGCAAGCTCCCCATACACAAGAATTCATTGCCAGTTCCATAGCACATCTTTGATCTAAACACTGCGGTAACAGAGCTGATGTTTTGCAGAGGAGCTGGTCCTCACACCAGTGCCATTCCCTACAGCAAACCTGCCCAAGCCTTCAAAATAACCTGTCTTGGGTACCACAAGCAGGGACAGATGATGTGGCTCAGATGAAATAAGCAGGAACCTAAACTGGAACAGAGCCTTGAACAGAACTGCAACATCACATAAAACTTTGTGAGATCTTCAGCCTCAGTCCGTCTCTTGACCCAAATCTTAGGCTTTTGTCTGTAATCATCAGCAAACACACTGCATTCATTTCAAAAGAACATGTGACATTCACTGGACTCTGGAGCAGTGCTCTTGTTCACCAGATGAATTCGGTTACGATCTAACATCGCACATAAAGAGACTTCACAAGAACCCCAGTTCTAACACTCTGTATTGAGAGTGAGCGATGCAACCTTGTGTCTCAGGATGCTCAATACCTGCCTGAGATATCTGGACAGTGCTCAAGTGTCTTTCACTAAATAAGCAGTGGAAGGGCACCGGTAGATAAATCCAATCCATGTGGATGACGTCAGACTAGATATCAGACTAATAAATCAGGAGTTGGGATTATTTATTTATGTCTTTTATGAAGAGCAGCGAAGAGACCGGTGATAGGATTTTCCCATCTGAGCTGACAGTGAGGTGTCTGACGCCATCCCCCTCCGGAGCTGCTGCAGCACAGTCACGCAGGGGCCAGGCAGCTTGAGATGCTAACGCCACGCTATCGGGCTGCTGTGGGTTGAGACAGGTTGAGCGTCCAAGACAATTAAAAAGGAAAAAAAAAAAAAAAGAAAAAGGAAAAAATACAGCTAAACATTTGGATCACAAGAGTCTAAATGATCATGCTGTGAATTCATTATCGTTATGGAGGCGTTTGAAGCTTACCAATGCCCTAGAGTCAGCCATTCCTCTATGAATCCTTCAGTCTAACGCTTGCTCAGAACAAAACAAGGGAATAACAGTTACAAAGCAAGAAACAACACAGAAGTGTAGTTTCCAAAAGAACAAGGAAAGCATTGAAACCCTTCAAAATTAAACACCTTGGTGCCTTTCGTAAGGCTCTCTTTAGCCAGTAACACAGGTCGCATGGATAAAATACCATACCTTTCCTATTCCAGCAGCAGAGGTCTAATATTCTACTGCCCACAGAACCAGCTGCCAAGAAAAATCACAACGTTCTTTCCAGCACTGGTGCTAAAATCTCGTGAGCAAGTTCCTGTTACCAAATTCTTTCGTGCAATTTTGCAAAATGTAACGGGAATAAGTTACATCCAAGTTACTGGATGTTCAGCACAAAAACACAGAGAATCCTCACCCTTTCTTTACTGGCAGCATTTCCAAAAACAAAACTCACTCAGGAAGTGATTTTAAAAAATGAAAGTAAGAAAAAATAATCTGTACAGCCAAAAAAATACATAATTTTTATTTACTAAGGTTTAAAAATAAACCACAAAATTATCCTAGGGCAGGAAAGGAGGAGGTCAGGTTTTTAATCCATGCAGTATTATCTTTTTTTCCCTGTCATACATTACAGAAGAGACTCTCCTCCCTGTGAGCAGTGTTTCAGCCCTGTAAACCGTCTGGCCGCCACCTCACGCTTGTCTCACACAAGCAAAGAGAGTGATTTTCCTTTTGTACTGAGCATTGAAGCGAAAGCCAGGAGCACCTTGGTTCTAATTCCTGTTCCGTCAGCAACGAAATGGCCTCATTTCTAGCAATATCAGGCAACCACAGCCCCACTGTTGGCAATGGCTCTGACCTCTAAAAAGGGGGGCAATAGTTTATCTGTTTTAACAGGGTGGACAATAGAGTCATTAACGTTGGCCTGATCAGCATTATCTCAGCAGTAGTTTACCGTGTGGTGCTGTTGGGTAAGAAAAGTACAGATGCCCACTCCGCCATGGACATGACACAGCTTGGCTCTGGTTCCCCACTGGCATTTTGTACGGGGTACAAACTACAGCGTAACTATAAACAGCATCTCTTCCATTGTGTTCTACTGACTCAGTTTAAACACCGCTGGCAGTTTCAATACAGAGCTGAAAGGCTAACCCACTCCATCACACACACAAACTGTTCTGATTACGTGCGGTCGCAACCAAATCCGTGCAGGTAGCATACAAAACCACAAGACAGGAGCACAGACAGTACGAAGGAACTCAAGCAAATGATTAGGGGTAATGACAGCGGCAGAAATAAATACCAGATTAACCATCTTACCTTCACTTTGCTGGCTCCCTGCACTGCCACTGCCATAGCTGAAGCCTGGGTCTTGGTATGCTGGTGGGAAACACGGAGGGGGCAGAGGATACTGATACGAGTATCCTTGGCCTAATGGCCAGGGAGCAGCAGGATGCGGAAGCGGAGCAAGGGTATCCTGATCCGAGGCTCCGCTAGAACCATTGTTAAGGTTCAGCGCAGCCATATCTGCAAAAGAGAGAAAAGGTGAAGACTGTGTTTTACCTAGCACTGAGTCCCATGTTAATAACAGCTGACACCTAGTGTGGTGAGAGACTGGAGGGCCTCAGCCTCCAGAGTTCACTCAAAATATCGCACACGGTAGGGCAGGCATCAATTTTTACCACTGAACACCAAGGCACCTTTGCAGCACTTCCGTAAATCAAGGAGGACTCATCCCCGTTTTACAGATCGGAAGCTGAGTGTGGCTGACAAGCAGGAGGTCTGTGGCATCACCAGAAAGAAATGCTGCTTTCTTGAGCCTCGGTGCAATGCCCTGTTTGATGAGTTCATCCTTCTCTTCCAAGTTGTCTAACCGCTTGGTCTAACAGCAGCGTCAAACACGTTTCATGCAACTTCCGAATAATGGCCTGTTCTGAAACAGCCACTTGTGAAATCCCACAGGACTCTCCCGCGAGCACAGAGGAGACAACGCACACGCAGCTTTGCCCTTCACAGGTGGGGAACTTACTGCCACAGAGGTCTCCAAAGACATAATAGCACTGTTCCGAGAAGGTGATTTTGTTCACAGTGTGCCTGAGGTAGCCATGTTTTAACATGCTGCTGGCGTATTTTCTAGCCTCCCGTCGGTCTTTGAAGCCTTCCACGTGCGTGTAAAGCCAGTCAACCACATCTGCTCCTAAAGTGAGAACAGGAGGAGGAGACACAGCATCATCAGAGCCAAAAACTATCTTCTTCGGTTTTTTAATCTCCACATTATCACACAGCCCACTGGTACCACTGTGGCAGGTACTGAATGCAAATATGAACATGTAGCAATCTTGCTGCAAAGAGCTTAAAATGCTATTTTCATGACTCAGCCTAACTGCTAAATTAGTTACCACCAAACATCAATAATGAAAGCAAAGGATTCTCTTGCGTCCAGTTGGACACTACATTAACACTGACACCAAATACGTACACAGAAAATTTTATAGTTACACTGTTCAACCCCTTCTGAGTTGCAGCAAGGAAAATGACGTGGGATGTACAGAACAGAAGTGATCGGGAGAGTCACCCTCCTCAAGAGGCGGATGTTAACGTTGTCAAAAGACCTGAGGGGTTCCAATCGCTTTCTCAGCAAAAAATAACCCCAACCTAGACTGACCAGATGTTAGCACAGTTCAGGTCACAGGACAGTCAGAATCAAAAGCAGACTAGTTGTGGTCATTTTAAAGGTAATTAAGATACTTTATTAAGGTTGTGTGGCTGTCTGGAACTGGAATGACAAGGATTGTTGCTCTGCTGAACTTGGGCAGATTGCTAGAGGCACAAGTAGTTACATGGCAAACCTGAGCTATAACAAGCAAGGGTTAAGGACCAGCTGTGTGTGGCCATGAGAAATGTGCAGTATTTTTGGCTGTCCAGACCCAAACAAGAGATACAAACAAGGGAATATAAGAGGTCATTGACAGGGAGGGGAAAAAGTTCATATAAAGGTAGTTTCTTCAGCCTATTTCCAAAAAGCCACTGTTTTTTTTCCCCCCAGCATTCCTTTGAACTGCTTACCTATCACTGCATTGGAGATGGTAATTTTTAACCACATCCTGTCCCGAATTTCAAGGCCTGAGTCTGGTAGCTGCATAACCTTGACAATAGTAGCCATGTCACTCTTCACAGTTAAGGGAGATTCTTCTAATTCTAAAAGGAAGAAAGGTTACATGCTTCTTTGAAATTAATTGAGTCCAAAAAGAACTTCTCAGCTCCCAATTTGGATGAAACGTTTCAAGGTTTACCAACAGATGCAAAAAAAAAGACACAAAGGTTCCCAAATGCACCCTCAGAGGTGGCATCAATCATCACATTCGTACCAATTCTTCAGAGATTGCGCTCAGTGCAACCAGTTTAGTCACTGAGGCCCCACGTGTCTTGACTTCTCAAACCAACTATAGGTCAGCCCTGCACTCTTTCAATCCACACTGCATTGAGATTTGCAGAAAAGGAAGCCCCAGGAGTTCTATGACCATTCCTTTCCATTTCAATTTGCCATGAACAGCCCCCACCCATCCAACGGTTCAGTGCACTGTGTGCAAAACTCCGTAGGACAAGAGCTTTTGGCTTGTTCTTTAACTTTTGGTGTAATTGTCAGGCGTAATACCCATCTGCACGGAGAAACATGACGACTGTGTCTCAACCAATGTCCATTTGTGGGGGTTTTTTAAGATTCGGACATCAGCATAATTGGGGAGAATTAAAATTAGACAAGCAAGGTTCCATCATCAGGATAAAGGCTGGTGGTTTCCTTAAAAACCCAAATGATGGCAGCCTTACAAATTAACAAGTCACCTAACCCAGCATTACTTTGCCCTGCATCTTTCTTCCAGAACACTTCAAAAAACGCTACTCCCAACTGCCTCGGGAGCCGTCACCGCTCCATTCATCTCTCACACGCTCTTACGGGCAGAGCCGGCTCACCAGAGGCTTCATCTTTTCCTGATCGTTTTTTAGAATAAAACCAGAACAAGAGGGCTGGGACTGACCCTGCTGCACTGAGGTGCCTGCCGGAGGAGTCTAGCTCCCTCAGCAACTCCTTCTCTACCATACATCGAGGCAAAATGGCACCGACTATTGAAAGCCCAGCGGGGTGAATCTGGGTCCAAGAGCCCACCAGCCTTCTTGTGTTCTGCGCAGAACTCAATCATCCTGTCTATACAAAAGTCAACTATATTCTTTGGATATAGCACCCAATCCTCCTCTCTGCTCCCGTTCTTCTCAGCCCTAGAAAATCCCCGTTGAGCAGATGTGTCCTGTGTTTGTAGTTCAGACCCTCCTCCATCAGGAATTCAGACACCCTCCTCCCCTCCCTTCCCCCAGCTCCCCACATCACCCACCTTTCAAAAGCACAAGGGAACCAGTTTTGTCCTTTTCCAGCAACCCAACATTTTGATAAAAGGTACAACAAGCATGAAACAATGAAAACTGGAAGTGCTTCTTTCAATACATGCACTGCCAATATGCATGAAAATATCCCAGACCATCTATGCATGCGGTTTCAATACTTACAAAGTTTGAATAAACACTAACATTTTGCTTTTGCTTTAAGTTAGTTTGGTTAGTGGCAAAAAGCAATATGTTGTTTGGGGGAAAAAAAAAAAAAAAAAACAACAGACCAATATTCAAGTAAAGTATGCGGGGAGCAATAAATTGTATTTTCTTGGAGATCTGCAATCTGCATTTAAAGAACAACGCCAGCCAAATGATCATCAATATTTTCTAAGTCTGCTAATTGCTGTACAAACATGAAAAATTCTAAGATGCATCTAAAATGCACCCACTTTGATCTGAACTCAGTCAACTGTGGGCTGACGACCTGAGCGCCCATACAGGAATGTGTGAGCCCGAGGAACGGCACAGACGGTAACTCCTTTCTGGGGAACCAGATCTACCGCAAAGCTCTTTCTCAGGGCTTCGGTTACTGGTTTTGAGTGGCATTTTTTCCCCTTAGCAGTCCCTAGTAATAAAAGAGGTGTATGCTCCAGGAAAGCAAAGTCCTACCACGTGTAACACCACCACTGGCTTGTATCCTTCGAGGAAGGAAGTACACATCTGCCCAAACCAAAAGGCCCCGGGAAATTACGCAGTACCTCGGGCTGAATACTATCAAGCAGAAATAGTCTGAAGTCCCAATTCAAAATCCTCTGAAGCCCATGCAAGAGAAAAAGAGAACTTTCCAACAATGTCAGCAGACTGCATTTTGAAACAGCAAGACTTTCAAGAAACATTGAAACATTTGAAGTTCATCTCATGGAAAGGGACAGCACTGCTTTGCAGAAAGGGGTCCTGTTGTGGCAGAAGAGGGGCTGGAAAAATCTGCCTTTAGCAGAGTAAACGAGGAGCAGAGTTTGCTCTGACTGAGGCAGTGAGTCCAACACTCACAAACCACTGTGAGAGAATCATCTCCTGCATCAGCCAGAACACTGCTGGAGAACAAGACACTCTTTTAAAGCAATAATTACTGCAAAACAACTCAGTCTGCCCTGGTTTGCATCATACTGTTTTTGAAGAAATGCACCTGAGAAAATAAAGAGCTAATGCAGAATAATTCCTACTGCGTGGTGGCGATTTGCATGGCCCCAAAATCTCAGCTACTTTAATCCCTAGCACTGATGTGATGGCGGCTGTGCAAATGCTTCCAGTATCAGAGCTTCGCTTCTGATCCAGAGGCTGGAGAGCAAAGGAAGGCTCATCAGAAGGAAAGCAGTTGTTCGGTCTCGTTGCATTATCCTGGCCTTGCTCCGCACACAGAGTAAACCAGCGGACATTCACAGTACTTAAAACAAGGAGCCATGAAACAGACTTGTCTAATACGACTCCGTTAATTCACTGCGTCCACTTTCACAGCCAGGTGCTGTAGCACAGATATCGTATTTGCTTCCAACACCAGTGACTGCAGCCTCAGAGGGACCGAAACACTGAATCTTGCAGTGGAACGTGAAAAGTTAGAAAGCCCCACTTGGCATGAAGCTCTGTGTTCTTCGAGATGTCAATGCGCAGTCTCTCCTCGCCCCTCTCTCTCTCTCTCTCTCTCCTCCGTTCCTCCAGAATTTTGTCTTTCCTGCCAAAGAGGTTCACAGGAAGGTCCTCTGTGTCCCTAGGTCTGCCTGCCACGCACCGGGGTGACGGGACTGGACCAAAGGAAGCAGTGCTAAGCAGAAGGTCACAATAAAGGCCAGCGGTACTCCCCATTTTCTTGCGTTCAGGAAAGGAAACGTTGTAAAGTCACTGGCATAGAAATGAGAAGCTGTCTCCAGAAACGTGGTTCTGCTCCCAAATAACCTTTATTTTAAAAGTATGATTGAGAGGGCGCCTGCGTTCCACGCTTCCCAATCACATCGCTATATATCAAGGCACACGATACATGAATAGTTCAAGAGGAATGCAGAGTAACAGACTCTTGTTTGACAGCAATCAGCAAATACATTGGATTCCAGCAACCTTTGGTACCTGTAAGGCTGAAAACACATCTCAGGATAAAGCAGTCATCAGGTAAGTGGTTCACTTGCTTTCTGCTGCAGATGTATTTCCCCTCTGGTGGTGCTGCCTACTAGCTAAAGAGGCTACTGCACAGAGCTACTACACCTACAAAAAGGGTATAGGTGTAATTCCAGGAACTATGTGCTTATAAAATCTGAGAGAGGGCAGAAGACAAAGAGGCAGACACCTGTGTAGCCTGGCAGGACTGAGCTGGTCCCTGCAAATGCAACTTTCACGCTTCACCATGCATTTGTCCAGGGAAGATTCCGTCACTAATCACAACATGACATCGGTCTTCTAAATCCTCAAAGCGTTGTTTTTCTTGTTCGTTTTGTTTTGTTGTTTTTTCTAAATGATATCCTCCCTCTCTCCCTGGAAAAATCTTACAAAATGAAAAAAAGTTATGCAGTCCTAACTTTAGACTCCGGATCTGGCAGGCATTTAAGCATCCCTTGTCAAACCCGTCAGTATTCACCTGGCTTTCAATGACTGCATACTGAGGTAGCACCGTTCCACAAATGACATAATCTCCTCAGAACTTTAAAGGCACTTCAAGATTTCTATGTGTATATAAACAAATATAATAGATCTCCTTGCTACAGAGGAACAAATCTGATAGAAAAGTCGCACCTCTATAGAAATTCTTCCATATCAATATTACAGGAAACAAACACATACTAACGAGGTGTAAAGTGACTTTCATGTTCAAGTAAACAGAAGTGCTGTTTTAAATATGAACGCTTTCCTGAACTAGGACTTCAGTGGACAGTGTTCTCAGAGACACGTGCTCCTCGTTTATTTGTTTTGCCATACTGCCATGTATTTCAAAGCAAGTGCTAGCTTTTATCCCACGCTGACATCAGAAAGCAAAGGAAAAGTAACAGAAAGGAAGAGTTTATATTTTTTAAATAAAAACTTCTAAGATAAGGAATCATGACTGCCACAGACAGACAAACCAGGAAAGAAGGCTGAATTCTAACCATAATTTCACGTGGGACATTTGTTTTTTCCTTGTTCAATAAATTCTAAAAGTATAAAAAAAGTATAAAAGGCAGCTATGTGAGTATCAGTGAAAGATTTCCTAAACGATACACTGACATTATTATGCAGTGACATCCATCTGAAGTAAATTATTTAAATTTATTAAAAAACAGTCAAATGCAGGGAGGAAGCTCTCACATTCATCTGAGGGGACGAAGCTGGAGGCCTGCCTTGTAACTTTAAAAGGGACCAGAAGCCACCTCCTCCTGAACGGGAACCCTAGCAAAACACCACTGCGTTAACTTCTGACCTTTGGGAAAAAAAAAGATCTTATGCTCCCCATACGAATTACAAATTTAAGAAAGCATTCAAGAGTTCTGTGGCGGCTGTCGTTTTCATCGTGCTTGTGGCTGGGGTCGGTTTTGCGCACAGCTCTGCACTGCTGGCCCCGAGCAGAAGACGCCTGCCCTGTGCTGGCCGCAGTGTGACTTACTTTCCGAATCGGGAATTGAGCTTGTTAGTGAGGAGCTGGTAGATGTGGTGATGCTCATGGAGGGGCTCATACCGTAACGGGGGTACGCTCCCGTCATGGCTGTGGTATGAGAGATCCACGCTGCAGGGTCAATTGGCCTCACTGGTTCAGCTGCAAAACAACCAGAAAAGGAGAAAAAGACAAATAGAATCAGATATGCATTAAACACTAAGACCTACATAAGAAGTATTTTTTGGGGCTGCACAAATTCTTGCCATTCTAATAGTACAACTGAGACAGTCTCAGCACGTGGGAACAAAAAGCACCTTGCCAGCAGTAGCTGGTTTCCTCTAACGACTGCCACACCAGCCGAATAGGATAAAACCATGACACTCCTGTTCCTGTAATTGCAGGAGGAGTGAAATATTTCCACTTGTGGGAAAGAAGTTCCCAGTCCAGTAACAATATTTCACTACTGCTCTACCCAGTGAGACAGAAATTCTCATTCTGCTATGACGTGAAGTACCAGCAATGCTTTGCCCCAGCTGACAGGAAGATCTCTCCCTACTTGAAGGGTCTTGGATCCAAATAACCACTCAGACAGAAGGTGAATCTTCTGCTGAAGGTGAATCAGAACGGTAATTCTAGAGCTTTGCATTTGCAGAGATGAGGCATCACAGAATTCCCCTCTCAGTGTTTTCAGCAGCTATAATGAAACTTTTTAGGACTGGAATAGTCTTGCAAAATAAATAGCCAAGACATATAAAGACCGTTTGAAGAGACTGGTGTCAGAGAAGAGTGCAAATTACACTCAGACCTTCAGAAGAGCCACAAGTAATTTTTAAAGCTGGGAATAAAACTCAATTTTCCCCATAATCTGGATTACTTCTTTTCTTCCGAATTATAGTGGCTGTTGTTCCATTGCCTTAAAACCAGAAATTATGTAAAAGAGCTCTGCCTATATTAGGTATTTCCACAAAATCCCCCCCACATTTTTGCAACCAGTTTAGCCTACAACAGATACACCGCTGTCTGCCTTGGATAATAATGCACGCACCTTCACTGAACAAAGGGCAAACTGATACACCAGCTCTCCCCGTAGCAAATCTGAAATATGTGATTTGTGGGATTTTTCTTTTGATTATGCTGGTTTTCCTAAGGACTTCACTGAGTGAGGTCCCATAGTCCGCACGAGTCTATTGCACTAATGTCAATGTAAAATGCCATCCTCGTCTTCTTAGAAGGACTGGTAACAAGTTGGTTTCAGTATCACGAGCAGCGCACTCACCAGTAGGAGGCAGCTGTGTTTGCCACATGAGCACAGAGCGTTTATAGCTTGAAAGGTTTATTAAGCCAGAAGTTTTAAAGCTACACCATTTTCAAGAGGGTTTATGTCTATCAAACAATGTTGTTTGCCTCAAATTTTAAAAATAAGCAGTTTACATTCTTTCTAAAAAGTGTACATGTGACAAAATGAGGCTTTTTAACACCTAAGTATAGTTATCCTCCAAACTTTCTATCAATTGAAAGATTAGGATCACGAGGATATACCCACCAAAAGGTTAAGAGCTTGATCCAAAGCCATGTGAATCAAAAGAAAAATTCCCACGAATTCAGTGGGCACTGGAGTCTCAGAAAGAGTACCTTAACCCCCTGCCTCCCAAAACAAAAAGTAAACAAACAATACAACCAAACTTAAAAGTACTGAACTTATAGGGAACGGAAATGTGTTAAGATGCCGAAACAGCTGAAAATCTTCTAGACCTCGAGGGCTCCAGAGGAACTCAGCAAAGAGCACAAATGTGTACTCACCCCTGGGGATGGTGAAATAACTCCTGGGAGTGGGGTCCCAGCATTTGGCTACTGTTAGGCTGATAGGTCTAGGAAGAAAGAAAACAAGTAAGGGTGACTCTTAACTTTCCCTACAGAAGCTGTAACTGCTACAATGAACTCTCTGAAACAAACTTATTCCTATCCACCAGTTGTCACGTACATTCTGAGACTGCTTTTGAGATGCTTGTCGGAGTATTTGCTGTATGAACCAGTATCAGGATGTTTCTGGTTTGTGGATCATGAGCACTATTGGTGAAATCTGTTGAACGATCAGCTCTTGAGATATTAAAGCGCTCATCGTATAAACAAATAGTGCTACTGAAACCAGGCAACTCCTAGTTTGTGTTGGTTTTGGCTGGTACGTTGGAACCAGTCTCACCTATTCATCATTTACACTGAGAAGTTCAGAGTTGAGATCAGCAGTCACACTGGTCGCTTATTGAGATCAAAATGTTGATTTCTCTGAGGTTTGCCCAGTACCAACAACTGGGTACGGCGGATAAGTAGCCAGACTTTGTAATATGCTCACCCTGGTTTGGAGACTATTTCCCGTAGAACCCGTACTGCATCATCATTGCTCATGTTCTCAAAATTGACATCATTCACCTGAAACATTGCGAAAAGCAGAGGTCAGGCTTTGCAATGGGAAAGTTAAAGACATTTTAACTATTCGTTTCCAAATTTATTTGCCTTGTAACTGTTTCCATTCCTTTGAGCAGCTGCAGAAATATTGTTTCTCAGAGTGCATCAACTATCGAGCAGAGTTCGCAAAGAATTACAGATTTATGTGACAATAGTCTTTGTGACGCATTTCTCCGAGTACAAATGAATTCTGTTAACTGATCACTAAGTCCACGGAACTGGTGGGACGACTGAGCTGAGCCACCAATGTACAAGCCAGCAGCATGTATTTTTGGACACGGACCAACCTGCAGAAGCATGTCTCCTGGTTCAATTCGGCCATCTGCTGCCACAGCCCCTCCTTTCATAATAGAGCCAATGTATATGCCACCATCACCCCGGTCATTGCTCTGTCCTACAATGCTGATTCCCAGGAAGTTATACTTTTCTATACAGATAGAAAGTGGGGGGTAGGGGGGGAAAAAAAGCAAACAAAGTGATTGGAATGACAGTGAAGAGCTAACACCAGGCTAGTTCAGTCTTGAAAAATCAGTTCACTCAACACATCGTGGGCCACGTCTGACTTAGAATGATCTCAGGTTACCCTACTGGTGTGTGCCTGCCTGGCACCTTCAGGGAAGGGCAGCATGGAACTGCTGCTAAAGACATGATTTTTTCACACAGCACACTGAAAAGTTACATTCAAAAAATCAGCAAGAGAAACGACGTTGAAAAGACATGTCTACACCTAGAGATTAGGCACTGGCTCAGCATTAGGCAATGTTTTTTCCACACGTCAGAGTGGCAGGAAGAATTTGGCGCTACTGAAAGGTGCTGAATTGGCAGTCCTGCACATTTCTATCTGGCTAAACAACGAAACGCACGAGCAGCAGAAATGCAAACCGCCGGTGCCCTTCTACTCTCGCTCATAACAATGTCTGACCCCTTACGTTCCTAGAAATAAGAGCAGAGCCCCATACCCTGGAGTTCCAGCTCCCTCCCTGGGCTTCTCGGGAAGGGTACCAATCTGCTTGTGCAGATGGCTCACGGCTATCCAGCACGGGACTGGGAATCCAGGCACCAGCAGCAGCTCCCGGCTGCCATCCCCTTTAGTTCAGCTGGCATCCTGTCAAACCAAGGAACTTTCTCCTGGCTCCAAAGGCTACTACACCATGACAAAATACATCTGTATCACTTGAAATTCATCATAAAAAAAACCATTGCTTATCCTCTTACCCATGTTGAGTGTGACAGTGATGATATTTAGGGACATGGTAGAATCAGTGATGCTGCTGAACGAAGACGACTGCAAAATACAACAGAGAATTCTCAAGGTTTTAAATGGTTCAGAATAAGATAGTAAAAATAACTATTGAAGATTAATTCATCGGGAACTGATTAATAGGTTTCCATTTGGAAAGCATCCAGAAACCATTGTGGCCTCCTCAAAATTATTCTTCATTCAGAATCTGTGAGGAAAAAAAATCTGAACACAATCTGCGGCACCACCAAAGTTTACAAAGTTTACAACTGTTTACAAAGTTTACAACTGCTCTGTGTGTTTACAAAACACACAGAGCAGGTTCCTATATTAAGGTTTCTCAACCGGACTTCACACTGAAGCATTTCTGCCGCCCGCGTGCATGACTGACAGGCAGACATTTAAATACTAAAGTGCCCGGTGGAGTGTGAGTTATTGCATCCATGGCTCCTCCCTAAAGAGAGGAGCGAACAACACACGCTCCTCCAGGAAGGGAGAAGACAGACACTCCCCTCCCTCCAAAATGAAATACAAATGTGCTTATCAAATATCTTCTAAAACATTACTCCAGTTCTTGTGATAAAATGTATGGGTACTCATTCTTTAACCCAGGAAGACTGATATTTATAGGAGAAGGCCACAGTCACTTCATGAAGTATGTCATTTGGACCGTCCTCATTCCGCCACCACAGGACTAGCACGGAAAGGGGCGAGAGGAAGGCTTTCCCATCTCCTACAAAGGTAGATTCCTCCTTTCAGCAGAACACGAGTCTCAGCAATGTACACAGCAGATGTCTAACGGCACAGACACCCGCTGCCCACCTCAGCCTGCACCCAATGGAGGTTCTCCTGCAGAGGCTGGTCTTAAAGAGACAACAAGAAACGCAATCACTTAACAGTAAAAGGAGAAAGGGAGAGGAGAAAGAGAGTCTTGACTCTGGTGTTACAGAACTTCAAACGTTAGAGGTTTGGTCCAGGGCAGCCTGGAGCCAAGGGGAGCCCTTCCAGTGAATTCAACGGGGCACAGATCTGTTCTGGATCCCTTCGTAATTCACGTGCTACACTCAAAATCACGGTTCGCCTCCTTGGAAAACAATGATGCCAACCTTACCCTGTCAATCTGCCGCATCCTTTGTTTCCTCCTCCTGCGTTTATGCTTCCGTATGAGTCGGGACGAAGTGCTTTGCTCAGTGGAACTACTCAACCTGAGGGAAATTGAGAGCAAATGTCAACTCTGTAAAGCTGAGCCATTTGCGTTTCTCTGCACCCTGCCAAAAAACCAGGCTGATTCCTAGGAATGCAGGAGAGAGTAAATCACACAGACACCACCAGCTAGCTTACGACGTGCTGCTCTGTTTGTTGCCGAACTGCTGCTCAGTCCGTGAGTGCTGCACCTCAGCCTCTGCCTCGGAGCCCGGAGAAGATACCCGCTAAACTACGGCACGGATTAGAGAGGATAGTTTATCGGCTTGCTTTCTTTCGGGAGCAAGACTGAATGCAACCCACATCTCAACGCAACCTCATTGCATCTCATTGCAACCAATCTCCCCGATTTACCCACCCAAAGGCCAGAGGCAGCCATCTTCCACTACTTTAAAGGTGCTTCTGACTCGGGGCCCATGAAAGAAAAAGGCACACTATAAGAACAGCCATACATTAAACAATCATTTTAATCTCTGCTCTGAGAGAACAACAGACAACCTGGAGAACATCTTCATGTTAATTTTTGTGAGTCTTGTCACAGTGCTGTTATTTTCTTCTGCTGCTTTCTACCCTGATAACAGGAACTTAACATTGGGGCTTGAATTCAATTAAATAAAGTAGCAATTGATAGTAGCAACTACCAAACAGTGACAGAGGAATAGTGAATATGATTTACCTTTACATATTCTGCTAGGTTTGTTTTGTTGTGGGTTTTCAGTCTCTTTAAACTTGTAGAACCTAAATGTGCCACAGTCTACATATAAATCCTTAAAATCCCCCTAAGAGTTAGGATCGTTAATCATTCTCGTTTTACAGATAGTGAACTGAGACACAGAAAAGACATAAATGGATCTGCCCAAATTAATTTCAGAAGCCTGGAACAAAGCCTAGATATCAGAGATACCAGTGCAACACCACAGAGACATCTCTCCTCTATGTATTATGTTAAGAATGGAAAAAAGAAAAAAAAAAAAAAGAAAATGTAATGCTCCATCAATTACCAAGATTTAAAAAAAAAAACAACAACCCTACACAGCACAAGTCATTGAACTGGCACTGTCACAAAGCAAACAGTGCCAGTCTTTGCCCCCAGTCTCCGTGTCCCTCTCTTCAAAGTTCTAGCCACGCGCAGGAATGTGGGAATACCTCGAGCAAAACCTGATACCAGCAACTTCAAAACGGAGTTTGTCATTAGATCACAACCCACCACACAGGGAAACCCATCTTGCGTAAAGTCGGCGTGTTTTAGTCAAGCGTACCGAGCTGAATATTACCGATGATGGAACTGCTCAGAGGGTGTGAATCTCTTCACATTCTCTTTGAGTTCACAAAACTATTTCAGGCATGTTAACCTCACACACTCCTTTTTCCCCTCCCAGCAAGGCAAATTAACTTGAAGAGCCAAGAGGTGGTATTTTCAAAAGAGATCAAAAATTTGATAATTCTCGATGTGTGGAAACAGCTCACAGCACCTGGTTTTCTGAGGCTTTACCTTTGCAACAGGGAAAAATAAAGATGCAGGGCTCCCAAAATTGGACTTATTCAACATTCACCACTCTTACTGAAAGCAACACCAAAGACTGACACAAAAATCTCCTCTTACATTTTATTACCAATATTCTCCTTCTTCCTTTTTCCTTTCTGATTTCATTCTCCTCCTCTTCTCTCCCGGAACCTCTCATTAGTCGGATTCAGCTAAAACTTTCCAGCACACAACAGTTCAGGAGAATCTGAAGGCAGACAAGGCACGTCGCGCACACCACAGTGAACCCGCCTGCTCTTTGAGACGGGCAGCAAAGAGGCAGAAGACTGGGGGAGCTTTTCTGCACCTACACAAGTCGAGCAACAAGATACCTTCAAAGGCTACAAGAGGGATGGGATTGCCCTTCCACCAATTAGAGCATGAATTCAGCGCTCCCGCAGGGGTGTGAAAGCCCGGCTCTCTCGCACGGCGAGGAAAGGCTTTCCACTAGTTTGGGAGACAGCCGAGGTAGTCCATAACAGAAAGCACAACACCTTAACATTTTATCTGTCCTTTTGGCTGCTATAATCACACTTCAAAGTCATTCACAGCACCCAGGCAATTGATTTTCATTGTTTACACCCATATTTCACCTACTGCCATATCGTATTTTATGGCTTTATCCCAGTGTGTACCACTTAAGGAGTACACAGTATTTCCTGGCACCAATTCTTTAGAAGACCATCCTCTAAAGGTTACTCTGGATAACGAGAAATCATTCAATTCATACACGTCATTTCAGTTTAGTTGAAGAGGACGGACAGTATTTCAGAGAAGCAGCCACTTGAGCTAAAGCAGCCTCTCACATTGGTTGCACAAAACTGATGATCAGAAGGCAGTGCAGAAACATTTTTGTGTGCTTATACATTGGCTTCCATATAGATAAACATTAGAAAACGTTACTTATTACACTGGAGAAACCATAAACAGAGAGCTCGCCCAGCTCAGTTTTTCATCCCTTCTTGGGGGAAGCAGACAATAAAGTGAGGTGCCTTAAGAAGTCTGTATGTAAGTGGAGGGCAAGACAGCCTGTTTCGGGAAGACTCCCACACTGAGTGCAAGCCTAGTTGTGAACATCAGGTTTCACAGTCTCTGCAATTTCTTAAATAGCAGTCAAGCCTATATCTATTTTCATGGAGCTCATCATCTCTTCTTGTAATTTCTTATAAATCCACAGCCTTAATGTATCCTTGCTGAATCATTTATAAACACTGCATATCTCATATTCTAGGAGTATCCGGATGCTAAACAGCAGCTCAAACGTATTCTAATGAGGAGTAATATTTTGATCCCTGAAGTATCCCCAGAAATGAGTAAAAGTTATTATTACAATTTGGTGAGCAAAACAAGATGGTATATTTGAGCTTTGGGGAAAAAATAAAGTGCAAAGAAGAAAAACAAATCTGGAATCACAACTACCAATTTCCTGCACTAGCTACTGGCCAAAACCCTGACCGCACGTCTAACAGAATGGCTAAAAATTCCCACAGAAGAGATTTTTAAAAAGAATAATAATAATTTCTCCCATTTACATTCCACAAAGGAAGGAAAAAAGGTAACAATTTGTTAAAGAAAGCTTATCCATATAGTTTAAAAAGAACTAATGTTAATTTCTTAAATGAGAAATAAACATAATCATAATCTTTTTTTTTGCAACGAATTGTTTTAGTTACATTAAACTGGGAATACTAATTACAAGTTGCTGAGAATAATCCTACAGCTACTACAGATGTCTCATCTGCTACTCCTTTATTTGCTCAACAGAAGACAAAACCAAGACTCTTACTGTAAAGTTCACCATGAGCTCCCTACATCAATCTGTACTCAAAATACCACCTACTACCTGCAAATAACACCAATGTTCAATTAGATCATACTTTGAAAACAAAGGAAATAAATTATTGCACTCACACTACTGGAAGAGTTCTGTACGGTCCTGTAACAACTGTGAATAAATTAATTCACTGAAAGAAAAAAATATTCTTTCTAAGTGCAACAGAACTCCCTTGGACTGGAAATTAACCAACTCTGCTGCAGTGCTCCCAGGTAAAAATAAAATAAACCAATGTCACACACACACACTGTTAGAAAAGCATCCTCAACCTTACAACCTCTTCACTTCCAAGACAGTAACATCCTTCTGATTTCTTCTCTCAGTGACCTCCTCCACGTACACTCTCCTCTACAAGGCAGGTTCTGACACCAGAGTTCATCAGCTGTTATTAAACAAACTTACCCCCTTCAGCCTCTTTTTCCCCAGGCCGCTGTCTCCAGCAGATCTGGAGCATGCTCGATTTGCTATTTGGCTGTATTTGCCTCTAAAGAAAACTTCTCCCTGCCAGCACGATCCCTCATCTGCTGGAGAACATCAGCACCGTAAGACAGCAGCATACCTTGGAGCATTCCATTCAGTTGTTCTTCCTGACTAGCTGGCCTGGCAGCTATTCTCTCTGCCAAACGCTTCTGCCCTAGCCTAGAAAGGAAAAGGCCTGCGCAGCAGCTTCGAAGAGTCTCTTTCTTCTCAGGTCAGACGCAGGAAGCTTTACTTTATTAATACAGAAAGGTTTAGCTGGGTCTGGTATAATGTGCTTCAGCGGCCACCCCGACTGTGCTAATCCTGCCTTGCTGCATATCTTGCTGCCATGGAAATGATTCATTTATTTACAAGAAACAAAATCAGCTGCAGGGTTGTTGTTGTTGTTGGTTTTGTGGGCTTCATTTTTTAGGGAGGGAAGGAGGGTTAGAAGCCCTAAAGGCTTTAGGAGAGCTGAGAGCACATTCAGGTTAACTACTGATCCTGCCAACCCTTTATGCACATGAATATCCAGGTGAAGTACAAAGCGTCCAGAAGGTTCATTTTCTGTATCTTCAGGTGTTGGCAACTTCATTGTAACTGCAAAATAAGTTCTTGAAACTAACTCAGGACCGAATTTTAAATATTCATTTAGTTACCCTTTCAACCCTTTGGAAACACCCAGCCTTTGAACAGGATTTGAAGGAACTGCTGTTCTTCAACTGGTTTTTAAGCTATGACTAACTGCAAGACCAAATAGATCCACTGAGTTCAATAAGCTAATAATCTGTTAATCAAAAAGTTAATAATCTGTTTGTAAACATAGCAAATGTTTAAGTATTCTACCTAGAATTTAAAAATATCACGTTTCAGCTTATTTGTTTTAGGTACAGATCTCTATGAACCACCACAGATGTGCAATCTTCTTGTTCTTGGACAACTGAGACATCTGTAATAGCTGTTTTAATAGCTCATTTGGATGAACAACAGCTCTAGAGACAGCGTTCAGAGAATGCTGTCACTGCAGCCAGGAAAGGGCAGAATATTAGTTTTGACTGATTTTACATCTTTAAAAAAATAAGTATTTTTAATCAGAGAAATGTGTTGGTTTGTAAACCTTTTACGGAACGACAAAAATATCTCTACAGATTAATAAGGATGTCTTGAAATGGAGAGCTGTTTTGCAAAAAGCAAAGAATAATTCACATTCTGTCTGCACAAAAAGAAAAAAATAATTAAGAAGTCATAAATATATGGCACCACAGCCTGCCTTTGCAATAGCATTAACTTTGATGAATTCCTGTACTGCTCACAGGTCTCAGAGTATGCAATTACATAGGAATTCCTTTACAATTCAGCTTTAGTGAAGTGCATACTTATTAGGAGTCTCTGCTGAAGGTATTTTGTTACAATATTCACACCATTACTTTATAAATAGGTAGACAGTTGCACGTCGCTTTGATCTTAAAATGTGATCATTCTTGCTGTTAAAAGGAAAGAACAGGAACAGAAACAGAATTTTCCTCTTAATTGGAACAGTGGCTATAGGCAGTTTGGATAGTGACCCCAATAACTTAGCTTGTTTCTCAGAGCAGTGATTATATACAACATGATATTACTGTCAAATTATCAGTGCTCAAATCACATGTAGCAGGAAGAAAGACAGGAAAATAAAAAGAAAAAAAAAGAAAGAGGGGGGAAAAAAAAAAGAGAAGATATAAATCTTCTCATCTCACCAGTCAGCATGTTTCAGGAAAGCCCAGAAATACAGGCAGGTCCCTGGGAAACAGCCACAGACAGTGTTTAACAGCTCAGTGAGTGCCGATGCCCTACCTGCTCGTGTTGTCATCATCGTCGGAGTCAATGAAGCTGCTGGATTCCAGCTCGCTACTCATCATGGTAGAAGAGCTGTCATAACCAGGAGGGTGCTCACGGTGCCTGTCCAGTTTTGGATGGCCATTGATGCGAGGGACTGTAAAAACAAAACAAATGGAGTATTACTGGGGAAAGAAGAGGAGTAAGGAAGAAGCGGCACTGTGAGCAGCACGACATTCCCACCGACAGCTGCAGACAACTCTGCAGAAGGATCCTTATGCCCAAACCGAGCTCTTTGCAGAACCAGATTCCACTGAAGCCGGGAAGCCTGCTGCCCTGGCTGGCCCGCCCGCCTGCCTGCCTTCTTCCTAACTTTTTCATTTGTCTGTGGCTCAGTTCACGGGCAAGCCATAAACGGACCGAGGCAGAAGCAGCAGGCATGAACGAGTACTACAATGGTACCAGAACATCAGTTAGACTGGCTAGGAGAAGTTGATGTTGACAGGAAGGCACATATGAAGATCTCGGAAAAGCAGGCGGTAACACAATGGGAGTTCGGTACGGACAGGCCTAGCGGCACAGAAAATGTTAAACAACGTCCCTTGATGAATTCTATTAATATCTCACCCATAAAACCACCTTTCCCTCGACCTGTGCCACACACTCCTGTCCCCACGCCTATACCACCCTGTCTGGGCAGTACAGCTATACGACAGTCATATTGTCTTGACCATTCCACATGCATGTGTGAATGTTGTCAGACACGCAAACATTACTGTACATAATCCCCTCAATAAGAACGCCATTTATGAGAAGGCAGCAGTGATTCATCTTTTTCTAGAGATATTTTATGGATTTCCCTCTGCAAAGCACGCTCCTCTCCTGTTTCCTTTCAAGGACTGCTCATTAGACGACCCATAATCTGTAAGTGCTGTATTTTGCCAAGAACGTTCCTTTCCCTGAAACAAGGAAGGCTCAGCTTGATAAGGCACCTGGTCAAGAAATAAACAGAACAGACCTCAAAGACAGACTGATATTCTAAAACCCACTCTCCAAACTCACAACTCCCTCCCAGGTCCAAGAGATCCGCTCTTCAATTACAGAACAGAAAACCTTCCCGAAGGAGGAATGTCTGCAGTAGGAATTATACACGATGCTGTGCAACTGTTCACGTTGAAAGTTAACCGACAGCTCTTGCTAACTACTAAAGTAACACGGTTTGCAAAACCAAGAGCCACCCTAAACACCTGGCTGTGAAGCCCACCGTGGCTAACCTTCGCTCCTGTTTCAAATTGCTCCGCAGTGAAATAAAAAGAGACTGATTAGTTTTCTTCCTGCCTGAGGAATGTGGGCCTAGTTACTTATGTCCATAAAGGATTTTAAGAGATTCAGTAAAAGGCAATAGATATATATAAGATCTCATCTCAATTTTTTATACATATACTTAAACCACTCATTTCTGCAAAGCGAAATAACTGAAGCATAAGGCTGTAACAAATTCTCCTGCTATGTCACCTCCATCCCGCGTTTGACCACCCAGCTCCCAGGCACACCTACAGGCACACAGAAGGGCTGTGAAAACACTTGAGCTGCCTATCCGAGAAGACCAAAGCTTCTCTCAAGTCACAGAGCAAAACCAAAGCCCCTTCCCTCCTGCACTGGCACCGAGCTTCGGTCTGAAGAGGAGCTGA
This sequence comes from Anarhynchus alexandrinus, assembly GCA_008711295.1. Classification (NCBI taxonomy): domain Eukaryota; kingdom Metazoa; phylum Chordata; class Aves; order Charadriiformes; family Charadriidae; genus Anarhynchus; species Anarhynchus alexandrinus. The sequence continues at coordinate 1,309,961 of VUYV01000204.1, read as the reverse complement.
GCAGTACCAACCCTTCATCACCCTTCTCAGAACAGATACTTGTTTTTCCTCCCGCCATGTGCCGAAGGGCAGCTGAGATGCCACCATTTATTCAGGCCTTGAATGCTCTTGTGAAACTAGCACATACTACTAACCATGAGTCAGGGACCGACTGCTGTCCTCTAGGAACCGCCTCCACGTCAAAGGCTGTGTGGTGGTAAAAAAAATGAAGCTTATCAGGTTTCAATTCCAAGCTCTGCCTCCAGAGCTCCTTACTTCCATCTCGCTTGGGCTACAAATTTGGTTTTTAGGTCTTTGTATAGTGCAGCCTAGAGTTCAAAATATTTCCCTAGATCTGGAAACCTGGACGCTAATCACAGCATCGGACAAACTCAACTCAATCTCTTCAGCCTCAGCTTAAGCGTAAACTCAAGTCTAGTGGCTTTGTCCATTTATTTTTTGCTTCTACATAGTGAAACATCAGAAACTGTGGAGCGAATTAAAGCCTCTTATTCCAACAGACTGCATAAGCCAAATATGCATTTACTGGGAAGAGTACCGGAACAGCTGACAACTGCCATTGGCACCACTCTCTAGCAGCCAGGTAACTTTCCATGCTCTGATGACACGAACCCCTTGTCTCCCTTCTAAACACACTTCACCTTTAAGCCTAATTTCAGGAGCAGTTGTTGGCTTGCGAGAACATCATCACCCCCAAGGTGGTACGCTGGACTACCGGAAGGCATGCAACACTCACCCTTACAACCGCTGCAGTCTTCCTGAAGAGGAAATAACAACCCAGTGACATACGTGCAATGGCTTGTGGCAGAGCGTTCATGACTGAGTTAGGATGGATGGCCACTCTCGCTAAATGCAAATCCAACTCAGTCCTGAGCAACTTTGAGTTGGATGCTGATTACTCGATAGTCTTGCTTCCACGGATGTTTCCTTTCTGACTTCAGTAGGAAGTCACAGCAAATCTCAGAAACGTACTAGCTGGCACATGATTTGCAACAAATCTATTATCTTTGCCCCTTCTCAGTTTTAAATTTCTAGTTTTCATAGGGGAGCAGTAGAAAAGCTAGAGAGGATGGAACTCAAAACATCAGCCATGGAGAAAACTGACATTTCTCCCCTTGAAAAATCCCTTCTTTTTTATTACTGTGCTTGTTTTCCCTGCCTTCCTCTGCTGTTCATCACTTGCAACTTATAAAAGTAATCACATCAATGTAGGGTGATAATGTTGATTTCATGTGGAGAAGCTGACATGAAACAGAGCCCCGATACTAAAAACAAGCCCCTCTCAGAAGCAGCTTTCCCAGCTCTGACCGGGCGGGTGGCAGATTACAGAAAACAACGACCTGGATTTTATCCACATATAACTGGTATAAAGAGGACACAAATTCGGGCAGCATGCTTCTCTCATCAGAGATACTTTATTTACATTTGGCTTTGATTATTATTAAGTATACAGCCCAGAAAGAAAGTTGCCGGCATGACTTTGTAATCTTTGTCTGCAAAACTCCTCTGTTTACTCAGCTGGGGAGGGAGGAAGGGCGCCTCTCCTCATCAATAGGTGGTTGTCTCAAGTGCCCACTAGAAATCACCGGTCCTGTCTCTCCCATCGCAGGTCATGATTATTAGACAATGCAGATTCTTCATTTCATTCCAAGTGGGTGGTCGAAAAGCTTTCACTCTTGTGGTCCTTTTCCGCTCTACAACTCCATCCTGCATTCACTTCGCTGCTGAGAATGTGGAGGTCATCAATTAGGGAGCACCAAAGGTAGATACCTACAGATTGCAATCTCCAAGCTCTCAACCAGACTGTGCACGGTGGCAATGAGGACTGCTATGAAACGACATGTTTCAAAGTGTCACATCTCATCCATTCTGGGTTATTTATTCAGAAAATTTCTGTCCTTAAAAAATCTATGAGCAGATTGCTATTTTATTGACTTTGCAACTCACAGTCACTTGCCTAATATTTTTGAGATATAAAACTCTGTCCGTAACTGAGCTGATTTGTTTTTCACGTCTCTGACCACTGGACACTACGGACAGCAGTTGTGTGTTCTTCACTACTAGTAAGAAACATCCCAACTCCAAATCTGAATTTGCTTTCTCCTACCATCCTAAAAGACTGTTCCCATGCTGTCTCTAAGCAAGCTTCCTTCAAAATTTAACTTTATATTTCTGGCACTGAAGAATAAAGTAATTCAGCTGTCACCCAGCTCTAACTGCTTGACACTGGGCTCAAACAGAAGCTTTCTGACTCTGCTGGACTGTTCTTATAAGCATTCCTCATGCTCCTCCTCTCCTGCTTGGCCAAAGATGTATGAAGGATTACAGCACAGCAGGCGCACACGGCGCACTGGGGTTATTTTGCAGTCTGCGTAATTATTGACAGGAGCTGAAACCTTTCGGTTTGCCAGAACATCCTACAGTTTAAACTTCCCCAAAGTACAGGTTTGCTGTTGTTTCAGAGACAATAAACTCGAAGCCAGACTGTTCCTATCAGATGGAAATGGACTGCTAATCCTGTGTCTAATATTGAGTCTCAAAAAGATTCCTTATTCACTATCAGGTGAGTAATTTATCCTACACGTAAACTTGATCAGTTCACAACCATTATGAAGAATTAATGGCCCACATCAACGCTCTATGCTCTTTAGTTCTCAGGAGGGAATTTTCACACAGAGCACAATTTTAAAGCCAGACAGCATTTTTAACCAGCTGAAGACTGCCTCAAACATGCTGTGCAAAAACACACCATTGGAGTGTTTTCTTTAGCGCTCCACCTTTCAGTGAAATAGCAGCACCTCTGTAGCACCTCTGTTACACTGCTACATCACCTGCATCTGGCAGTGAAAACACTGAACTTTCACTCATTTCAACTAAAGTAATAGAAAGTTTAAGACAAGTGATGCTTAGTCCTTACTAAGGATTTTGCAGCATCAAGAGAACAATCAGGAATACAGAGGAAGCCAACCCGTGGAAATGGCATCCACAGGTATTTCCCCTCAGCCTGCACATTTTCTGTGTTGAGTAACAAATAAAGAAATTGCAGTCGGACACAATGCCACAGCCCATGTATGAGGTTTGTCTGAACGACTGGCTGTCCCTGATGGATGCACTATTAACTCTGAGGACTGATGTGGCTGGAACGCAGCAATCTGCGCCGTCAAATTCACTTGAGAGTCTACAGCACCAGCAGCAGTCCTGAGGGCTTCGGGCAACGGAGATGCAAAGTCCCATTTCTGTGCAGAGGTACCAGAGCTCGTGCCCAAGAACTCAAGGGCAGAGTCAGTGCTGCAGCCTATAAATCCCAAGGAACACACAAGAGCAATGGGTCCAACACGGCAGGATCCAAATTCAAGAGACTGGGGAGCATCCAGCAGAGGATTTTATCAATGCTGCAATATGTTAGTATGGATATAAACTCCCCAAACCCAGTAATAAGCACCCAAACTTTCACATACCCTTTAGATCCAGTGTGCATTATCTCATTTTTATACTGAGTACCTCAGTTTCCTTGCACAAAGTAAGGGCACTGACTGCTTAGAAACTTCAATTGAAATGAATGTTAATACCTACAGCAATACACACGGGGCTGCGCTTCTGGATAGCATCTCACTGGTTCCAATGGCCTCATCAGGTGGTGACACCACTTGTGACAATATCTCCTACTGGGAGTGGGTCTCAGAGGGGAACGCTGCTGTGAGTGGAGCTCCTGTTGCCTCTCCTGCCGTGGCTGGCTCCTACCAAAACACTTCAAAAAGGTGGGAGCGACCATTTCCCTGCCCACGCTGTGCCCACTTAAGGAAATCCCCAGTGTGCACCGTGACTACCACACTGTCCGAGTCCAACAAACACATCCAGATGTACACGGAGCTTCCCACAAGCAGTTATTTTTCACACACTCTGCGAGAGGAAAAAAGAGCCAGTTCGGGGCTCCTGCTGGGACACTGGAAAATTCCATTCCTGAAGACTCAAAGATTATGAAAAATATATATATTTTTGCATGCTCTTCCTCCATGACATAATCCCAAGGAAGCCTGTGCCCAAGAGGCAGCGCATCTGGTAAGCAGTGTGTCTTGAAGGACTGGGGAAATAGAACAAAAATCATTTGCATTGACTTTGCCATTTGCCACTCTGCCATTTCCACAACACGCTTTGTAACCACATCCGCAGGACACATGTCACGGGTCAGCTCTGAAAATCCAAACCCTTTTATAGCCACATTTTTAATGGAATCCTGTAGTATGACATAGCCTCTTTATCCCAATAAACCACACATAAATGGACCTTTGGAATTTGCATAATTACCTTTTAGAATATAGTCAGGCTACTAGAGATTATACTGATTCCGGGCTTCTTTTAAATTATCTCTTTTAATGTATTACACAAACGTATCTCAGATCTAAACACACGGTTTTTCAGCCTCTCATAAAATTTCTCTTTTTCGGACATAGAGGCAAAGGATTTTTTCGCCCAAGAATAAAAAAGCCCGAAACACACGTGTGTGTTTCTCATCATTAAATTCCATATATTTCTGCTGGTATCTACCAAGAGCAAAATGTTTCTGAGCTTTAATCTGATGTAAATGTTGACAATGGAGCAACTCCACCTGTTCTAGAGAAGGTCTAAGGCAGACAGATTGTTCTGTTGGGACACAGAGCACTTAAAGCAGCAACACCATGAAAGTTCACAAGGCCTAAATACGGGCATAATCCTTAAAAATGGTAACGCAGACAAGTTTCACAAAATCAGTGGAAGTTCGGCACACGGCAGACCACAGCCACCCTACAGAAACAAATGCTGCGTCTCATACGCATATGTGCTCACATCTAGCTGAGCTTCACCGAGACCTGCATTTTACAGTCCTCACTCAGAATCAGGGACGGACCACTCCTCAGCATCAAAGCAGAGGTTTCTGTTCATTCCGGTGAAACCTGCGCTTGACTTGCAACCGATAGAACTTAGTTTCATGTACCTCAAACACCCTCAAACCAGGTGCCCTGGCATTACTAGTGTGCACTTCAACACTGCAGCACAGAGCAGCATTTGTTGAATTATTAACTTCTTACAGAAGGACAGAAACTTCAGTAACTGCGAACATTTGCAGTTTCTGTGCAATTTAATGAGGATTGCAATAGCTCAGCTGCTCTCAAGGTTCAGCCGTTCAAACATCTCAGAAACAGTTCCGTGTTCTTTGACTGCGTCTTCAGGACAAACACAGAACAAATACAATATGGCATTAACTTGTTAAGATAGGACATTTAAAAAGATGATCCTTCCAAGCGATCATAAACATTTTTCAACTCCCCTGAGAGTTTTTCATTAGCCCTTCTTGCCAATTGTTCCTCACAAGCCTAAGGAATTAGGACAAACACAAGATGATGATACTTTGCATAAATCAGTATTTGCTTTTAGTGTCATTAACGGCAGCAAGGTTTAATACTACAGTGGTCTCAGCATTCTCGTGCGGTGTTACCACAGATGCTGTGTTACTGCAGATGCCAAATTAGTAACTGTAATGCTAAATTTAATCAGATTTACTGTATTTGTTCAAGATTTTGACCTGAGCTCTTCGAAAAGTAAATGTCCTCTAACATCACGCAGGTCAGTTTTGTCATCCAACTCAGAAGCTGTCCCAGTATTATGGATTACTCGGCTATGAATGAATCAGTGGTTTTTAACAAGTCCCTATGAAGTTTTATTGCTTTATAGGGAATAGCATTTTGAAAGTGTACCTTCACTCCTGGCAAAGTTCACCGTCTCTAATGTTGAAGGAATCTTCTTTCCCCCCCGGTCTCTCCCCCAGCCTACGGTCATCTTCAGCCACGCAGATACTCAGATCCTTCCCCCGTCGCAGCACATTCTCCCGCCGCCAGGCAGCCTCAGCCACCGGTTTTCTGCCGCTCGCCGGCGGCGCGGCCCCTCTCCAGCCCCCACCGCAGGGAGCCGCGGGCGATACTCACGGCACGGGCCTGCCCGCTCTGCCAGGGCACCCTTCTTCCCCCCGGACCGCCAAAAACGGAGGCCACTGGGGCCGGAGAAGGCCGTGGGGATGGTGACTGCGGGCTCCTGCCTTACCTCAGCTGCCTGTGGGCACTGACCTTAGGGTTCCTCCATCGAGACTGGAAACCCCTCCCAGCAGCAAAACCCTCCCCCGGTAATGAATGCCTTCAGGGGGTGGGCAAGCTCCATCTACTCCCTGAATGACTTGGGACAAATTACTCTAGTGGAAGCAAGGCTGTCCTTAAAAATAAACAAAATAAAAAGGACAGTCCTACTGACATGGGATCTGGAGTTCCGGAGTATCACGTTTCCAGTACACAAAGAAAACACAAAGCGTGTGGTTTAGGGCTGTCTTGTAGGTTCAGGAGACCCACCAGAAAGAATAAGCAAACAAAAACTTTGTCCCCTCCCATCCCTGCCTTCTAACAGGGAAGGAAAGCAAATTTCTCATGTGCAAGGCACTGCCGGGGAAATCAAGATTAGAGCAGCAGGCATCACACACCGCTTAGAGGACAAAACACAGCTTTATATGGTGTTTTACATGGGCCTTGGGTTCTTCACAACCATTAGGTACGAAGAAAGTGAGAGGCATGGCCGAACTGAGATGGATGAATGATGGCAGTAATATATATATTTTGTCTGTCTGCCATGATTCAACCTGAGCTGTGGTTTGCTGCCTGCAGCAGGACCGCACCTGGAACGCTGCCCTCGGATCTGAATACCACATCAGCAGAAATTCGTTGGCACCTTTAAGCCCATTCCAAACAGCCAAAGCAACAGCCAAAACACTGCTAATGCAGAGTTACAGAAGGAAATGGAAAAGGACCTTAAATCTCTGCCTTTGGAAAACATGGTGTCAGTTCCTACAATCTTTTCTGCATGTCACATCCAGACAGCCAAACTGGGTCCTGCGACAGAGATGCAAAGAAACGACCCCAACAAAGGAAAAACCCATATCTAAATGCAGTTTCCCTTCCTTTTCCTCTTTAACTCTTAACTTTTCTGTAGTGACTTACTTTATCAAATATAAACATACTATCATTATGTTATTATAATAATTAAATATATTTATTATACAAAGATTTTTTTAAAGGCAATGTGTTGGCCTACCTGCGTAAATTAAAACTTCAATTTATGGTTCTTCTCACATTATTCAATATAAACCAAAAAGGGAAGGGAACTGTTCTTTGAGCACTGTAAAAGCTTCACTTCATTGTTTCCCTAAAAGCCAGTGCACAGCTGGATTCAGCTGGAACGGGAATGGGGGAACAGATGTGAGGTAAAGAGAAGGGCTTTTAGTCTCATTTTGCAGATCTGAAGAGGCGCCGATAGTTGAGATCAACATCCATATTTCTAGATATTCCAAGTAAAATACCCCTGGTTTATATACTAGATCAGAAGAGCTCACTATACTAATAATGCCTCCTGTTTACATTTTTTTCCCTTTCCCAGCTCTATCTTCTCTGTTAAACTTTAAACAGAAAAAGTGGGTTCAACTTCACGTTTCCTGTTTGAACCAGATCTTCTTTTACAGAAAAGCTCCTGTGCGCCACTCCAACAGATAAAAGTGGCTTTCCCGGTATGCAAATAGACTTCAATTTTAACAATCTTTTATAGCCCCAAAACAGCACCACGTAGCCTTGAATTCACAGGAAAGGTTTCCTCTGTAATTAAGGTGCGCATTTAAAACCATAAAGTTTTTGTAATCTCTCTACCCAATTAGAATTTCCTTTTCTAAGTTTTTCTAATTTAGCCAACATTGTTTGGAGCGTGGGGGTCGGGAACCATTATTATAATTGAGAGAGCACTTTCACAACCCCTGATTATAAGGGGTTTATTCATAAAACACTCCCAGGTATCCCAGTCCTTAGCCTCAACAAGGACCACTCTCGGCTCTGGTTCAGTGCCTGTCCCACTAAGGACCAGGGACTTTCTGCCCTGCTGACCCCCTGCTCCTGCGTCTTCGTTAGAGGACGACCGAGTTCACTGAGAGGGTCTGACAAAAGCCTTTCAGTGTGTCACAGAGATTAGAATAAAGCATAGCCTAAGAGGTTAAAATACGTCCTCCTTGACTTTTATCAACAGCGGAGTAGGCCCTGCCTGAGGGACAAAAGCACATCAAAGTACTAAATCAAATAAGCCTTGAAAGCGGAAAAGAGTAGAGCGGCATCTGCTGAAGGAAGCTGTGAAGAGGGTTCCCTGTGCCGCTGCGGAGAACAAAGGCGAGAGCGTCTCGGCAGAAGTCGCAGCCAGGCTCCCAGTTAAGAGAAAAAACAACAGAGCTTCCAATCCCCGCCAATGCAGAGAGTCTTTACCAATTACTAACGGGAAATGTGTCACCGCTTTTGCGCTGAAGGCTCGCGAGTCCCCCGGTGCAGCTCGCTGCCGCGCGCAGGGTCAGCGGCTCCGCGTGCCGAGGACTGCACTGCCCGCTCCTGCTTCACGCTTGTGCCCATCTGCCTCCTATAGCCCTAGACCCCGACTTGCCGTGTATTTGAAGTTCTTCAGCACCCTTAAACAACCTCTCTCGTCGCTCTACAGCAGAGAAAGGCTTCGAGACAGTGCCACGGGACAGATCGCAACACGTAACAGAGCTCCTGCTCTCGCAGGCACCCAGCGCGACACAGCCCTATCCCACGTGCGGCCATCTGGTCACGGCAGAACTCCAGGGGCTCACCAGCCCCCTCAGAGCTGTTTCGACACGACAGAGTCCTTAAAGAGCAACAATTGCTGGGAACTGGATTTTTAGCTCCCCCTGTTAAAGTCCCCATTGCAACTGTGTTGTAGTCCCAGACCTTTTTTGTGCAGGTTCCTTGGCACGCACTATGGTAAAGAATCCATAGACTGCAGCAGTGACTGGAAATCTGCAACAGCTCCTCTTCCCGAACGTCTGGGGATCTACAAGCGTGCCCACATTAAGAGCTTCTCAAAGCACAGGTCGTTATCCGGCATTTTTCAGCTGGCTGCACAATAGTTAAGTTCATCCCACAGCAAAGGCAGTGGTGAAACACTGGTGTCGACACTTGACATCCGCAGACTCGTCAGAAACCCAGCAGTGCCTATAAAACATTCTCCAATGCCAAAGCAAACGTGTCCCTTAATTACCTCCCTAATTAGAGCTTCCACAGTCCCCTTTCCCACTCCTCCTCAGGAAACTGAGGGGGGAGCTTTGTTCTTGCCAGCAAGGGGTCCCAGGAACATGTGCCAGGCAGACCTCCCACCCTTCTAATTAAGATCCTCACTCTACTTTCACTTAATAGGACTCTGTCAACTTTCCAAAGCAACAAGGACTTTTGTTGCTTTCAGAGAGAAAGCGGAGCTCTGACATACTGACAGCTCAACTCTTTCAGACTAATTTCATATGAAGCTAATGCCAGGGATAGATTTGCTACTAATTAGTGTGAAAGGTGATCAGGAAAAGACATATTCTCCAATTCATACAAAAACCTCTTTGGATACAAAGCCTCTCGAAAAAAACAATAATCTCTGCATACGTAGAGATTAGATATATAATCTCTACAATATAATCATCATTATACCTTAAACTATATATACACCCACACACAGAGAAGGTAACTTTGTCCACACTTAGCTGCCGGGGCTCATCTTTCTCAGCCAGTTCACTTTATTAGCCTCACTAAGAATACAACAGCAGTATCCGAGCGAAACCTCTTTCCGCTTGCACTCTTGGTGTGAAATCTCATGTTTCAAGCATGAGAATAATACAGCAAATTTAAACTTGGACAACTCCCTGAAGAAAAATCACATCTCTGCTTGTTGATCCTTCAGCGTTTCCCCAGCTTTACTGAGCATCTGTGGATGAGAATTAGCGTGCGCTTTGCATATATGACATCATACAACATTACAGTTCCCATTAGCAAAGAACGGTCTACTAAAAATTCCTGAAAAGGAACACAGTAAGATGAAAAATTGGAGACCCTATAAACACGTGCTCTTGCCACAGGTAACAGGTTGGTGCATGAATAACCAAAGCTCCAGCCGAGGAATGACGGCAGTGTAAAGCTTTCCCTAACCCTCACACAGCTGGAAATCAGGTCGAGCAGCGAAGTCCACCTTCCCCTAGAGCCTGTTAGGCATTCAGTTCAACACAGAATTAGAGCACATACTTTAACTACATCACTGAGGTTGACCAAAATCACTTGGATTTAAGCACACTTCCTCGAAGTTAGGCAGGTGCTAAAGTGATGAAAGGGCCAACAACAAAACCAAGAGCATTCCATGGGCGAGGAGGCTGGGAGCAGGCTCTGCTGATGTTGGGGGTTTGGACATCTGCAGTAGGTAAGGAAGGAAATTACAGACGCATTGGTAACTGTCCCTCCGGCTAGCCTTCCTCCCGTTCTCCGTGGAAAAGGAGAGCTCATGCTAGGCAGAATTTGTCCAGCTCAGTCACTTCTGTTCCCTGATGGCATCGGCCGCACAGCAGTACCAGAGAAAGGCTTCTAGACGTTGGCATAGGACAGATTAAAACCAGTAACAAAGTTCCTCCTCTCAAGTAGAGTAAAATCTGGGGTGATTATTCTTTTGAAACTACATCCCTTCTCATTTTTCTCCCTACCTCTGGCAGACGTAAGTTTTCCAGATCAGTCTCCCTTATGATTTTCTTAGTGCTTGTATCTGAAATGTCACATTCCTTCAAATGCACATTGATCAACGAAGGAGTTTCATTATGTTCCTCAGCCCATCACATTCTCTTTGTTGGGTATACTTTTGAAATCAGAGAACATACAAGCACAGGAGCATCCATGGCTGTTCATTGCCTCTGCAATATAATTTAAGGGAAATGGGTGGAAAAGCTTGCAAATGCCCCAGCCTGTGTCGTTACCAGAGTCTATCCCTGGTCTAGGAAATCACAGCCTCTCTGCTGCAAAACCCTTTTGCATTTTCAATGGAAAGAGGTGTGAAAACTTTGTCAGATCACCAGGTGTGTCGCACATCTTCTGGCTGCAGCACGGCATCAATATTTATAATGGCCTCTGTACGTATGTCTGTAATTGCCCATTAGCAATTCAGCAGAAATAGTTTTTCTATGATGAGTAATCCTGCAACAATGAAGTAAAGCACACAGGCTAGCATTTGTGAACAACCCGCCCATGATACCACACTTCTAATTATCACCCATCAGAGAATCTGGTTAGTTTACCATCACTGAGACTCTTCAAATCAAAACTGACTGTCTCTCTGTAAGAAACCTGCTGCAGCGCAAGCACAAGCTGTCACTCATCTATCCGACAAAGTTTTGCAGCCTGTTGTACAATTTGTACAAATTGTGCAAATTAAAATGGAGAGTAGGACAGAAACGACAAAGAAAATGTTTAACTCTTTGAGGAGTGGAGTTTTAATACTTTTTTTTTTCTCTAATATCAACAGTAGCTGGAGAGAAAAACTCCCTTTTCCCGTGCCCGTTTTCCCTGCCAGCTTTTGTCCTGAGGTATTTCCACTATCAGCTACTCGGGGCAAAGCGTCTGTCTGTCCTGAGCTCTCCATATAACACTTTGCCCTCTGAGCATTCTGAATAGCTGTCACTGCAAAACAAATCGGGAACAAATCGGCAATAAACATGTTTTAATTCGTACACTGTCCTCACACACAGACACACAAAAACAGTTAACCCTTCAGCTTCCTGCCAACCCATTCTTACCCCTCTCTCACACCGTTACTCCCAATAATTGGTCTGAGCAAGACCTTTTTTTTTATTTGAGCATTACACTGGTCTTTTTATTAATTAAAACCTGTGGTTTAAGAAAGACAGGGAAGATTATGCTTTCAGGACCCCACTGCTATGTAGAATAACTGGGCAGCAAAAACAGGTTCGTGGGTCTAACCCTGTAGAAGGAACAAAAGGTTGCCTACAACCAATGGTACCTACAGCGCTCATTACTAAGTATTACTTTAATATTTCTAAAAGATGAAACATAAATCCATTTGGGAGATTAAGATGAAATTCTCATTTGCTCATGATGGAGCTGTGCAGTGCGGGGCTGGAGGGTATTTAAGTGAAAACCAGTGGCTAATTTAAAAGGAAGCTTCTGTCATTCTCTGAAAACAGTAGTGGTCCCTAAACAGCAGGCTGACAGGAGAGAGATTTTTCTGCACAGCTCACAGTTAGAATCCTGCTTTTCTACTTACATTTACTTTGGGATATTTTTACTTTACCTACATTCCCAACAGATCTTTGTTTGACTTCCCTTCTCTTCCCTGCCCTGGGGTCTTCCCGAGTCAGAACAAGAACCTCATTCTGTTGAACCTCTCAATTCCACAGCGATCGGGGATCAGTGGAGTGAAGCTTGCTTGACCTGTACAGGTTTTAACTCAATATGTCTAAATCTATGCAGTTCCCAAATGGCTCATTAGCACCTTTTCTCACTTCCCTTGTTTGAAATGAAGGCTATAATACATTGTTCATTTTTTTCTTGTGGAATGAGTACTTCTTTCCCTTCGCAGAGTATCCAGGGATATCCCCATTGTTAGGATGGGTAGTTCTTTGTCATTCACTTTATACCAATAATGAGCTCAAACAGTTACAAACACTACACGGTACACGCTATTGTCCAGCGTGGTGAGCTGGCAGTACTGTACCTATGCGTTGGTGACTCCGCATCATAATACCTATGGAACAGAGCTTTGAGTAACGCAGGGCTCCAAGGAAGATCCCTCACCCTGCCTCTGTGAACTTCTAGAGCTGTAATTTTGGTATTATTTAAACAAGTCTCTACAGGGCAAGATCAAACACTCTAACTGCATTTCCTTCTTTCTGCAGGGAAAGGAGGATTTACCACTATTTCATAATGACAAGTGAGCACACGGCTTCTGCCCCTGAAATAGCTGTGAACCAGGTGTCACAACCCTGCTGCCCTTCCTCCACCCTTGTCCCCCTCTTCTCCCGGGACTGTTTCCCCATTTTACATCCAGCTGTGCTCCAGACAAAGACAACATGAAGACTCAAGAAAAGAATGACTCTGCTAATGTGTGACTGTTGTAATGAAGAGGCCTTAAAATCCTTCTCCAGGATAAGGGAGAAAAAAGACACTTCTTTTAAAGTGGCAGTTCAGGATATAGTGCTGAACTGTGCATTTTGGAGACGTGATTTCAACTGAAAATAACACACTGGTGGCTTTGTTTTTTTAAATAAAATATTATTATGACCGCAGAACACTATGGACATTAAAGAACATCTTTCATGAGACCAAAACGATACAGCAGTTGTCCTTGCTTTACGCATGGTAACAAAACTCACCTCTTGCTCATACACATAGCCCGCTTTGGGTAGGAGCCCTAAATTGTTTTGGGAACAGGTGACATTTGCATTACTGAGGTACATGTTCTTGCCTGAGCACAGCTTAGACTGACAGGAGAAGAAGGAAATTTTATCCCATTTCTGTCTAAAGGGAAAAGTATGAACCAGTTTCAGACCACTAGAAGGCAGAAGCTCCTGTGCGCAAACAATACCGTATGAGCCATCCAGGCTATGGTCCTAGACCAGCCGTTCGACAACCAGCTCTTTGGCCACCAATGTCCATGGCAAAACACGCGCTACTTTAAACTGACGTTAAAAACAAATCACTTTTTAACATTCTTCCTGTAACCAGTTTTTAACACAAGACTATTAGAAGATTCTGCCTCTTTCTGTGATTTCCCAAAGGAATCTGGAGTCGGGATCATGCAAAGACAGCTCTCTGCTCCACCCACTGAGTAATTTTCATTCACTCTGAGTCAGTTACAAGTCGGAAGGGTTAAATGAACAGAAAGACACCTGCTTCTAACCCACAGTATATATATATGACTTCTGGTCTTCTAACTGGAGGCAAATACTTTAGTGGGTGGAGCTGTGAATAAAGCCTGTGATGGCATCTCTTGGGCCCAAGTATATATGGAATACTGGGCCATTTTAAACTCAATGGGTGGCACCTATTAATTCTTAATTAAGCCTGGAAATTCTGGTCTGGCAACAAATGAAAAAAACCAAGCTTACTTTGATGTACAGACTAGAGGCAAGAGATGAAGTTCTGTAGTTTATATGTGTACTTTGGGTGTATTTATGTATAAAAAAAAGATCTTCAGAGCCAACGTGCTGTAGTAATACCCGCATAAAACACTACCGCTGATCCAAGCCTAGAGAAATCAGCAGAAATTATTTCAAAGGATTTTGGCTCAGATCTTGCAATGTTAAAACACTATGAGTCTCAAACGGTCTACACTGTAAACTCCCAACACATCATACTGATAGTGCGTTCTACCTTTAAATGAGCAAACTGAATAATTTTGAAAGTGAATAATGGGGGCAGCCTAGCCGTGACAGTATGGAGCTCAGCATTGGGTGTCATTATTCCTCTCCAAGCTAATCATCTTCTAATACTACAAAAAGTTCTGTATACCATCAAAAAGAATCCCTCTGCCACTTTACTATAGGTTGTCCAGACCTCTTAGAAAATGCTGAGCTTCAAAGAGTTTCAAAGCAATTATCAAATTATTCCATTAAAATAATAGTCCTTGAAAGCACGCAAGTATGCAGACACACGTCTCTTCTGCAGTATTGATGCAAAAGTAGTTGTTGCTCCAAAAGATTATCAGAAAAATTGTTCTTTCTAAATGAAAAAGGGGAAAAATGAAATAGGACTCACCATCCTCGTGCCCTTCTCTATTTCTCCGTCGATGTCTGTCTCGCCGGTGGCTAATGACTGACTCTGTTCCTGTTTCATTGTCCAGGCCGTCCCGGCTGCTGGCAGCATTCGGGCTGTTACAGAACAAATAGGAAGAATCAGTGGAGTCATCTTTTTTTACTTTTTGATAAAAACAGTTGCAGTCGTGAGCATGTTGGTTTAGAAGCCAGAAAACTATTACACAGATTAGCTGCAGTCTTGCTGCAGCACTGCAAGCTCCCCCAGACCGCTCTGCTCACCCCAAAACGACCTGAAGGATGAAAAGACAGTTCAATACCCATGCCCTGAGACACAGCTATTTGCACAAGCGGTATCACCACGACGATGAAGAAGCTGCCACAAGGCTGTTGCATGAAATTTCCATGGGGAAAAAAGCCTACAGGTGCGCTAAGAAAAGGGGTCATTTTAGCATGTGCTGAGATGACAACTGACTACAAGACAGTTTTAGCCGCTAACACACTTGCAAAGGAATTTGGATTTCAGCACAGTCCTATCATCAGAGCTTTAATATCACAGATTTGCAGCATACCTGCCTAACACAAGAACAAACAGGCAACACTGTTTTTCGGAAAAACAAAACTTCCTGACCCTAACACTCATCTCAGCCTCCAAAACACCCCCAGTTCCTATGCATCTCTCAAACCCTCCCACGCTCATTCTGAAGGTGACAGTTCCAAGAAATACATACAGGTATGTGTGAGCTCCACCAGCAACGCCAACAGATGACATGCTCTGTCAGGGGCTTATCCTCAAGCCTGTGAATTGAGTTGCCTTTTCTACAATATCCAAATATAGCCATGGGTTTTTTTTAACCAAACCCAGTGTTTCAGCTCACTTCCTTAAGTGTTTGTTCACCCCTGAACAGGTTTGTTTTCCTGACAATAGCCCGAGCTCGATACGCAGCATGCTGACAGCCAAAGGGCAGAAGCTATAGCTCACCATGGTCACTTTTAATATAGAGCGCTGACCTTGAAGGTTGAAGTCTTGCAAGTCACAGCAAAGCTCCAAATAATTAAACGCATGTCTGTGAAATGTACAAATAGACCCCAGGTCCTTTCCTCATGTTCTCAACTGTTTGAAAGCTACACAGATACGCCAGCACAATATTAATCTAGTAAGTCCCAGTGAAGAACCATTATGAACAAGTCAGCTTTGGGCAAAAAGCAGAAAGATCTTGATGACGATGCCAGATTTCTTCCACTCTGCTTTTGTGAGAGCACTACTGAGAGTCACTTTCTTGCTACTGCAATTAGCCAGAAGAAAGGTTTCAAAGAGGCAGCAGAGAATTTGTCCCCACGGTTTAGGGCCACTTTCTGGGATGAATTTAAACAAACAGCAATGACAGCTCCCTACTCTTGAACTTCCAAGCATTGAGGAAGGGCCATTTCTCAGTCCATATAAACCAGACTGTGGCTTTCACTTCTAATTCCAATAGACAAGTCAAGTCGGCAAACCAAGAGCAGTGGCTGTAATACTGAACACTGAATATGTAAGACCACTTATTTGCAGTCATCTATTTCAAGATCTCTGCTGAGGAAAAAAAAAATCAGTCATGTTAAAGCAGAGTTGGCTGGAGGAAAGGGGGAGATGGAGATGCTCTTCTTCCCCCTGCTGAACAGAATTAGAACTATTTAATTTTCCCTTCAGACTCAACCTGTTTTATGTATCTCTGCTATTCTTACGTTTAATAAGCCACCTTGAAGTGCCCACATGGAAGGAAATGAGAAAAGCCTCTTGGAGTGCTGCCAAAGGCCATAGCTCATTTTAATGGACTGACTTGTGGAAACAGATCTAAAGCTCCTGAAAGTATAATAGTGCACGATCTGACGTGGGCTAATGCTCCGCTGTGAAAGATTTCCCTTAGGAAGTTACTGGTCATACTCTGCCTCTCTGCCCCACAAATACCACCTATTTAAAAAGGAATCCCAATTCACATCTGCCCTTTGCACCTGTTATTTACACCTGACATGTCCTACTTATGCAGAGTGCCAATGGCCACTATTACACTTACACCAAAGCATCAGAGTCATTAATGTGTTTCTCCTGGAATTCCATGAGGCCGGAGTACACAGCCAGGCACATTTTACACGGGGAATTAAACTACCAACGATCTAATCAACGGGTCCCATGGGCTTCTGTGGAAGCTGGACCCAGAATTGGCACATGTGTGAGCACATCTGTAGAGTGTTACATTTAAGAGAGCTGCTGAAAAGCCTTCTGCACACCCACACACTTTCTTTACATTAAAGAAATGCACTGACATGCCCAGCACACAAATTAGGAAACCAAGGTTGTTATTCAAGAAGACTGCACATTTTAAGCCCTAATGAAGCTACCAAAATGCAAGGATGTATTTAAGTGTTGTCACAAGTCCGTTTGCATTTCTTGTTTCAGTCCAGCACAACTGAAAGAGGGTGACAGTTTCCTAAGGTCACCCTGGGAGGCTCTCAGCCATCTCAGCACCACCATCTAGTGACCACTGCTGATACTTCCCACTGCCAAATTGCCTCCTAGGCTGAACCCGCCTACAAAAGGTGGTTTACACCCTTACAAAGGGTGCAAAAGGAACCTCACAGCTGCCTTGTTTCCTCTCTCGTTGCTGAGCCAAGTAAATTCAGTTCAATTTTCCGTGCACACACCCAGGAGCAGTGTAAGGGAGGTAGCTCAGAGGTCACTATTCCCAACTCACTCCACCTCCACCACTAAACCAGGAGCAGTCTCACCCATTCAGGTGAACGTGGAGTTGGCAACCACTAAACAGAAGGAGCAGAGCATGAAATACAAGATGAACTTCAGAACCCTCACCGGGGAGGGAAAAAGTAAATTTTCTTTGGATTTCATCAATTATGAAGCAAAGTATCAATGCTGTCAGGCAGCTAGTTGAGATTACCACTTCAGCGCTGATAAGGATCTCATTCCCTTGGATGGTATTGCCTGCTGACCTGTCTGCTCCATCTATTTCTTGTATTCTTTGTTGTCCAGCAACATTTCTGCTTGTACAATTATACAGCACCTAACTCAGTTAGGGCTTCTTCTATAAATAAGGCCCCAATCAACACTGAAGAAGGAAGACAGGAGATAACAGGTCTCTGGTAGTTTGAATGGCATCAAAAAAAATCTCAGGGATTTAGGAACCAAGAAGCTAAGTTACACTTACAGAAGGGGAGGTGACACGTGAGCGTGCAGCAATACTGGAGTTAGAGCTGAGAAAGTTACAGGGTTGCACTACTGATCTCTTAAAGGGAAATACTATTCAAGGAGACAGTATGGAGAAATGGCACTGGACACACTATTGCAGAATCACCATACTAAAATACCAAGAAACAGTAATTTTCAAAGATTGCTGGAGAACTGTAAGTGATCAGAGGAGAACTACAGTCATGATCCAAGTTCTGCATCTCAACTTATTTAGTTTATCCAGGAGAAACAAATAATTTCAGAATACAGTGGATTCAATATCACTTGGAATCTTTAAACCTAGGCTGGGTGTGCTTTAAAATGAAATTCTAATAGGGAAACAGAATTAAGGGCTTCATGCAGAATAACCAAGTGAGATACTCTGCTCTGTGTTATGCAAATAAATTTCGGTCATCCTTAGGCTCTCTTCTGGATTGAAAAAATAAAACACAACAGCAAAAACCACTGCAAAACGTTAAGACATTCAATTGTGAAGAGAAGGACCAAAAAAGACATTAAGGGACAAAAAGTTTTAGTCTAGAAGACTTCCCCACAAGCCAGAGTCTCTACTGTAGTTTAAAAGAAGAAAGAAAAAAGGGGTGGGGGAGCGAGAAAGAAGGAAGGTGGATTATCTAGGAAAGAGAACACAAGCCAGAAAGCACGACCTCCCGCGTTCCTACTCGTGACTCAGCGTGACCTGCGTAGGTTACTTCACCCCTTTGAGGATTCCCACATTTGCTTTGTAATATGAAGGAACCATCACCTGCAGCACTGCACTGACTGACGGCACGACGATACAGAGAAAATTTATAGAACGCTATGGAAGACAGCAGGTGCATCAGCAGAGCACAGCTTCAATTTCATCCGTCTGAGCACATACAGTTATTAGCAGTGAGTGGTTCCACAAACACAGGCTTGTGCCTATAATAATGTAATTATTTTTTAAAATAAAGTTTGATCTTGCAGCTATTACGTGTAGGTATAGGTCTGGAAGACAAAGAACTAGTTATATTTGCAGGCCACGTGACCGCACTCCTACAGGCCTCTCCCAGCCAACATAAAGCAATTCATGAACGCACGAGGGCAGTAAATCCCTTGCAAGACACACAGTGTCAGGCAGGGTTAGTATTTCCCAAGATTTCTTGTCCCCTCTAGAAGGCATTTATCTGCAAGAGACTCATACACAACACTCAGGACTCTCCCAGGCAATAGATCTCCCAGAAAGCAATGGAAACACATGCCACCAGGCAAATCAAGACCACATTTACTTCTCTAAGTGTATACTAAGATGACAGCTAGAACCAGGTCCTGCTTTAAATCCTCCTTGTGTAAATTCAGAGGGCCTCCCTCAAAATGAAACCATTCCGAGGATACACACTGGCTGTGCACACGTACCAGGCCATAACAAGGCTACCATTGAATCAGATGACTCCCAGTCTGGCTACTCCCAGTTCAAGCTGCTCGCCTCTGTACACACACGGAGGAGACAGCATTCCTTATGTAAATTTTTGCTCTTGATAGCAGTGTCCTGCTGGCTCTGTATACTACATAATTATACATAACACAGTAATAAAAGGTTACCATCCGTACACTACGAAAAGCATTTTGGGCTACCTCTCTACTTAACTCTTCCAAAGTGGGTTTCAAAATGAGATATATAGGATATATATTTCATTCTAACGATGACAGGGTTTTTTTCTTCCAATCCCCCTTTTAATTCCTCAGTTCTAATAAGCATATTATTTTTAAAACAGTAACAATAAATAGCTGGTTTGCAGCATCAGGGAGAAATGTGGGGAAGAAACAGACAGGAATTGCATTTTTTGTTTTAAAATTAAAAAAAAAAAAAAGACTTGCTCTTACTGGAATGATGGAGGCCGTGAGTCTCCAATGCCGCCTGTTCTCTCGATGGGTGGCGGAAGGTCTGTGTGGCTCTCGGTACACTGGGAGCCTGTGTCAGAGTGGGAGCTTTCAGCCAGGACCAGCTGTCAACAGAAAGAAGAGAATTACATACACTTGTACAGGTTTCTCCACTGCGACGTAAGGCATTCAGCCCCTGCTTTGCTAAATATTCTGTGAGATCTAAGGGAAACTAGAGGAAAGGAAGTGCTCAGTGTGTAGTTGCATGGATTTGTGCCAAACTTTCATAAAATCAGGTTACATTCCATCTCAACATGAGAACATTATCAACTAGGAGATGCACAAAATTCCTGCAAACACCACAAAATTTTTCTCATCTCCGAACACACGAGCACACCAAGGAGGGAGCGCACTCTTCCTTGGGACTTGGCATTACAGCATCCTCGGAGTTGCCTAAGTATGCAAGTTGTCAGCATTCCTTGCAAAATACATACGCACTTGTAAGACTGCACTCTCATTCTGGTTTTGCCATGACAAAAATAAAAAGCAAAAGATGAAACGTTACAGTATGACAGCCCAAACGTGGTATAACTTCTTCTGCCCCTGGAAATTCACAATCTGGTCTGGACCAATCACCAAATCTCAGAGTTGACACCATCTTTGCTAAGAGTCTGAATTAAAACCAAAATCCACAGAATCTCAACGGCCATAAACTTTAGAAGGAGGATCAGATTCCTGATGTTCATACTTGTGCCCATTTTGTCTCTTAATGTTCCCTTAAGGCAGAGCTGCAGATAGGAAAAGTCATTTTCTAGTCGTGCTATGAAAACCAGGATATGCTGTGTGCACTCTTCTGTAATTCATAATG
The DNA here is from genome assembly GCA_008711295.1 of Anarhynchus alexandrinus. Lineage (NCBI taxonomy): Eukaryota > Metazoa > Chordata > Aves > Charadriiformes > Charadriidae > Anarhynchus > Anarhynchus alexandrinus. The sequence continues at coordinate 1,289,378 of VUYV01000204.1, read as the reverse complement.
ACCTGGAAACTTATAAAACTACACTGTCGTGACCATCACCTTCAAAACTCCTCTGACACCAACATCTGCAGCCACAGAAGCTGAAGGTGCCTGGCAGCCTGGCAACCAGGGTAGAAGGAAAGGCTGCAGAGCACCCAACACACAGCACCCACGTGGAAATAGTTAATTAAGACACACTGCACCAATCATCTTCCCATTACAAACACCAAGCATCTATATACAGCCTGGTGCATTTGGGAATTATTACAGATTCCAGACTCGTTACAAGGCAGTGTGTAAATTCTTCAATTAACAACTAATGCTAGAGCATATTATTTCTATTTCCTATCAACATCCTCAACCATGAATAGGGATGCTTCTGGATAACGGATCACAAGGATGGTCATGGCACACAAGCAGCTTACTGTACTCAATCTTACTTCCAATAAATTCAGGACAGAAAGAGCATCTCCATTCCGTATGCCTAGTGTGACATCTTTAATCAGCAGATAAATAGACAGGAGAAAGAATAACGAGTCTCTCTTCCTATCCCCTCCCTCCTGGTTTGTAGCTCATTATAATATACTGATTGACAGAGGAAGTAACTAACTAAAGTTTGATTCTATCCACTTATCTACCAGGCTAGTATCTACTTTTCTGTGTTTTTGTTGGGTTTTTTTTTAAAAAAAAAAGACAGAGATGCTTTGTGTTAAAGGATCCTGTTGTACACCTAGGTGAAACTGTTTTCCATGTAATTTTTTTTTTTTTTTAAAATCTTACTAATGCTGGAAAAAGCTCCTGGCTGAAGTGTACACCCAGGAATCAGACAGAGCGGGTCCCTTCTCTAACAGCGATTCAGTAAATCTTTTATAAAAAAATCAGCATTTGTGCCTCAGTTCTCTAATCCAGAAAGACAGGATACTAATGATTTTGTAAAACTGAGATTAAAATAATAAACGTGCCTAAATGCAACTTAAATCCTCGGGCAGAAAAACCATATACTGGTTAAAGCACCACTACAGAAAAACAAACACTGTGCACTGATCCCACCAGATTCCTTTTAATTTATCTCTGCAAACAGGATGTGGCGATTCCCAATCAGCAGTTCCAGTTCTAATTCAATACTTTCCTTGATATATATTGAATGTTTGTGCAAGAATGGGGGGGGAAAAAAAAACCAAAACACAACAGCCCAGTCAGAAAAGGAGCTAAAACCGATTCACATATTTCAACAGCCCACTGACCACACACAACACTTTCTGGCCACCAGCAGAAGTTAGACTTGAACTAGTGACCTAGAGGTGAAAAGGTTTATATCCTATTACCAATCCCCTGAGACATCTAATCACTTTGCCAAGTCTCTTTAAACAATGTAAGGTCTTTAATTAAATAAATGCTCAATAACAATATAGATTATTACTTTTCACTAAGAGGCAACAAGGTTTCAGCTTCCCTCTATTTTTGGCTGTGGAAGAACTAGCCCTGTATAAGAGATTCCAACTATAATTGGTTAATTTCTCAAGGACTAATTGTAATACAATCATCAGATAGATGTGAGCTGTTAAAGTAGGGGATGGAGCAGGAGAGGGAACAGGATAGAAGGGGACTAGATAGAAGGGACAGGATAGAAGGGACAGGATGCAGTATATTACTCCTAAGAGCATATACCATCAATACGAGAAGGCAAACACACACAGGCTGTCGGAAAGGAACCGCCTGAAGACAACGGTTCTGCAGCACCACATGGAGTCAGCTGCATTATTCAAACTCTCTTATCACCAAAGCAAGAGCAACAGAGGAAACACTGAAGGGAAAAATAACATGAGCTCTCCTAATAACTTGATAATGAAGGTTTCTTTCTTTCAGGTGGGGAAGTTAATGGGAGATGTTTAGAAGCATGTTGGCATCACGGAGATGCAAGAATGTCTCCAAGCCTGGCTCATCCCCCGAGGAATCTCTGTGCAAGTGCTTTCACTAGCAAAATCAAACCAAGAGATAAAAAGAAGAAAATAAAAAAGAAACTGGGTGTAGGCAAGATCTATACATCCCCTCACCCTTCACATTCCAAATGGTATCAAGCTATGCAAAGAAGCACCTGGCCCCAGTTATCTGAAAGCAGGAAAACACGTTCCTTCTTTAAGCTTTTCTGCTGATGGCAACACTTGTCTCAAAGATGAGCCTGATACGAAAAGGAAGATGAGCCAACAAGACAAATCCTTTCCATATTTCAGGATATTTGTTCTTTAGTATTCCCCTGCTCCTGGGGAAGAAGCCGTGGCAATGCAGAACCCATTATGGAGACAAGCCCACCATATATGACTGAGGCTGGAGGTCAGCTTGGGAGTGCTGCTGAGCAGAAGCAAAATCCACTGCAGCACGGCAGCTCCTTTGTGAATATTGCCCCTGGGCTGTGAGTTCCTGAAGGATAAAGCACTGGGTACCTGCTTCTTATTGACCTTCATCGGGATTAGAGTCACAAACGGCCTCAGACTATGCCATTACCATTATAATGGGAAGAGTGCTGCAGAAATTACCCATACTAATCTTTCGGCTGCATGCAGGAAATATACCACCTGAACTTGAATCAGCTCACTACCAGATACAGCGAACTCGACGAATGTTCGAACCCAAAAAAAAATACTTGCAATATCTCCTGTTTCCAAGTAGTTTGTTAATCCTAGATAAAGGTCTTTCAGATTTCAAGTAGTAAATCATAGGCACAACAGCCACGATAACGCAGCGGCCAGTACAGACCTTCTTGTGTTTACCTTCCCAAGTTAAGATCCATGCTGCACTGCCTGTGCTGCCAGTTGCAGCCATGCAATATACTGTACTGCATCCTTTGGGGTGAATTTTGCCCCTGAGGAATAATAATAAATAAAGAAATAAAACCCAAGAGTGTAACAGTTTAAACAGGTTGCCTAACATGATCTTAGTCTCATGATAACCACGACCTGGGAGCTCCTGCAAGAGAACCTGACTTCAGAGATTTCAGCAAGAGAGCTTGAAGCAATTACGTAGTTAAAACAAGACACAGACTGTCCAGATCTATGTCTGGTTACAAGCGGAGCACTCACCCTTCATCAAAGCTTTCCTTCTTGACTTACAGATCTCCATGTTCAAGAGCACTAGAATATAAATGGATGGGTGCAGACCAAATTAACAAAACCACCAGAAAACAGCAATAGAAAAACATTTGCTGTGCTCAAAAAGAAAATCTGCAGCAGAAGACAGCACATGCAGCAAGATTATTAGGACTGCAGTGTCAAGCTGATTTTTCCCAAACATCAAAAGGATCGGAAAGGCAGTGTAACACCTAACAGAATGGAATACTGCACTCAGCTGGAGCTTCGTAGCGAGTTAGCAGCCCTGCCTCTTTCCAGCCACCGCGCAAAACGCCCTCAATTCCATGAGGGTTTGACGGTGACTGCAGAAAAGGAAGAAGTCTGGGGGGGGGGTACACTTGTTGACAGAATTCACATGTCGCTGCCCTGGCTACATGTGTGGGCACACAGAATTGCTGCTCCTCGCTTCGCCGCGCTAGCTAGGAATTCCTTGTTTCTTCCAACGACGAGTGACACTCTGTAAATCATTAAGTACCCTATTAGCTTTAAGATAAATCGTGTCCTTTTGTTTGACAAGCTATGGTAGGAATAAAATGCTCCAATATTATACCACTTTGAACAGAGAAGATAACGCACTATTGGACTGCCACATTATAGACTTCTGTGCTTCCGCAAGAAAACCAGTATTAACCCCAGTTTCCTGGCCAGATGCCAGCCCTGATAATTATACATCACCCATCAAGCTTCTCCTGCAGTTCTGACTGGTAGTAGCATTTTAATCCATTCCTTTACTTGCACCGTGTCAGTACTGTGTGCTGCTGGAGAGCATGCCTGTGGGCTGTAAAACAGCTGTCGGGTTCCACCCCAAAGGACTGCATTTCAGCGCGAAACGTGGATGTCTTCGGTGTGGTGCACATGGAGGAAGTTAATAAAGAAGTGTGGAACTAATTGCGACTGTTGATTCGGTTCATTCCACCGTACTGAACACTGTTTGTTTTTATAACTGAGGTCCCACCGTCACACTCGCTACTAAATCTTTCCCAGGAAGCGGAGAAAGCATATCAACCCTGGCACGTTAGAAAAGAATCTCATGTTCTTCTGATATCCCCAGCGATTCCCACACAGCCACTTCCAATTCATGACAGCACAAACAACAGCGTACTGTGCAAGTGAGCTACTCTGCGCTGCGGTAACAAAACCTGCAGCCTGTTCACGCTGACAAAAAGTGCATGTTCCCTTCTGTGCTAGAGAAGGTTACCCAGCATCGCCAGGCACCTGCTAAGAAACAGTTATCTTGGAACTCGTTTGCAGAAATAAGCTTTCAGTTCACTGTCTGCGTCGACGCTGCTCACTTCAGCAACTAGATTTCCAGTCGGAAGCCCCAGTACAGGCACAAAAGCAAACCACACCAGTCCGTTCTGCGTGCTGTAAGCAAATTCAAGTGCTGGAAGAGCAATTAGCAGGAAGACAGCCAGGATCTCAAATGCAAGAAAAACTTAAGCTCCCCAGTCAGAGCCAAGCAGTGACACAAGGCGAGCGAATGCTTACAGTGTCAGGAGAGCCTCCCTTCCTTCCCATTATTGCTACTCATCTTCAGTGAGTCACACGATCAATTGATTCACCTCTCTGTAGCTCCATTTCCCTTCTCCTCCACACCACATCTCCTTGTGCTTTTCACTTACTTATGGCAAGGACTGCCTTTTACAGCGCTCAGCACTCAGCAGACATCTCAGACTCACACAGGCGTTAAGCCAGCTCAAGGAATCCGTCTGGTCAACGTTCATGGCTGAAGATACCAGACAACAAGAACCAGCCTGGGAAGGGGAAAGAGTGACCGTTGGTACACTCTGCTCTCATGCTCTCATCTGGCTAAATATTTGTTAGTTTACCAGTATGAAAACTACAATATTTAAATTCTCAGTTACTGAGAGTAGCAGCAGCTCTTGGTATTTCTCTCAGCTCAGGAAGAGGTGAGGGACTGATAACAGTAACTAAAGAAATACCCCAAAAGAGCCATTTGTATTTTTGACAGCAACTTCAGAACAGTCACATTATCTGCAAGTTGAAAGTAATTATTTCCTATAAAGTCACAGACATCTCAAATCCCAAGTCAAAGCTTCAGAGACACGGCCCATTATCCACACGAAGGCTGCTCCCGAAGGACCAATTGCACAAAAGGACTTACTGATGAGACCCTTTATTCCACCAGGAAATCTGTCAAAGGCAACAGGACTCCACATTGCTAGAAGGCCTGCAAAAACCTATCAGGAACATGATGTTTATTTTAGTAACAACAAATTGTCTATTCTGGGTAGATTAGGCTTCCCCTGTTTTCCTGCTGAAAACTACAGTACATTTGTTTGGGGTTTGCTCCAACCACGGACCATAGGTACTCAGAGAATACAGGATCAAGGTTATATACCCTGGAAATCACAAGCTGTAACAGGCTAAAAGGAACAACTTTAAGAAAACTGTGGCTGTCAGGAAAAGGGTGACCTTTTTCAGTGTTCAGAGACAGAAAGATGCAGACTGGGTTTCAAAATAAAATGGTCGATTCTATCTGCATTTTTATCATCTGCCACTTTCTATCATTTTAGAGAAGATATTATATCTTCATGAAATATGACATCTCAGATTACTCCCGAGTTCTGTTGAGCATCTCGGGTGTTTGCTGCTAGCACGGTATAGCAGGCTAGCTGCCAAACAAATTCAGTTCACTGACTGACACTTTGCAGCAAGTTCTCTTTAAACACAGGATTACCTGCCTCTCTCTTTTTCTGAGAGCTTACACATTCCTCAGCCCAGCTAAAAACAGGTACCTGTGTACATCAGAGCAATGTAAGGACCTGAGTAGAGGGAACCCATGCATCTGCAAACGATAGCAATTACTTCTGCCCCATGACTAAGGAAGTAAGGTTTCCTTACAGGCCTTTCCTCCACCTGCTGCTGATCAGTTCGACACAGGACGGCATCTTTCAGTTCAAACTTGAATTAAATCTAATTTGAGAATTCTTGTGCGTATCAGACCAGAAGCACCCAACATTACTTTAGCAGAGAGAAGACCATAAGATCATAGAGCTTTGAAGCTTCATTCTTTCAGCCCAGTCTTTCATTTTTTCTTCAAGTCCCCCATCCTTCATGTTAATCTGTTTGCTTCTTCCCCACCTCTTTCTCACAGAGACCCTCGCACTCCACCCTAGCTGCCCCTTAGGGGAATTTCATTCTCCTATACTAGGACTCAGATCCTTCCCTAGTAACTCATTCAAGTACCTTAAGGCTTAGAAATGTTTTCAGTGATCCCACCTCCCTTCTTTATAAGCTCTGAACATGATGGTAGAAGATCTACATTACAATATTGTGCTAATATCCTCTTCACTTTGGGTCAGATTTCATGCACAGCTCTCTATTTTCTCCTGCGTGATAATTCAGTCTATCAGCAGGTGAATGAGGGTATGTTTCATCTGTGAAGAGAAGAAACAGGTCCTGAAATCACTTCATTTTATACATAAGAAATCAGTAAGAATCTGCTTCTGTGGATTTTCATTCACTGCCTCAGTTATGTGGCGAAAGGCAACAACGCGTTTTGCTGAAGATCATTTAACAGCGCCGAAGCTCCTGTGTTGCCTTGTATGGTAGGAGACTAAACGGTTCTACTCAACAATTTTAATTGCAATTGCAAATACAGTGTCTAAAAAGCTTACGTACAAACAGGACAAGTATTATCTGTTGGCACCCAGATAATAGGGAAGGACAAAAAAAAAAGAGAAAGAGTGACAGCGGCTATGACATCACTGCCAGCCAATGGGAAATAGAGCACATTCCCGCAGCCGCTCAGGGAATTGTTCCCAGATGTTGCAAAGCCTTCCTAAAAAACACAGATAACAGCCAACCGACTTTGTGCAAACTGCTGGCAGAGGCCGCTGGGCTGGCTCCGATCTGGCAGCAACCACAAGCCAATTCTTTCCACGTTCGCAGCTTCCACTGGGAGGCTGTCCCTGCGCCGTGCAAAGAGAACAGAAAAGCATTTTCAGCTTTTGCAAAAAGCCTGAAGGTAATGTGTTCTCTTCCCTGCAAGCTATTTTTCCAAATTGCCCAGTAAGGACCTGAACCTGAAAAAAACAAGAATGTGAGAATAATATCACTCAGGTGGGCAGTCCCAAAGAACTCAAATTATCCCCTGAGAAAAACTGTAGCCTATGTTTTATACGTGTGTGTACGTGTTAGCAGAACAGGCGCACGTAGCAGCTATTTTCTGCGGACGTGTTTGTGTAAATGCATTTACAGTAATAACTACTAGACGAAGAACTCAGCCACACAATTAATGCCAGTCTCTATATTGTTGAAAAACCTAAAGGTCAACCACTGGTAAGTAGTAGCCCTCTGTCCCAAATTATTTAGTCCTGGAAAAAAAAAACCAAACAACAGAAAAACCCCACCCTGAAATCAAAAGGACAAGATCTAAGATGCGGAGGAGAAAAACAGGCAGGACACAGGAGGGATGGGGAGGAGGTTTAAATAGTTAATTAGGAGCAGTGATTCTAATTCAATACTAATCTAGCTGTACACGGAGTTCCCAGGGCAGCAAAAGTAAGCAACAACTGACGACTTGCAGATCCTCCCTTGAACATTTTCCCCTATGGAAATCAGTCCTGCATATGACACCAAGATCAAAGTTTCTACCTATGACAAATAGAAGGATTCAAATGTTATTAAAAAAGATGAAAATCTCAAATTTCTAAATGTCAGTCATCTTGTAGACTTCAAAGTAGCCACTGCATCAGCAAGAGAGGAGGTGCGGGGGAAGAGACAGCTGAGCTGGATCGTGTGCACTTAATGTTCCAATTTTAAGTATGTCGTCTGGACGTCAAATACACATATATACACTGCAATAATTTACAGTGAGGCCGACAATTATCACAGATGGTTTTGTGAAAAAATCCCAAGCTGTCTGCTACCAGCTGACGCACGTTTTCTAACACGGGAGACAAAGAAAGCTCAGGCCCATCATGTTAAAAACCAGAAAAGGAAACAGACCTGCCCAAAACACGATTTTTCCAAAAGGTAAAGACCAACTTTGCTACCTCGGAAATGTATGGGATTATCTGTTAAATTTTAGTGAATAGGATAGTAAAGGGTTCCAAACTGTGAACAATTAACTTACAGTAAGATTTACATAAAACTCCTCCAGTAATTAGCAGCAAATAGAGGCAGATAAGCACTGCAATTTTATGGGTGTTAGTGTGGAAAAAAGTAATTTGCAATTCCTAATGCAGGTCAGGCACAGATGTTTCAGCTGATTGTTCTGCAGAGTGAACAGAAGCCCCTGTCAACATCATCTGCAAAAGGTGCACTATAAGATCCCCGAGAAGAGAGCTCGAAACTGCATTCAAACTAGTGGGATACGCATATAAATTTGGCAACAAGCTGATGGGTGGGATGGGAGGAAAGAGTCTAAGTCTTTTGAAGCAACGCATCTATCCGTACTACCTGCAGCAATCTGTGCTCCCTCTGCCTCTGCTGCAATCGATGGGTCTGTAAGGCACTGTGTCATTTGCTGCCCAGCAGCAGAGCCTGAAGAGCCCACCCTGGTACAGCACGCACAAAAGGCTCTACAGTACTAATTCTCTGAAACAATTCATTTAAGCCACACATCTCCATTTTGCTTTTAGATCTTTGCAATAGCACCTTTCCCACTCCTAGAGACTCGGCTACTGGCTCAGCCTGAACTGGTTCTTGTGTGTCAAGTTCCTGGGCTGGCACTAAGAAGAAAAACTATTGCACTATTTATCATCAAACTAATGTTATTTCACCTAAGGAAAAAAGGCAAATGGAACTCAATCTCCTCCTAAAGAAAAGACATAAGAAATGAAAGAGGGATTGTGTTGTGACTTGGGAAAACCAAATTTGTCTTTATATTGTCTATTAAAGGTAGATGAGAAACTGCCATAGTCTTATTATTAAGGAGGATGACGCAAGTGTCAGAAAAGCTACAGACAAAGCAGAACTGGACGCTGCACTCCCGACGTGTCCTCACTAGCGCTGACTGGAGGGGAAGGATCACCTCTGCCAAAGCGCTGGCAATGCCCTCCTGACGCCGCCCAGGATGCCGCTGCCGCCTTTGCTGCCAAGGCCCATTGCTGGCTCACGGTCAACTTGCCGTCCACCAGGACCTCCATTAAAGGTTCACAAAAATAAAATGTTACATTACTTAAAAAGCTACCTTGAACTTAGACTTGCCCATACGCTCATTTTTAAAACTGGCGAGAAGGAAGATTTTAAGATAATCAGACAATGAGGTATCTGCTGCCACTTGCAGAAGATTTTCTACATGACCTTGAAGGGAAAGAAAAAACCCACATAAAAAACTTGTGTGTCTCAGTTCCCACCCATAATGTGGAAAAAGCAAATAGTTGCGACATACAAAGAAAATACCAGATTGAGGTCTCTGGATCAGCAACCACGTCTTCCACTAATGCACAAGTACAGTGCACAGCACAAGGAGAACGAAAGGAGCGCAGACATTGATCTCAGTTACAGCCTTCAAGCAATACTGTAATATAAAAAATAGGAATGGGTGGGAAGATTTGAAACAAGGTACAAATCCTTGGAGCAAGGATTCTGCTTTCTTCCACATTTGGAAAGCAGCCAGCAACCTATACTAGAAAAGGAATCACAGTAAGCTGAATTCATTCTTAAAATGCATTTCAGAAATTGTAACGTTTCTCTGAAATTAAAACAGTAACAGTCACAGAATTAAAACATAACATTTAACTCGTGTGTGTGTGTATATATATGCTTCTTCTGATTTTACTGTTCTTTATATTCTCCTGTTTTTCAGCTGGAAAACAGAAAAGGCATATATTTTCATATTATTGAAGAAGCTGGGAACAGAATTCAGCTCCCAACTTGAGATCAAATGCACTTGGGTTTTTGAATGAGAGAGGGAAGGAGGAAGAGGTTAACAAATTGAGGTGTAAAGGGGAATGAAACAATCCACATCCTTATTCATGTGGAATACTTTGGGGTTGGGGGTTTGTTTCTGTTTAAACTCCAAGAACGCTGGGCTTTGTTGGAACAACCTAAGTCATATTTTGCTGCACATAAGAGCCTGAATAGTCTATACAAGTTCAGAATGAATCACTGGTGTACTGAATCACCAATGCAAAAGATACATTCTTTACCAGACCGCATAGATAAAAACAAACACTACCATGCTCCTGAATGCACTGGGAAGAGGAGACCCAGTTCAGGGATGCAGAAGGCAATCCGAATATCAGCCTGTTGTTTGAATTAATATTTATCAGTTTGGCAGCGTGGAAGAAAGGGAAGAAACAGGGAGGGAATGACACTGAGGAGCAAATACAGCGCAAATGTTACATACTGAGATGTAGGAAAGGGGTTCTCAGAATTAATTTGCTCTCCTGATAAGAGCTACTATTCATTTCTACCCCTTTGCTTCTAAAAAAGATGCTGCTCTCAAGCTATGGCAACATAAATGACATCTTCATAGCCTTTTTTTATCTGAAGCTTTTGGGATGCTCTCTTCAGCTTGTTAATTACACATGAAATCCCTTTTTGTACAATCTATTCCCATACTGTCAGAACACCATGGTATAGCTCACAGTAATCCTTGGACTGAAGACAAAAACAGCACCACCGCTATTCATAGCTCACCCGTATCCTGAAAGTAGCACATTCGGCAGCACTGAGCCCTCCAGCCATTTCCAGCCCCTCAAAGAGAAAGGGATCTCATCCCACACCAGTGGCCCTTAGCATGTATGTTCAGCCATGACTTGCAGAAGTTACCATCATATGTCCTGTTCCCGCACAAGAATGGACATAAGCCAACAACCTCATTAAGAAGGAACATTGCACTGTGTCCCACTGCACTCTAGGTGGACCACCAGGTCTCAAAGACCACGGTTGGTTGGTTGTTTAAACATTAATTTTATTCTCTAATGCCAGTGATTTTATTCTAGAGAGTGAATATTTCTTTTGACAACCAATTTAGTCCACACCACAGAGCACAACGTGTGGGGATCGTCCCTTCTTTGTGCAGGCAAGTAGACAGTTCCCTGTTGTGTTCATATCTTCCCCTTGAGTGCTGCCCAGCAGCGCAGGTTTATATCAGCATAACTTTGCTTTGAAACACTTATCGATTTTCAAACCAAGGTATCTAGTTGCCTAACACCCACTGCTGGGTGGAAATACGTGGCTAAGTTCTAGGAACAGCTTTGAAAGTCACACTGGTTATTAGTCAGCTATTGCTGCTGAGTCAAAAGGTTGGAGCACAAAGGCCAAACCCAAGGTATGGAGGTCCTACAAAAAATGTAGCTTTTTCCATCTGCACGCATTTCCCAGTGACAAAACTTAAGGCAGTAGGGACTTAAGGGAGAACATTCTCCTATTTTTTAAGACCTCAAATTAATACAAAATCTAGTAATTGCTTAATATTCTGTACACATTTGGGTGTGTAAGAGGACTAAAGTTAAGTTCGTGCATGAGAAAGCCGTGCGCTTTGCTTGCCTAATGCTAAGAACCTGCTGGGACTACACAGTGGACAGAGTCTGAGTGCCTTAAAATTGCAAGCAATCAACAGAGCAGAAAGAAGTGATAATATTGTATGATACAGCTGAGCTCAATTCATCTGCCAGCCCCTGCGCTCACATGAGCAATGTTTTCAGCTGCTTAGAATCCAGCAGGGGCTGTATGGGATGAACCAGAGGCACTATTACTTAAGAACAATCTCCCGGTCAAACTGATGCTTACAAGATACATTGCACTTTCCTTAAACAATAATAGAATGTGCAAATGCATTCTACTGCAGGCAACAGCATGCAATCAATACTGTATTTGATTTTATAGTGAAAGCACACGTAATCCTGCCTACAAGAAGCCACGCTTAGAAACTTTAAGCTACCCAGCACAATTATATGCAAGGCCAGACAGCTTTCCTTATCATGTATAACTTCAGTGACTGGGATGCTGAAATATTTTAGAGGTACTGGTTGTAAACACATGAGCAAAAATTCCAACTCCTAAAATCAGCAAAGGACTGGAGAAACACATGGAAACACAGCAGATCATTCCAGCTGAGAATCTCAAGTAGCCCCAGTTGTCCTAACTGTGCAGTTGGAAAAAACTCTTGTGAACGTACTTAACTACTACTACTTTCTTGCTTACCTTCATCCTACTGGAAACAGGAAGACTGCAAACACATATCCAATGCTGAAAGGCTGGCCAATGTCTCCAGTTACTTCAGCAGAGTTCTCCTATCATAGCGCTATGATTTCTGACCCTACTCACATCACTTGTTGAAGCCAAACTGTTAACAACACATCACTTCATACTTAGGTCAAACTTGAGTTTTGGGAAAAACAGACAGTTGTTCTCACCCTCTGTTGTGTTCCCAATACCCAAGATTGTAAGGTCAGCTTCAAAGAGGATATTAAAATCACAGACTATGTCCCAAATGCTTTTTTGGTGTTAAAGTCTAAAATCCTAGTGCCCTCTTTGCTGCCTAAAGGTGCACAACCACCACTTTAATCCACTTTGACAGCTGTAAACCTCCTATCCACAAATATGTTCATGAAGTGGCCAAACACCAAATTTATCCATGTGTTTACCTGTGCCCCAAAGATAATCTGAAGGTGGGAATGACTGTATTTCACACAGTAACCCTAGGGAGCAACAGACTTTTGTTGTATCTCCATTAAGTAGACCATAATGGGGGTACAGAACTAGGCATGTGGAGAAGCGACCAGCTATTACAGTAAAAGCACAGACTGTGTGCTGCTGCTCAACACTCAGCTCAGCATGGAGTGCAGGTCATCTGTTCATTAAATGGGAAGCAACCCAAAGGGCTGTGTAACGCTTAGGAGATAGTAATTAATAACTATAGCTAGGTGACAAACAAATATCATGGCATATTGGAGAAATTAACACATTAAAAACAGACGAGAAAGAATGAGGGGGGTGTGATCTGCTGAGCAGCACAGTAACTGGGATGAACAGCTGGATCGCTGACTTCCTCTATAACTGGACAAATTACAGTCCAAATTCCTCTGCCCCACTTATTTTTCCAAGGCTATAATTTTTTGTGTCTTTACTGAATGCATGCACAATGTTTAGCTCAGAGATCTAAACCTCACTTAAACCTTCCAGGCACTACCACAATACTCACACACTGAAATTAAAATAACATAACTAAAATCTCCTACAATATCATGTTTAGTTGTTTTGAAGAAGCTGTTTTGGCTATTTAGTGACAGTATTAAAACCCAATGATTTGGCAGAACTCTGACTACTAACTGTGTAACACAGACAAAAGTGTGCTTCCGCTCTCCTACCGCCAGCAAGCTGGCTGTTACGTTTACCATTAAGTTGTGGGACAATTTTTATTTTATTTTTTTTTAAACAAGGATTACAGCTTGGCTCTTACTGGTTTCAAGAAAAGGTAAGCAAGTAAATGTTTTTAAAGTCTAGCCTTATTTTGTGAGGTTTTATAGCATTATTTCAGAGTCCTCCATCAGATTCAGTAATACTTAGGAGATGAAGAGAGGAAACAGTAGGAAAGAAAAGACAACACAACATGTTACTAATATTGAAGGTTTCTTGTTTAAGCCATCTTTTCAGCCCTGCACACCTTTGTATACTTTTATTTTTATAATAGATTACTTAACAGTGGGATGTTACAGATATAATGAAAAACAAAGCCTTTGCTTCCATGTAATTTGAGATTCAAGACACTCATAAAAATCAGGATCCATGGACCAACTACCCTACTACTGTGCCCACCGTACCGAACCACATATGCATGCAGACCCATGAGCCAACATACCCAGGACACCACTCTTCCATTGAAGCAAGGTAGCTTTGCATTGTCGTCTGAGATCTCCTCCTTTACCACCCTGGAAAAAAAACAAACACAAACAATAGGAAGAAAATCAAGGGTTTGAAATTACATCAGATCAAAAGATACAGTGGTTTTCTTAAATGGTCCAGGAAAAATACTAATTTTTACTAAAATGTTGGCATCAGCAAGTCTTCTATGTTTAAAGAATATGGGACTATTAAAACAAAGAAAGCAAGTAAAAATGGGTAGAAAAGGTGTCTTTCCAGACCACCATCCCACATTGGTAGACACAAAAGTAACTACAAGCATTTTTCCCACTTTGGAGTCTTCCATCTCACCACAATTTCTAAAGATCTGACGGTGACTAAAAACCCACTCTGCTGTGCAGTCTCCACGTCAGAGATCACAGATCACAAGTTAGGGCCACTCTGTTGGCAAAGAAAGGACTATTACCTGAATTTCCTAGACTGGATTTGGAGCCAAAACACAGCACCTTCCCCCCAGGGCACTGAGGAGCTGTGGTCAAGCTTCGTATTGAGCCCTCATCCCCTGTACATCAGAAAAGCTGCTCAACCTTCTTCATTAACTCAAACTCTCTTCCCACTCTTGCCAGCCACACACCTCTCTCGCTCCCTGTACCTCCCTCCTTTCACTCCAGGATGGTTTCAGAACGGGCAGCAAGGCTGTGGCCTGGCCCCGATCAGGAGAAGAGCTGATGTGGTCAAACTCAGAGGTCCCACTGTGGTGCTGAGTTCCCTCCCGGAGCCCTTTCCTTTTTCAGCAGATGCAATGCCAATACAGCCTTCAGCTAGGAGTCATTCTGAAGGCCTCTTGATAAAAAGCTTAATCCAGCACTCCAACCCTTATCATTAAGGAGAATAAGATCAGCACTTCTACCTGTTATTATTAAACTGAATTACAGCAATATTAAAATGACAGAAGAAGATAGATTTAATGATGCAATAGGCAGAGAGCTGCTGGACTCGTGCAAGAACAGTGAGGGCCACAGAAGTAAAAAGGAAGAAATAAAATTTTATGAGCCATCTCTAAAACAGGAGATATTAATTAAGGTTGTAGAGCTAGATAAAAAGATAAAACATAGACAACATGTCTACAGACATATTAGCCAATGACCATTTGTGAGGTTTTAATATGTGGCTAATAAAAACTAAACGTGGACAAACCTGGAACAGATAGTATGGCCTCTAAAAACTCCACCTTATCACTTCTGGTGATTCAAGATGTCTACTGTAAAAATGTAAACTCAAATTATTGGTGGTTAAATTTAAATTCAGCTCAAGGCCAAACTGCGTCATCTTCCAGAGACTTACCCTCTGGGAGGATAAGGGGAGAAGCAGACAAGACGACACCTGCAAGGAGCAGAGAGTTGGACTTGATGATCCTTATGGGTCCTTTCCAACTCGAGATATTCTATGGTTCTATTCTCTGAACTTGTTTTACTAGCATAAGGGTTATCATAAGGTTTTCAATTCTGAAGACACTTACTGTGACTCAGTATCTCAGAATCAGTATTTGTTTCAACAGTTTAAGATTGGTCATAGCCAAATATAAATGGCACAACTACTGAGAAAACAGAAATGCTCTCATTTCATTAGACTTAGTTCCAAGCTGCCAATTCAGCAGCAACTGAAGTTACTTCAGATGTTTCTGTTCTTCTAACTAGCACAGTAACCAACATGGTCTCCACTTAACAACCTCATATTCATTAAATTAGCCAGTCATAACCACATATATATATTTATAGCTACAAAAAGATATTCTGAATTCTTCAAACAATTCCGTGCTCACTCATTCTCTTAGAAAGTAAAGCAATTACATTTTAAGTCAGCAAGATCTGTATCAGGTCTGCTGGAGGCAAAGAGAGCCTCCAGTTCTCCTGTAGCTCCCGGACGAAGTAGCCTGCGCAGCTGCCCACGCTCTAGAACGCCTCTCCACATCCCACTCAGGAACTGGGAACAACAGCGCTGTTGACTACACCACAGCCACTTCCTTCGGATTCATCCAGATGAGAAGAGCAGGTTCAAAACCAACCAGTGGTTCAGTACTACTGGGAGTAATTAGCTACCGCCTTGAAGCACTCTTCGCAACAAGCCCCCAGTGAGCCAGCTTCTAACTCTACAAACCAATTACAAATGTCATCTTTCAGCAGCACACTTTAAGCCATATTTTTTAGGACTGCTGCTTCAAGCTGGAGAGTTCCAATTTAAAGCAGCAAAGATTAAGAAAACTCTGTGATTGCATCAGCTTCCTTAACAAACCTCCCTCATTTACACAGGGCCACGATCTCTCAGAAAGTGTTTTGTGTCTTTACAGAAGAAGTAGACATTGCTGGTGGCTTCCAAAGAGACCATCAAATAAGAAATTTTAAAAGAATCACCATTTCAAAAACCAGCCTGCGCGGTGCTTCAGTTTTCAACCTGTGCTTTATTTACTTAATCAAAAATCAGAACCACTGACTCTGCTAATTCGGGAATCCTGGCTATAGGATTTGGTGAAACAGCCAGGCTGCTTCTTTGTTCCAGTGCAGTAGTTTCAGTGTAAGGTGACGCAGCTCTGAATCAGTGCTATGATGGATTCTCTCATGTTGATGATGATCCACGAGACAGGACACAAATGGTCCATGTTATCTATCATAACACTTTGGTCTGGTTATCTCTAGTAAGGAGATGCAGATGGAATGCAGGGCAGTCAGCTCCCCGTTTGGTTTCTCTGATTAAGGGTATGAATAGCATCACTCTTCAAAACAGGAGCCCACAGAGTCACCATGATACAGGACTCCCTTCTCATCCCTGACTCCCCCAATAGGACATGAATCACTTCTGCCTAGAAAGCAGACCTTAAGGACAAGCTTCCTTTCAAGCCTTTTTTGTTTTTTGAATCTGCAAATTGGAGCAAACTCCAAAGCCAGCATCTGGCAGAAGCAAGGCAGCCCCAGGCAGGGCCGCACAGAGAATCCCACATACACCGCACACCCTGCACAGCAATTACTGAAACCCAAAGCCCTGCGCAAACCTCTCTTCAAATGCTACTGCTGCCGTCCTTGTAGCAAGACCCCTGTGGATTCTTCCAATCCTACACGCAAGGGCTCAAGCAGGGCTAAGTGCAAGCAGCCAAATGCAGGACTTGTCAAATTCCCATTTCACGTACAGAAATACTCCACACAACGCCGCAAGCTTGCAGGACACTTCAAGCCATTTTAGTCTCTTATGTCAATAGAGCAGTAGTTCAGGACAGAGTTTACCCGAATTCACTTAATCCATAGTAGTCTATTTATCAGAGTTACAGGAATAGCATCAGCGTTCCCAAGTCCATGGCTTCCTTCAAATGCAGAGCTCTCCTCTTCCATTTCTGCCGAGATCCCAATAACCTAAAGCTGTATGACAGCCGAGACCAAGAGAGCTCTTCTGCTCAGTCCTGGGGGCCACTTGTCCATTAAAGGGTTTGTTTCATGACTCTGAAGAGCAAGGGATATTCACAGAGGTGGCTGCCCAGCTCAGGGAGAATTAGCTGGGGGTTTTGTTAGGTTTTGGTGTGTTTTGGGTTTTTTTAAATATACAGCTTGAAGGAACTGAGCTAACTAATAGAAAGTCACTCAACTGCAAAAACACCAGGTTTGTTCTTAAATATAAGGCTCTGCTACTACACGTTGATGTCAATACTCAAGGCATTCTTTTTGTTACCTAAGGGCCCCAATGCAAATTGGGAACCTTTCGAACAAGGCACTGCACAAACTCACAGGAAAGCTCTTCAGAGTGGGGACTGTCTAAACACGGGCAGAGGAGACACGGTGGGCTCTTTATACCCAGTCACATAGTAGATTCGTAACAAGAATAGATTTCTGGCCTCAAATCCCTACACAGGGGAACAGGGACAATTCGTATTTGACAATCTCTAAGCTTTAAAAAAAGCCAACCTGAAGTCTAGTCAAACTCAATAAAGATTTGTGGTTCCACAACCACATTTTCCTTTATTTATGTTTTTGTGTTTCTTGTTGCTGTGTAAAGAAAACCACAATAGCCACAAAGTAACTCACTAAGCATGAAACAGTGTCATATTATGAGGGGGAAAAAACTGGGAAGGAAGGAGAAGAGAGCAAACAGACAAAGAGTTTCTTTCCATCTTACTTTTGGAAAATTAGGAATAAACACCACCACCACTAATACCTTCATTTGCACATTTTAATCCTTTTTTTTAAAGAAGGAAAGAACATTCTCTTCTTTCTCCACATTTATTTGCATGGTTAATGGCTAGCAGTACAATATTAGGTGGACTTCACCCCTTTCCTATTACGGGAAAGAAAAACATTTGAAAATATTCATTTAACTCCTAATGCATCTGTCCTCCCTTCACCTTTTGGCAAGAGGAAACAGATCATATGATTTCATTATCGTTTTCAGGCATTTATACCTAGACTCTAAAGAGACAATTAGGAGTAAACGCCATTGAAATCAACAGATAATCGGTGCTTTGACAATTCAATGAAGCTCTCAGACCTGTAATTCTGGAGCTGCAAACTCTGTGTGCAGAGGATTTCAACATTTGCATGGGTCTCCAGCCCCAATGAACTGACTCGAATTCAAACATTATCTTTTGTGTTTCACAGAGTCCTGGAGAGAACACTTACTCACTCAGCAAAGATCCAATTGCAGGATCAGCAAATAAAGATGCCGCAATAATTTTATCTTGACAGCTGCATGTTTTAAATGACAGTATTTTTTTTTCCTCCCAATAAGGAAATGCCACTTACTGCAACCCAGAAACCACATGCAGAAGGTCTGCACCAAGCTCTAAGATTTAGGCAAAAGTCAAGCACCAAAAACATACTGATTGTGAGGTTCTCTCCAGAGCAAAGCCTTGGGGGGGTCTTTCTAAAATTGACACACAGAGTGGCAGCCAGGATATCCCTGCAATACTGCACAGACTGGTTCAGTTGTCCTCGTGATGGAAAACCAGCACACTGAAGTCACCACTTACAAAACAACACACTCTATCACAGCATTAGCCTTCTGCTGCAGCTGAAGGGAACAACTTCCAGATCTGTTGCAACTTGAACTACTAAGTATAGCCTTGAGCTATGAGGCAAGAGAATGACAGACTGTAATTCCCAGCTTGCTTTGGGTAGCAGTCAACAGTGCCAAGAACATCAAAGACAGCAGCAGCCACTAATTTCAAATATCACTGCTTTACAAATCATTATTTGCAGTAAAGATGTGTCTCCTTTCAATCCTCTGGAAGGGGAAGCAGCGGAGAGCAGGCAAGCGAGAAATACGAATGGCTGCAGCCATATGCTTCAGTCTGAGGACAACTTTGTATTCAAGACGTCTTTTGCTCTACAAGAACTTAGATGTAAGGGCAGAGGGAGACCTATGCTGTCGTCTGCTCTTGAAACACACACCGTCCATCAGGAACCAATATAAACAGCAGCTTAAGACCAGGGTCTTAAGGACCTAAGTAACGAGTTCACAACCTAGACCCAACCCAGCAGGGCAAGGAAGCAGAGGGGATGAATTTGATCTGCCAGAGCCCTCCTACCGAGGTGAAGAAAAGTCTATTGGTATTGGATGTGGTCCACTGTGGAGATATGATACCAGTACTCTCAAACACAACCGTTAACAGACTTATTGTTTCATAATAAGAACAAAGAACATCTGACACCAAGAAACACATTCACTGCTCTCACAGAGTTAAAGCTTCCCTCCTGGCGACACTGTGCCTCTGGAATTGCTGGCAAGGTTGGAACATGTGCAGTCTCTATTCCACCACATACAATCTTCTGCTTAACCCGGGTGATGAGCCACTCTGGGACTGAGAGAAGAGAGCACATAAACACCTATCCACAGAGCCATTTACAAAGCTACCACTCAATGAACACCAAATGGTAACAGAACCAGACATTTCCCAGTTTCTTGGGTCACAATACCTCCCAGCACCAGGTCTACCCCATGTTGCCCTGCTGCATTCCAGCTGTGTTCCAGCTGTATGTGGTTCTCCTTAGCCAAGGTGAGGGAGGGGAGACGCTGCCAGCACACCACCAATTCACATAGAGATTCTTCTTCAGTGTTCAGAGACTTGTAACATTTTCCTCTTCGCCGTACTCCAGAAAAATCTTGGTGCACAAGACATGAGAGCACGGAATCATAGCATGGTTAGAATTGGAAGGGACCTTAAAGATCACCTAGTTCTAATCCCTCTGCCATGGGCAGGGACACCTTCCACTACACCAAGTTACTCAAGGTTACCAGATCCTTTAGCTCATCCTTTAAACGCATCTACCAGGTAAAAGATGAGCACAGGGGAACAACTCACCAAAGGTCACACAGGACATCAGTGACAGATCATGAAAAAGACCCCACACTCTTGAACACCCCCAAGCACCTGCTCTATGTTGTCAGCAAGCTCCCCACGATCAAATCTCACACCAATAGTCTGCACTTAGGAAGAGTATGTGCAAAAAAGGGTGTGGATGTGTGGGGAAGGGGAGGAGGGAATGGTTCTCAGAAGCTCACATCCTCTGCTTTATTTGACTTAGAGGAGATTTAAGAACTAATTACTAAATGAAACAATCACTGCTGGTAACAGCCCCTCCTTCCTCTCGCTTCCTGGAATTGTGTCTGGATCCTCTGGCTTTGCTACCACCCTATTCTGCACAAATAGGTATATGTGCATTTTCCAAAACCAGTCTGGTTCACCCTCTCACACCTCACCTGTTTCTACGAAAGACATATACTCCCGGTTACCCTCCCAGTATCCCGACTTCTTGTTTTCCTCCAAAGAGGACTCTAGCCCGAAGACCAAGGGTTGTTTAGGCTTACCCTCACTCTCATCCCTCTGCCAAGCTGTTTGCTGCCTCAGAATATATGCTGACTCCATATGAAGAATACCAAGTGAACCCCACGAACCTCTAATGACTCTCTGATTCATAAGCATTTAGGCAATTGGATATTAAACACTGGGATTGATAGTGTTGCATGCACTCGCATTTTGATTGCATCATACACGCCTGTGAGAGACTTAATCTCCAGAATTAGCTAGATGATTTTTTCTTTCTTTCTACTCAGAAAAATGTGGTTAACAAAGAAATTCTCCTTTGCTTGAGTCACCAGTTGCAGCCCAATCCTCCAAGGCCACACATATGGGAAACGCAGGGTTGAGACAGCAGTGTGGCCCCTACAGATTCATTCAAGGTTAATGTGTACCATGCCACAAAGTGCGCATCCTAATATACCAGATTCATCCCATCTTGTCACTGTGATCACAATCAAGTCTTTTCTTAACTCCTTCTAATTGTCCTCTACTGATGGGAGAAGGGGGAGAGAAGCTTCAGTCGTCACTTTTTATAACTTGCTTGGCGATCCGCAGAGAGAAGGCAAAATAATTAATTCATTTGTTCTATACATATCTCCAGTGACTCCCGTCACCACAAAGGCAAGTAAGAGATTATTCAGACATTAGTTTTGATTCATAGAATCATGTAGGTTGGAAGAGAAATCCAGAGGTCACCTAGTCTGACCTCCTGCTCACAGCAGGTTTAGGTTGCTCGGGCCATGTCCAGTCAAGTTTTGAGTATCTTCAAGGACAGAGGTTCCACAACCTCTTTGGGCAACTTGATTCTACTTACGAGGTTTTAAAAAAAAGAAGTTTAAATTAGTAAAATTGTAAGTAATCATAAATCCACATCCGCAATGACTTAATACTAAGGGAAGCTATTCGTAAGATTCTACTGACTGCTTTGGCAGATTCTAAGCTCACTCAAAAGCAACTTTTGCTTTGGAAGCTCCCAACTTCCAATGTGGTTTGAGAGATATTTGCACACTGGACTAGCAGCCAGAACGACAGCAGTAGTATTACACTCCACTGATGGTAGCGTGCTGCTCCATAGAAACTCTCCTGACTTCACTAGCCATAAAAAAAAATATTTTTAAAGCTCCTCAGGAAGAAGCCCTTTCTGAAGAAGATCCAGACTTGTCAAACCACCTTCTGCATCTTGCCTGGCAATATCAGGCCAAACTTTCATGCAGAATATAAACACCTCTGAAGATCAGACTGTTTACTACAGTGCCAAAGCAAATGACAGAGGACAGCCATTTTTAGGAAAACCTATGTGAAATAAAAACCTGCAGTTCCTTTAAGGACAGTTTAAATTGCAGAATGCACACGGCAAACCCTGCAGCAAACAGCTGACATGCACAGAAAGAAAAAAAACCTCTCACCCTTCTGATCACATGACAAATCGCAACTACTCAACTGGAATCCAAGGCTGCAGCTCCAAAAATAGTCTTTCTGAAGCTGATTAACGTTTCAGTTTGAATCTTTAATGCAGAACTAAAACTTTAGGCTTTTTGTAGCTGAGGTCGCAACACAGAGAGCCTTTAGCCACCCTTCCAGCTCAGAGAAATGAATGAAAACAAAGCCACCCACTGAACTGACAGGTGAGGCTCAGCTAGGATAGAATATTTATTCTGCAAATAAGAAAGAAGGGAGGAGAAGAGAAATCTTTTTGCCGAGCAGATAAACACCATAATGCAGTGCAGCATAGAAGGGCTCTGCTCAACACAAAAGATCCGCAGCCTTCTGTGATGCATGAAAGCCTTAGATCTTGTCTGCACCCCACTGAGCTCGCGAGCAGGAACCGTGTTGCGGCGTTCTGAGGCAGACCCACGGTGCTGCTCTGCGGCAAGCTCACGCCAATCACTCCTCAACATACCACAGAGCCAGAGTGGAACCAACGTTCTCCTTTTTAGGTTGTTATTCATAAACACCACTGACAATGCTTTGCCTTTCCATATATGCACTTCTGCACGCCAACTCCCACATAAACCTGTCAAAAATGAATATGAACACGCTACCCACAATTACGATATAAATGACACACCCAACCGTGGAACAAAACCCTCTTCAAAACGCTCTTCAAAAAAAGGTATCTAGCTTCAACGCACGCGAGAGCTCTCCTAACAAAACAGCTGAGCAGTAGCTCTGCATGATCTGCAGAGGCTCAGCTACGCAAGTCCAACGTCCCTCCTGAATAAAGCCATTTACTAAAGTCAGCACTTGCGACGGCATTCCCCAGCCTGAGGTTAACCTCCTGCCCTTCCACCACGCGCACCAGCTCCTTCTTACAGGTTCTATAGAAATTGCAGCAAGTAACTGTGTGCAACGGGTGTTAGGGAACTCACCTCTTCCTGCATAGGTGACAAATGCATTAAGAAATGCTCCTTTTCTTCATTTATGTAATTACCTGCTACTCTTTGTCTCACGTTATTCTTAACGCTTTTAAAAATCTAAACAGTCTCAGTGATTCTGTCTGCTACCAACAGTTAATGAATTCATATGTTTATACACCAGTTATCCTCTGCCACATCTGATCTTCATCACCACTCTATAAACACTTTTGCCCATATAACCGCCTCTTGCCTGTTTTCTCCACTCGCCTCTCCTCCTGAAGGCGCATCCAGCACTTTCTCATTCCAGCCTTCTACAACAGGAGGGATAATTGATCATCTTTCAGGAGAACTGCAGGACACTGAAAAAGATTTGGCCCTTAGATCCTATACCAGATACCGACCTAAGGTTAAGCACGTGAATGAAGGCAGAACCGCGGTATTCCCTAGGAGAGAACCAGCCTCAATCTGCCCTTCATTTCAAACGTTGCTATAAAAAGTGAAGCTTTATGAGTTGGGACTCAAGGACAACTAAATTTGTTTAGGCTCCACACTGGCACCAACCCACTGTATGACCTTGAGGAGGTCATTTGGCCTATGACACTCCCTCTTACTACATGAAAATTATGGGACCTTTATGTTTAAAAGTTCCTTGACTATTTAAGACATTTGAGCAGCAGAAAGCCTCATTACTCGGTTAGAGAAGTCCAGAGTTTTGCTTAAACAAGATCGCTGCACATGAATCCAAGAAGAACAACGGGAGCATGTGAGGGAGGGAGGAAAGCAGGGATGACTTGCATTACAGCTGCCTCGACTGCGAACAGGGGAATTTTGATCTACAGCAATCCAGTTTAGCCATCTGCATCACACTCAAAGCACTTTTAAAGGCCTATCAGTCATTACCAAGTGCAACAGTCTCACACAGTGACTCATACTAAAACGTTCCACGTGTTTTGAACCAACTGGTACTTGGGCTCCCAGCCCAGATCCGTCTCATCCTTCCATTTCAGTCAAGTGCAGCACAGCCCGACGTGTGCTAGGCTACGGACCCTCGCCACATCTTCTGCCCATTATCTCGAAAGGGTCTTCAAATATATAGATATAATGGCTTCCAATTAAGTACTTTAAAATATTTATGACTGACTGTTAAAGAGCAATGGCATAGAGGGAAAATGATTTGCTTCTCTACTGCTTAATTAACAACATTTCAGTGGTTGTGAAGATGCTCAAGGTGTGAAAATGCCACTAAAATACGAGCATTTACGGCATTATAAGTTGCTATCTATAGAAATTAGTCTATTTTGATTTTAGCACTGATAGCCCCAATTGCGCATAAGGTTATCTTCCACTCCATGATAAGCTAACCTAGTGCCCTGGTTTCGGCTGGGATAGAGTTAATTTTCTTCCTAGTAACTGGCATAGTGCATTACTTGTCTTGTATATTCTATTATTATTATTATTATTATTGTCTTCCCTTGCTGTCCTATTAAATTGTCTTTATCTCAACCCACAAGTTTTGCTTTTTTTTTTTCCATTCTGCTCCCCATCCCACGGCGGGGGGGGGACGGGGACGACAGTGAGCGAGCGGCTGTGTTATTAATTGCTGGCTGGGGATAAACCATAACACCTAGCAGAAAAAAGGTTACTCTTAATTACGTGCACAGAGAAGCCAAGCAAATGGTTGACTTTTGGAGTCCTAAGACCTTACTGTTTGTTTTCATCAATACCACCTACTCCCTTGGAAAGGGTTTGGAACAGAACTGGCCAAACTGCCCATAACAAGCAAAGCATTTTAGCCACACTGACAGTCTTTTGTCTTTTTTATTATTTTCCTTTTTCCTTTACCCCCCACATTATTCAGTAAATTATTTATGTGACTATATTACAATCTCACAGGTGTTAATGAATCTATTCTTGCAACCGTCCCAAGGGACAGACACATATCATCATCTCTGCCGTAAAGACAAGGAAGTCACAACACGAAGGGACAGGTCAGCATAATTATGACCTGACCCCAGATTTCCAAGTCCCAGTCCAATGTGTTAGTTACAAAACAATAAATATTAACAAGCCCCCATAAAATTAAATAGTTCTTGAAAACAACCTAGGAAAAACACTGTAAAAGACAGGCTACTGCCAGCAGCAAGTTGGTTGTGGAATGCCCATTTGAAACAGCTGGCTCTGATTTTGCTTTCCCCAGGGTGCAATTATCTTCAAAACTCCAGAGCAGGACACTCTCAAAATAGCACTTAGAGATGACATTCACACAAAGTCAAGGCAGAGATGCAGCCTGTTGAAAATCTAAGCCTTTGCAGGCTGAAGTCAGGTCACGACCTTGCACACTGAGAGCTACATACCAATTCATTGAGATGTTGTGGTTTCTAACGTGCAGTCCAAGTGCCACTCTCCAAGCCAGTTCTGAAGCTGAGAACTGAAAGGCAAGGTTCACAATGCTTTCAGCTGATCGTCAACGGCTCCCAGCCGCATTGATGAACAGCAAGAGAGGCTGCACAGCTTGTAAGGTTATTGGCCACTCCACCTACCATATACTACCAAGAAAATCTCTATTTTTGTGCAAAGG
Source organism: Anarhynchus alexandrinus (assembly GCA_008711295.1). Classification (NCBI taxonomy): domain Eukaryota; kingdom Metazoa; phylum Chordata; class Aves; order Charadriiformes; family Charadriidae; genus Anarhynchus; species Anarhynchus alexandrinus. The sequence goes on along the minus strand of VUYV01000204.1, from coordinate 1,263,719 downwards.
GAACACTGATTTTGGTAATATAGCCTCCCTCAGCACAAGCTGACTCTAATAGTGCATCCTTTTAGCTGTGCTTCCAGCCCTTTCAAAGTTACTTGGGAAGCATTAAGAGCTCCATGAATGCCCAAGATTTCACATCATCCCTAAGGATGTTTTGGGATAACATAACTTTAATTCATCAACATGCAAAAAGCATCACTTTGCAGCCACTGTTCTCGGACCTCCAGCCAGAAGCGTGGATGCCTCCGCTTAAGCTTGAAATTCAACTGCTTAATATCGAAACGGACAAAGAAACATTTCAAGGTACTAAATCCCAGTTTTAACACAGGTAGCTCAAGCAGTGACAAGAGCAGTAATGTAGTTACACAAACTTCATTACAGTCCACGGATTACACTAGGGACTCCGCACTTCCTCTGCTGCCAGACTATAATTGAGCCCATACTGCCACAAATCATTTCAAGGGCTTCCCACACTAACAGGATTCAAATTGAGACAGAAAACACTCTTTGCTACCACACATCCAAAATGGCAGGCAGACAGCCCCTCATCCCATGGCTCGTACCTGCAGAAAACTCTTTGCTACCAGTCAGGCAGAAAGGGCGGTCTGAATACGCCACGTGACAGCAGGAGACATGTGGCAGCACACCTCCGTCGCTGCTGATGGCTCATTTCAGTAGCTGAACTTGGGGGCTGGTTACCGGGTCACTCCAAGGCATCACTGCACCCACTGCCAATAGCTGCTGAGGTTACAAAAGTGTGAAACTCAAGCAGACGCTGAGTAAAAGACACCTGACAAGTTGAGCGGCAGAAAGGACCTGGGCAGAAAGGTAACAATTTCAGAATAAGGGTGGACAATGCACCTACACATCCAGCAGAAAGAATCCAGCAGAAGTGAGTCGGGCACTGCAGTCCACTCACGGTCTGATCCAATGTGTTTTCCAGCAAACAACATCCTCAAATTCCCAACACTAACTTCTGAAGGTGAAATTCACTCCCGAGCCAAATGCAAGCACATTCCACCTGACTTGGTCTTAAATGACAAAGCAGCTTCAGCACAGGGATGGATCTGATGTAGGCAGAGCTACCTGACAAAGGAGGATAATTTGGAGGAAGGGCACAGTAAATATTTCAGAAGAATGTTATGAAAATATAATGAGTGACATCCAGACCATTGTGTCATAAGTCCTTTTCCAAAATCCCAGAAGACTACTATGCAACATCGCGTTATTCAAAATATTGACCACCAATAAGAACTGAGCCCACAGGCAGCAGATGGCTCTTATCTTTGTGTATTTGCACACATTTCACAATGGCCAAGTGCCCAAGCACTTATTTTTGCCCCAAGTTAAGACCTTGTTTGATAGCAAGATTAACAGTAAATTTGCAACTTGTAAGCTCTTCAGTGACCGAGTATTTTCAGAGGAAAGGCTGACATTTACATACATCACATCGCAGCTACAGAAAGAAGGGACCACACGAACAGCCGTTGTTTCCCTGCAACTGAAAGAACACGCAGACATGAGGACCACAATACCATCACGCGCATGCATCTATAAAAGCAAATAAATGAGGCAACTAATGGTAGACAGCATAGGGAGGTTTTGTGCCAAAGCAACCCAAAGTCACATGTTCTTACACTGCCTTCACAATTCAACAGAAAAAAACAGCTGCTAAAGACTATTGCCAGCACACTTTATTTGCATTACTCGATGTCAAGCAATCCATTTTCAAAGGCAATACCACCAATCGCGTATTGTAACCTTATGAATCTATTTTCTGTCCTAAAGGGAAAAAATACACATGTACAGAAACATGTTACTTCCATCTCAGTACAGCCCAATTGCTGTCACTGCTAATGCTGGCATGACCACATGCAAACCAGAGCATTCTGCTTAACTGTCTTTCCACTACAATTATGCTGGCATTCGTGGCACCAGCACAATCTCACAGCACGTGGTAAAAAACCTGCACAATACTTGCTCTTGAAAATGCGACAGCAGGGTTTTTTTATCATTTCTTCACCCAAACACCGTTTTAAAGACAACGATATTTTCAACTAAAATCAGAGTCTCTAAATATTAACGCATGGTATAACAAAAATCCCAGATACAGTCAGGTCCTCACTTTAGAAAATGAGTAACTGTGTATATTAATTTTGCAAAAATTTAGATGTCCACCTTCAGCACATGCCATGTTAAAGAGAGAGGTGCCCATTCTGCTGATAGAACACGGAAGGAGAAGAGATCTTCCTTTAAGATTATGAAGGACAGGTGTAATGTCGAACTAATAACGTGATGACCCTGGCTGAGCTGTCCTTCAGGAATCAATTCCAGAGCAATAAACTCCAGGAATGAGTCAAAAAGACTACGCCTGTGACCCTAATCCCATATATTCCATCAAGTCCACTGCTCTCAATATGGAATGAAGCACCTTTCTGGAGAGGTCCACTAACTACGTGCAATGAAATCACTCTGAGAGACAGCAGAAGGAGAATGTCTTGCCTGAAAACGTGTCCTCCCTCTTCCCTCTTTGCTTTTCAGTCAGAGTGACTTTGAGTCCTGAAATGAAATGAAATTTGAGTCCTGAAATGAAAGCAAGAAAGACAAAAGTTCAACATTCGGCCTTAGAAGGCAGAGCATTTTTCCTAATCAACTAGAAGTAAAGTGAGTTTATTTCTACCATTCTAAGTAACCACTGGATACGGCAGCAACTCCAGACAGCTTATGACAACTATTCAATTCATTTTCAATAAAGGTGTCACACAACCATGACAGATACGGTGTCAGCTGCCAAACGCCACAAAACACGAAATGCTAAACTTACATGAGAACAGTCAAGATAAGAATCAATTCTTATTCCTATGTGAAATGTTCCTTTTGTGCTCTCTTAAAAGAACCTCATTATCATAATAAAGCTAGGTCAAAAAATAGCCACAAGTGTTAATCAATACCTCACAGAAATATTATTTACAGACAGGTTAAAATCGTTGCTAACAAAGAGATGAATGCCAACAGGAGAAACAACCATATTATCCAGCAGCGGCTGCAGTACTCCAAGACTCCAGATACTTGGGAGAGAAAAGAAGTTATTCATAAATTTATTTAGCATGGTCCCTATGCAGAAACCTCAAACACTTATCTCTCTCCCCCTAGGTTATTTGTCTAGACATATTTTAATTAAATGGCATAATTCTGGTCACTGATGTGGTGAAAATTATGTAGTTTATTTTAATAAGGTCTTTTGGTCTATGCTACTCCAGCTTCCAGAAATATCACTCGCAGCCCATGACAAGTTAGACGTATGTTGTAATGAATGCGATAGCGCCTGTTGCCTCCAGACCTATATAAAACACAGGCACAAAGGTGGAGACTGCCATCGCTGTTTACCTTCAAAGCACATGCAAATGTCAACTCTCCCACAGAATTACACAGAAAACCCCAAAAGATCATGTATCCTTTTTTTTTTTGTGGGAAGCCACCGGAAGCCTCCACTAGTCAGTTCTTTGTACAAGTTTAAGAAGTGTACAGCATCATACACAGAGTTCAATTTAATGCACAATTCCCCGAATCTTCATGGACTCTCAAAGGCATCCCAGGAGGGGTATAACGTGAATCCATTTCATGGCTGGTTCAGCCGTTCAACACACGGCCTGGACAGTCTCTGTGGACAAAGTATTTTGGAATCCAGATCACAAGAGAAAGTTGTCCTTGTCTAGACCCCTTCAAACTACAGCCTCTCACCAGGAACAAGATGCTAGTGGTGGAGGGGAAGCCCAGATACAGCCCTCTAACATTCCTAACACTTGCAAGACAAACTTCTAACATAATGAAAAGCTGGGTTCAGACCTCTTACATTCAGACCTAGTAATAAATTCCACCCACATTTCACCTTCAAAGTATAGCTGGACCTACAAGTTCGTTTAGGCATTGAAAGAGATCTCCAGCTTGTCACAAAATCTCAAGTCAGATATAAATTAAGAAACAGGTAGTCTTTGGATACATGCCTATACCGGATGGTGATCACTCTTTAAATATTTTCACCATGATAAATCAAAAGTTTTTGTTTTCACCACCAGAAGGGTGTTCCAGTGGAGAAGGGAAACACGTTGTTGATAGCGAGCACAACCCCCCAGCCCCATGTTCATGTTTAGATATGAGTTTGCTATTCCAAGCTACGCTATAATGCATTTTACAAAAATATCTACTATTTCATTTAGAAAAATAGCAAAGAGTGATAGCACAAATTGCATGGAATCATGTACTCAATATCCTTGTTAAAAAAAAAATGTATAGCAGTACTGAAGGACAGATTTTCCACATTAAAAAAAAAAAAAGCTGCAATGAAAAGAGCCCACAATACTGTACTTCACCATCTCCCCAGGTGCATCACAGGCTTTCCCATCAGATCACCAAGTCCTTGCTCCTCACGAATAAAGCAAGAAGCATTTGCCAGCAGCACTTAAGGCCATCCATTTAAGGAAAATAAAAATTAGATAGGTCTAAAACACTGAGCCATTCAGCTAAGGTCCCCTTAAAAAGACAGGGAGCAGGCCTGCCAAGAACTGACTTGCGTGCACTAAGAAATGGTGCTCCTCCAAATCCTGCACCTATGGAACTATTGCCCAGCAGCCGGTGAAGCCCAAAGGCGGACTGTGCTGGGAGGGGCCCCCATTAACAGGAGGTACATGCTTTTTACCTGCCCAGCTCTGCCTGTTTCGTTCCCCACCTCCCGCTCTTAAAGAGTCATTTAGCAACCAAAGAGGCTGCTGAGAGAAACAGTTCAGATAAAAGGTGTTCAGATTTTATGCATCACCGAGAGAGAACTGAACCTTTTCCATATGCAAAGGGAGAGCAAGCAAAATGCAAACCCTTCATTCCAAACTTGCCCAAGCCCAAGGACATTTGACTTCTAAATGAGTATTTGTAGGTCTAAGTTCAGAATCCAACAGAATCCTTGCCTTAATTTACCAATGTATTAGTGTGGAAGAGAGGGGGGAAACACAGGGCCCAATTTATTTATTTATGGATTTAAGCAGCATTTAAAGCCCTCTGAACCAGAAAGCAGACTCTCATTATCCTGGCACCATACAGAATGAGATAAGCCTTCTCCAGGGAAAACCATCATCTAAAACACAAAATGAAAGACTTATTGCATCTCTTCCAGCAGATGGTAAGATGAGGCAGAAAACCGTGTGGCAGGGTTGACAACCAAACTCGGGTCTTCCAAGTGCTAGGTGATCACCTTCACCACAGGCAGCCATCTGAAGGGGCTCTGCCACTCTTACGAGCACGGCATCTCACCAGGAACTGAACACGGAAAAAAAATGCAAGCAATGTCCATTCAGAGAAGATTCACATTTTCAATTTGTAACAAGTAGTCTCCCTTGCCTTTGTCGTCTTAATTTTACAAGCTTCACTGAGAAGATTGCTACAGTATTTGCAAAGTGCACTTTGACAGTTGGTTGGTTCCTCCTGGATTCAGTGATTCATTTGTCCGGACCGGAAGATACGCATCCGTACACCCCTCTGGTTCTGTTTAGCGAGCTGTGGTTCTCCTCTGGCAAGGCAGCTCTTGAGGGATCTAACAAAGCTCAGAGTTGTTATCTTATTTCTACTTTGGCTGTGGAATACATCACAGGGAAATCTGAATCTCCCACAGGTTTTAGATCGACAAACACCACTGCAGGTAGCCCTATCTTTTAAAGGAAACATCCTGAACCTTGCAGAAGGTTTGTACATCCTGACAGCGGACAGTATGCCCCAGAGATGGAGCCACAAACAACATAACGGGCAGCCTTTCTGCTTTATTAATATAAGGCACGAGCCAGTATAACCTAACTCCCTAGGGAAATATGTGCATAAACACAGGAAAGCCACATCTGGGTGCAGAGCAGTTTCTTCACCATGCCCAAATGGTGTCTAGAATGCATTTTGAGTAGCTGCATGCACTGTGAAATGACATGCAGCATCGCTAGGGAATGTCTGATGAGCACATTCATCACCCCAAGAAGAAGGCCAAGTTTGAAATTGGGAAGAAATTATAAATGCTCTCTACTACTAGAGCTGTTAAGAGTTGCATCATCCATCTTTCATCAAACACAATATTTTCCTGTCATGGGAATTTCACAAGCCATTGGGCCTGTGACTACAAGAAGACACGCGCTGGCCCCACTGCACAGCTGAGATTTCTACCCTCTCCCTAGAGAACCGGCAGAGCACCGGGAACAACCTTTCCTGAAAAGACAGATGCAGCCAGACTCGGGCTGCCTAACACTCAGCTTGGGACACACAGGAGGACTGCAAAAGATGCCTTCCAAATCCTATTAGAGAAGCAGAAGCTCTTTGCCATATCAAGTTCAAACTAATGAGAAGAGCCCAAGTTCACACCACAGTGTTCACAAGCACCAAAATGATTTATTTCAACTGAACTACAATCCAGAATTCAAAGCAGTTTTTCACAGGTCAGACTTTCAATTGACTCAACATCAACAGACAATAACACCGGCATAGGTAAACTGTAAAGTTTGATTTTGTTGCTGCTTTTGTTACAAATAGTAAAGAACAGCTGAACAGCTCCAGCTCAACCAATCCACACCATAAATCCTGAAGAGCTTTTTGAGCTTCCAAATCCTTTTTTTGCTGAAGGATACCGATAGCATCTCTCAAGAGTAAAACTCCACTTTGTCATTTCCTAAGTCTGATTTCATTGAGACATATATCCTGCTGTTTGGCAGAGCCAGATAAGAAGAGACCAAATCCCAGTGGTTTTGTAATCTGTCCATTCTTCTATTACAGCTGTGTTCCTATCTTTACTCATTCTCTGTCAGAGACTCGGGAAGACCAGCAGCTCTGCAACTGCAGCAGTTGCCAATGGTTATCCAACCAACCAGAGGCTGATTTCTTAATTAGTGATCCCTGGAGTCTAAAGAGAGAAAAAGAAGCCATTAAAAGGGGACAGCATGGATGAGAAGGGGGGGCAGGTGGGAATTAAACACTGAAACATAGACTAGTTGTTTAAATTTGCCCAAAGACATGCCAAGTACCTTATCCACAGGCAAAGGTCTAGCTGTTGCTTTTAAAACCAGTATCCAAGAAGCCACCAAAAATCCTTTTAAAACTCAGTCCGTCTGGTGGGGAAATTAGAAATACACATTAAGCAACTACCTCTTTTACAGAATCGTAAAGGGGGCTAACAGTTTAAGACACCTCGGCAGTATTTCAGTTATAACTTTTTAACACCGATATTGCCTTCTCACCACGTCCTGAGTCACTGTTTTCAAAAGGAAATCTGTCCATAAGAAAACACAGCAACAGAAGGAGGTACTGTCAGATTCTCAAAAACGATAGGTGCTTTGCTTTGCCCTGGCAGACACTGTTCTCCAGTAGCACTGTGCCTCCACCCCTCGAGACACAGCTTCTTTTGATAACACAGGTTTAATAAAAGTTCAGCTTTTGTATACTGCCTCCACAGAACACTTTTTGGAATGGTATCTGACATCTGCACTTACAGCTTAACCCTCAGGAGAATGAATCATATTAGGAAAGGAGTAATATATTTTCAAGAGCTGTTTTTGTTTTGCATTTAAATTTCTATACTTACTATCCTTAGAGAAAAGGATGTTTTAAGATTTCATGAACTGACAGATGTACATGTCTCTATTGTTTTTATTTATTTTACCTGGCTGCTCTAAGTAAAAAGAAAATATCTTAAAGAACAAGAATATATGAATGTGAGAAACCAGCAGTCTTGGCAAGGGAAAGTCAAGGTAGTTCTATGACTGCTTAAAATAAGTTTTTAAGAGGCAATGCAAATTTTAAGAGCCAGGCTTCCATGAGCAGCTAGAGAGTTGGTAACATTTAGTACTGTGCCTTTAATAGAGTAAAGGTCTCAATTACTTGCCAGCAGTGCAGTTGATTTCACAAGCATCTACAACTTATACCCAAATGCCTAAAATTTAAAGAACAAAATAAAATTGTTAAAAAGGCAAACTCTTAGAATAAGTACTGAAAATCAGAAACACATTTATTCGACACATGCTGCACTGGACACACGTCTGTCTTGCACATCCATTTTCAGATGCACAGGGGACTCCTAAATTGAGGACGATGTGACATCCAGTGCCCTGTGAGGACAAAACAGCAGAGAGGTATTGACTGGAGTGAATGAGACGAGACTTTCCAGTAAGGAGAAAGAGAAAAGACAATCAACTAAACTACCAACTCAAAGAAAGTTTAAACAAGACTCCTAACCCTGGAGAATGAAACCTTCCACTCATCCAACAAGCAAGTACAGACAATGCACTTCAATCCTTCAGTCCCCAGAGGAACCAAATAGACATGTTTTCAGAGACAGATTCAACCTTTACCTGTTGAGGCTATCAACAATGGGGCAAAGGGTGATGGTGGTCTGTCTACCACTAAATTCCCAGGCGCTGAAAGTTGAACTGCTCAAACTATCTAACACCCTCAGCATTATTTTCCAACCTACAAGTCCACCCAAAAGCCACCATCGCTTAACCTTACCGGTTCCCTAAGGTTATGAATGTTCACAAGAACATCCCATTTGTGTACAGAGTTATAAAGCCACTTCCTGATTTGTATGATAGTACTCCAAAGAAATCAAACATATACAGCTCTAATTATGATATTCAGTCTGCTGCTGAGAGTTCACAGTGCCCCAATTATTAACTGACATATTGTAAAACTTCTTGTCAGCTTGGAATCCAGAGACAAATCACCACTGCTATTGCTCCTAGAAGCCCTCAGGATAAAAGGAGAAAGGAACAATAAGACCCGAGAGTTTCTGGAACGATAAAAAAGAAGAAAGGTCTTATTTTGCTTAATTTGAAGCAACGCATTTTACTGGAATGACAGTGACAGACTGAAGGTTGTCAAAACCACTTGCATCCAGAAGCAATCATTGGAAGCAACCTTTAGTCAATTTGCCAGGCTTGGCTAGATAATTATGTCGTTAATTTGTTCTTGTATCCAGGATATCCCAGGCCACAGTCCCAGACCTTGGGCACAGTGAGTGATTATAACATCTATGCACTCATTTTCTATTACCTTCACTTTTATTTCATGTAAAGAAAAAAAAGCAAGATTCTTCCTTAAAAAGGACAGATCTGTTACACCTCAATGGATTTCTCTCCTTTCTGACATTTTGTCATTTTGTGTGTGTGAGGAAGGAATGTATTTCAGTTTAGTACATCAATATTTAGCCAGATTGCAAAACTTTTAATGTTCCAGGGAGATGACTAGGATATTATCCAGAACTAGTACAATATAGTAATCCCACCCTTGCTCCCAAATACGTTACACTGTACTTTGGTCTCGACTCTCTAGACTGCCCTCTCCCAGCTGAAAAGCTTTACTGGTGCTTAGTAGTTATCAATGGAAAAAATAGCACAATGGAACTTCTTTACCCACTAGATGAAAAAACTAGAGCGTTTATGCCAACTGCTTTATTTACATGCTCATACCTGTCACAGCTGTGTCACCATCATAATTACAACAGTCTGAAAAAGCTTTTAGTAAATAGGAGCCAATTTGCCAATCGTAGGCAGAGGTTCTACCAAACTCTTCCCTTTGTGGCTGCCAGGAGCAGGAACGCACACAAAGTGCAACAGAACAGCCGAACCTGCCCAGCGCACAATTTGATGGCTCCGAGTGTCTGATTCACAGAGCCACCGACCCTACTCTCCCCCTTTCTCTTTGTGCACCTGAGATATTCGCACTGCTAAAGCCACTGCAGAAACAATGAGCAACAGAACTTCGTGGACCCAGAGAGCAGGCACTGTCCCAGCAGAAGGGTTTACATTGCATCATCCAAATGCAAAAAACATATCTGGAAGGACTGCTACATTTGTAAGTGCTAGTGCTCATGGACCATGCTCTGGCCACCTCAAAAGTGATTCTTCAAAGAAAGCTCACGTTACACCACAAGGAGAACAGGAATATTCACCCCTTTTTTCCTCTCCTAAGAAAAGATCATTTGTGTGCATACAAAATATGGGAAGGTGGAGATCAAACCTGTCTCCTCTCATTAAATTTTACTTGAAGCCCATTAGTGACAGTACTATGACCCTCTCATTCAAAAAAAAAAAAAGCTCCAATGCTGCCTGTCCTTATATTTGTTTATTTTTGCTTAGATGTGATACAAGTTCTTCAAAGTAAAAACTGTTTTCTTACTAGGAGCTTACACTCCGCCTCATGAAACATGATGCCCATCTTCACAAAGGATCCCTCACTGTACACCCAACCATAAGCAACCACGCTGTATTTGTCTCTGCCGCCTTTTTACAAATGTAAAGAGCAATGCAAGTCATGCAGCAACTCACAGGACAAGGCCAAGAGAGACCAGCCAAAGATGTCCCCACAAAAAGGGAGATGTAGGTCTAAGTTCAGAATCCAACAGAATCTTTGCCTTAATTTACCAATGTATTGATGTCAAGGAGATGCCTCCTAAAGCTCATCACCACCCTTCCACACCCACGAGCCCCTCCTGTCAGGAAGGAAAATCCCAGTTCTTTTTGCACTGCCTGGTTTTAGTCACATAAACTAAAGTCAGCTTGGCACTACAAATACAAAGCTGCCCTGCAGCAAAGGATAATTCACAGTAGCATTATCTTCAATTCACTGGCTTACTGTTAATTTGGTCTGAGCGGGAGGGTGGGGGGAGCGTTAGCAAAGAGAAAAATAAGCATATGACAAATTTGCTTATTAACCACATTGAATAAGAGATGTATTGAAAAAATGTAAGGAGGGAGGGGGGGATGAAAAGCGGGATGTGAAAGAAGCAGGAGCTGCAACAGCATGGCTAATGTCAACCATGAAATGCAACCCCTGCTGGGACAATTTGAAAGACAGAAGAGGGAGGTTTTTTAACGTTAACTATTTGATTGCTTGACTTCAGATGCATCTAGCTAATATCACACGAGGAACAGGGTTTCCATTTACCCTATAGGAAATTCTTACAAGTTAGAGACCTGAAACAGCACTGAGAACAATAAAGAAATTCACTCTGCATTGAAAACTTTATCTTCACCCAAAGTCGATCAGCACACACTGTGCAGGAGTCATCCCAAAACAAGTAAAACACCAAATAACTCTTAACAATGCCCCAGTTGCACATGCACCCAGGCTCCAGGGCCATTACCTAGTTCACCTTTATTCCAAATACTCAAAGCTCTTCGGAAAGCACATTCTGTACCTTTTCAGCATTAGTTTCTAGTACCACTGAAGCCAGTGAGGATGTTTGCATAGACTGAAATAATGAACTCGTCAAGCATGTCTACAAGGATTGCACTTGCTCAACAACCTCTAATGACTAAGTATTCCCACGTTTCCCCATGACATCAGAAATCCAACCTCTCCCTTGAATTCAACAGTTTAACTAGCACCTCTAGAAAAACCATGGTTGGTCCAGTGATTCCTAAATATTCATGTTTTCTGCAGCACTTATATCTTGCCATCACTTGCTACCACTGTGCAGCTTTCTTTCTCAGTGAGAGCAAAATGTAATTAGTGTCAGACACTTCTTTGCATTTTTCAAATAAAGAAAACATTTGTCATGCATCCTTACTCCCTCCTCAGCTCTCTACCAGGCAAGTCTCTGGGTTCAATTAGTTTTGTTCCATTTACTATACCTTTTTTCACTTTGTGCCTATAACTAAAACAGGTCGTAAATTACAACTGGAAATAAACATATTTAAAAAGCAGCCCCAAAAAGTCTTGCAAGCCCACTTTTTCAGTAGTTCCATTCTTTCTTCATTGGCAAATCATTTTTATTGATTGATATAATTTTAGGAATTCAACCACAATAGTAAATTCAGTGGAAAACATTACGTGGGTACAAATGGAACAGTCACTGAAGCTGATCAGTGCAAAGAACTCCTACTACAATGACTGCCAAACAGCAACGGGCAGGGAGGGCAGAAAGAGCCTCTCTGCGACTCGGCAAAACAAAGGGAGAGAGAAACCTGGTCAGATACCATGCATTTGCACTGTACACTTCTGTAAGCGCAAACGCTCTGCCTTTGTGCTAGTCTGCAGCAAGCTAGAGTTAGAAGTTTTTACAAATCAGAACTGAAACCCCAAAATAAAAGCCCCTATTTACAAGTTTCCTAGGCATGTAATTTTAACAGGTTTACAGTCTCCTCCACAGGCACAACTCATGTACATAAATCAAGCCAGGCACAAGTTTAACTGGTTGTAATATCAGGGACTACATCACTTACTCGAGGTCAAATACAGAGTAGCTGGAAGAGGGAAAACTGAACTCAGACCTCAAATCCCAAACCAGTGCCTCAGCCCTCAGTCATTCTTCTCTTCACATTCCACAGCCAAAGCAGAGGGAAGTCATTTAAATATCACAGGTTTCAGATAGGATATATCTAACAAAACTCTTATTTTAAGACAATTTTCAAATCTATCTGTTCCTCAAACTTTATGTGATGAATGCTTGGTTTTACCAACCTAACGGTTGTTAAAGCACAAGCTCTTGTCCCAGTTCCCCATAGTAAGACAACTTAACAAACAGCATTGGCACACTTACTAAGGATTTTCCACATGCCTCTACTTCTACACCTCAGAACTCAGAAATGCAAAGGCAGGTTAAAAATAAATAAATCAATCCCAATCTGGAGGCTCCCTTTTAGGGCTGCTCCTCACAAATTGCTGAATGACCTCTATAGGACACTTCTCCTTCCAAAATCAGAGCTATCTTAAAAAACAGAATTATGCAAACCTAGCAGCTTTCCAGAGCAGTGGATGGACTCCATACCTTAGTCGTTACAACTGAGACTGCAGGTTGCTGTGTAGATGCTGTCCTTATAAGACTTGAGGGGCCTCAGTATCTACCTCCCACATCACAGCCCTATCAGGTCAGCTGTCAGTCGCATTCCAGTTAGTAATTAGCTCATTCACCTTCAGCATCAGTCACCCTCTGCCTGCAGCAGACACAAGCGCTCCCCCCCTCCAAATCAGAAATTCTTGTACTGATTAGGCATGCATGGTCTTCACCAAATATATTATTGCCAAACAAATGTCATCCCTCGCTTCACCTGCTTGATAAAAAAAAGAGTCAGTGTACTTTTCAGAGAGGAGATGTTATCTTCTTCAGAAATTATGAAACAGGCAGAAGTAAATGCAATAGCCAAATGATCCATAGCAAGTCAATGGCATAAGGTGAAGGCGCTCTCTTATTATCCTCAAGTGTTTCACTCCAATAACTGAATGGAGAATATCATGTTTCGTATACTTTGAATATCCTCCCAAATGATTGTCATACTTTATCTTACCAAGGCCACCGAAATAACCAAAAATGATGGTTATTCCCTCAGTTACTTACATTTCACATGGAAATAAGCCACAACAGAATCATAGAGCAACTATTTAGGTCATTCCTTCCTCATGCACTGTAAATTCCTCTGTATTTGCTCAGCAACTTGTCTCAACTGATTAAACTCTACAGCAGAAATTGGAGGACAAGCCTCCAGTAGTCTTCCCTGAGAACTGGGACCCCAAAACAGCATCAGCAAAATCACCAGTGGCATCCTCCCCCTTCCCCAACACGCTCATTAAACCATGACTTGGTGCTTAATTACTTTAGAAAATGGTATTCTAGTGGCAGGAAAATCCAAAGGTCCTTTTCTAAAAGGCAATCAGATGGAAAAAGCAGAGCCTATACACGAAAGCTTTTCCTGTACATACATATGATGTACACCTAAAATCTCCTCTTAGCTCTGACGCTGAAACAGAGCTGAAGCCAACAGAAGATCCAGAGAACTGTGTGCTCATACCATATCTCCACTGCTCACTGCCCCAACAGTGATAGTCGTGGAAGAACTCACCCATCCACGTTAGTGGAGCTGACAGGAGAAAGCTGGCTCAAGCACAGACATATTTTTTCCTTAAGTCAGCACAACAGGAAGACTGTACTTCCGAAGCAGTGTTTTCAGGACCTGGCTCACTTATCTTTATGGATTCTAAACCTCAACTCCAAAGAGCCACCTGCGCTGAACTAGCCACGAGCAACCATTCTTCCCTTAAACACATACATTCTCAGCATTCTATCCTCTCTCACCACGCATTTTCTTCTTGCAAAGAAAAGCTTCCAAATCTAGGGTCATTTATATATTATACATATTTATACCTGAACTCTGGGGTCTTAGAGCTTGGAGCATCTCAAACTGTTTTCAGGAGTACTCACAATCCCACAAAAAGGAACCTGTGGAAGCAATTCCATCCAAACAGCTTTTGGTATCCAACAAAACCTGGACAAACATGTCGGTCAGAAAAGCCTGTCCCAAAGCCCATCAGAATTAACTATTAACTATTTCTAGGTACCATTAAGGGGTTTGAATCAGGCCCCTATTGGGAACGATGAGCAAGACAAACAGTAGTGAACACCTGTGTAAGCACATTACTACATATGAATGGATTTGCTTCTGAGATTTAAGGTAAGTAATAAGCATTCAAGCATTTGACTAAATTAGGGTTTAAAAGCTCTGTGTGTCACCAGTTTCCACACACTATATGAACTGATGCTTGGATACCACTGCTATGGGCCCTTAGGAACAGCCCCCCTCCCACCCCCTACTTGGCCACAGAGACATTTACTCAGAGTTCCATGAAGAAGACCAACTGGCTCCAAAACATGCAAGTACTTCTGTTATTGCCAAAAGACAAATAACAAATGAAGCAGTAGCAGCAAAATGAACAGCTTCCTGAAGTACCAGATACCCTTGAAAGAAAGCCCCAAGATGACAAACCAGTTCACCTCCATGATCTCTGCTTATAAGGTGGAGATGGAAGTGGCTGGAAATTCTGTATTTTTAAGCTCAGAGGGGAGTGTATTTTCACTATATTATGTTCTCACACAAACACACAAGTAGAGGACAAAGCAGTCAGACCCAAACATCCTGCAAAAATAAAGATGGTTAGAGATATCCTTTTCTTCCTGTAGCAACAAGGATGACTAAAAACCACCTTACGCATTTTCATAAGACAAAGACAGTTAGCCATCCACAAATGGATGCAACTTTCAGTCCAAGTGGTATCTTTCACCTCAAGGTTATTATCATGTTTGGGAAAACAAGCAAAATTTAATATCTAAAGGGATCTTCTCAGGGGATAGCTGGATGCAGCTCTTAGATTTGCAGGTTTTCTGGAGAGCAGACATGACCTCTTCATTTTTCCCTCCAGAAGAGGATCATCTATCTGCCAATTTTTGGAGGGTGTGTAAGGAGAGGAATTTTCTTTTTTGTATACTCTCCAAGTAAAAGAGGGTCAGAAAACAGTGGGAGCTGCCATGAACTCAGAGCGGAAAAAAGAAATATCAGATGTTACTATCAACAGATGCTGCTTCCTTGAGAATCTCTCTTATGAATTTGCCCTTTTTAACACATTGATTTTTAAGCAAACTAAAATCATGATGAGAAACTATCTTCCAAAATACTTTAACAGGCTATTGACGGACTACATCTAACACAGGTAGAAGATCTGAGCGTGTCTGAAGCTAGCCTAAGGTAAGTCTCTGTATCACGGCATCACAGCACGCAGAAGTACAGGCTTACATTTATAATCATGCTAACATAGGGCTGACTCCTTTTCAGTTCTGCTGTTTCACAGGGTCCGCTGTATCAGGGAAAGGACCATACCACAACAATTCCAGAGAGTGCTTACCTGCTACCACTTCAAGTCTGTCTCCACAAGACTACTTTGGACAATACGGGTATATGCTGAAAGAACTGAAGTCCAAGACAGACTGAATGGTGTTCTAGTGAGACAGGACATTTGTACAGCTTGCATGTATTTTATTGTCAGCAACATGCTCTTAAACAGACATTTTGATTCAATTACTATTAGGCTCCCAACTGCAATACTAGCTTTGTGAGCTAAACTAACAATTTAAAAACAGGATTGCCCGCGTTCACTGCTAAATCTTTGAACAGAAGAAAAATAAGGCAAAAACCCCTGTCTTGGAACTCTTAAATAAGCAAGGCAAGACTGCATTTCTGATCACTAATGGTGAGATCTTTGGGAATGGTTTTCCTCTGACTTCACTGGAAGCAGAGTTAGACCTACCCTAAATGATTATGAGAAAACAACACATTTTGCTGGGACAAGAAAAAAAGATGAGTTTAATCATCTGTCCAGGTTCAGCACCCCAACCAAGTGAATAAAAGCAAGCACAGATTAAACAAACAATAAAACTGATATTAGAGATTGTCAGGAATGCTTTACTCCCCCTTTTGATTTTCCCAATCCACCTACTCAGTGTATGTTGTGTGAAAACATTCAGTTCTTTGGAACCGGGGTTGCATACACTGCAACTTACAAAATTCTTAACAAATAGCTGCGCTTAAACTGAATTTACATGTGTTTTTCTCGTTAGTTACATGTAGAAGGATTTCAAAACGCTGGCTACTGAAGGCCACTGTGACATTTACTCAAGACTACCAGAGAAGAGGATTTATTTGCAGATTGCACAAGCGTCCCTTGCCGGACTTAATTACCGCCATGTAAGAACACAATTAGAGCATATAAAGTAAACATTTAGCAAAAGATGAGGCACCTGTTTTCTTTATAAATAACATAGCTAAAGAAAAGATGTAATCCTGGATATCATAAGTAATTAGCCATTAAACAGCATCAGAAAAGATTTCTGCTCAGTATAATGTAGTAGTTTACAGACTTCAGCATTAGTAAACTACAGGGAAATCCTTATGCAAAAAGAACGCGAACAATGGAGTAAATAGAGAATAGCCATGAGGCACAAGCAAGCTTTTTAAAAAAAATAACTACAGGACCAAGTAATATTAACCTGCCTCAATTCAGTGCCATGTTCATTTTTATCGGAGGCCGTTCACCTCATCTCCATTCTCCAGTACAGTCAAGTGATCCAAAACATTCAAACAAAGGACCAGCAACAGCACGGCTTGCCGTGCTGACAAAAGGCTGAGTCCCGTCAGCACACGGGCAAAGCCAGATTTCAAGGAACATCAGATAAATTAAGTCTATCTGCAGCAGGCAGTGACTGAAAGGACACTGCCACTTTTTTGAGCCTTCTTCTCAAGTTCCCTTTGGGTTTTTCAGCAGGTAGTGTTCAGCGCCGCTCCAGTTAGCATAGATGTCAACGCAAAAGAAACACTCAGAACTTACTCGCTCACCTCAGCATTATCTGGTGGACACAGAAAGGACGAAGGCTGACTTTACCTCCAGTACTCGCCAAACAGACGGTCAGGTCACACAGAAATATCGAGCCATCTTCCTTTTCCCACATAGACCAGAAATAGGAATAAAACTCTTCTAGATACTGCCTTTACTCAGTAAGTTTAATATTTGTCACTTCACTTTCTCTCTATTTCCAAATAAAATCCAGAAATCTCAGCATTTTAAGGAACTGAAAAGCTAGATAGAATAAACTGCAATAATGTATATGTAAAGCGTTGTATTGAGTCAGCCTCGTTATTTGGAACAATCAGCTGATGCTACTGAATTTTCCCTCTCATAATGTGAGGTACATTAAGAGAGGTACACACCTGCTAAGAAAGGGGATCAGGTGGCTTTAAGACACTTGATCTCAACCAACTGTATATAGGACTGGACTCCAACACTGCTGAAAGTTTCATAAACACAGAAAAAAAAATCCACCCCTATGTTGTGTGTTAAGTAAATTTAAAATAAAAAAGGCTTGCCACTTTGCGAACACCAGCTGATATCCCTAAGTTATTTAATACAAAAGGAGGTGGAATAGAAACTTCAACCTTCCCTATTTCAACGAGGCTGTAAATGTATCTCACTGCTGTAATTACAAGTAATCATCCTACACATTTACCCTGGAGATGTTAAAATTGGACCACTGGAGATGTTAAAATTGGATCAAGGAGCAATAGACAGTGGACTAGCTATTCAATCAACAGAAACATTAACGAACTGGGCCCTTGCACAGAAATTCTAATGGCAAATCAGATCCCTACCAATCACAAGGTGCACAAGATTGCAATGGGGAGACTACAACATACGGCAAGTTACTTGAGGTCTAGTGTATTCTCAAGGCAAATATCAGCTGCATAAAGACATTGATGGATACCCTTTCTCCATGTCTATTTACTAGGAAAGAATGACAGTAACACAGAAAAGAGAGTGAGAATTATCCAGAACTTAAGGAGGTGGGGGGAAATCGCCATTTAAAAGAATGTCACATACAGATGAGGGCAGAAAATCTACTGTTGATCATATCAAGCAGAACACCGCCATATCTAATCAGCGAAATATACAGGAACCCCAACTGTTGTGGAAAAAAAGAGAGAAAGGAATTGTCTTGATAATTAAAGCTATCCAAACTGAAACATGTCATGATTCCTAAAGAAGATAAAGACCAGAAGAACAGCAAGAGAATTCTAGCCGTGACGCCATATACAGGAAAACCACTATCTGTGTTTCACAAACACCACCTTGTCAACCTTTCCACCTAACGCTGTGGCACAACAGTTGAAAGAAATGGTTGGTGCTCCTGAACAATCCTCTAAAAGTACTAATCAGAATGATAATTGACCAGGTTGCCCTTAGTCATGGTAACACCTATCGGGCTGCATTTAAAGTGGAATCTGAAACGCAAGCGTGAACAAAGCTGTTTTCGAAAATGCCGGACTCGTGCTTGAAGGTAAGCAGAAACCAAGAGAAGGGAGCCTGCTGTAGAAATCTCAAATATACCATGGAAATCTTTACAGGCTTTAATACTGTATGTAAATTAATTCCTTATTTCAAAATTTTAATCTATTCCATTGCTATTTATGGTTGGTTTCAAAGCGCTGAACGAAGATCTCCTCCTGGCGCATCTGGATCTCCTCCTGGTTGCCCGTTGACTCTCCTGTGGCAGGCTAGAATGGTGATAATCTTTCAAAAATTATTATTAAATAAATCCCATTTCATTCAACCTACTTCAGAGGCAAATTTTAATTAGAGATACAGCAAGCCCACAGATAAGTTGCTGAACTCAAATCCTTTAGAGATAGTTAATGTTCCCAACAGCTGTACAGTCTGTGTGTGTATTCTTAAGCCAAAACAAGTCTACCTGAGCACTGGAAAAAAAAAAACACAAAACTGTGCATACACTATGTGGAGGTGTTCATTAAATGAACAGTAGAAAACTTGTTTTTCTAACTTGTCCCACTGCAGATCACCAGCCACAGGAAGCAGACCAAACCTGATGTATCCCCTTAGCATGTTTTCATAGCATTAGCTTTTAATAAATATAACATACTCCACCCTCAGAGCAGAGCAGTCCTCAGGTTCCAGCAGAAAAAAGTGGTTGTTTTAAATATTTAGATTACATTACAGTTGGGACGTTAAAATAAGCAGTGACTTGTACTGTAGACAGCTATCAGAATCAGCCTGGCAAAACATGTGTAAGCTAACCTAGTGTGGTTACAGAGTATGAGCTTTGAGGTCTATTAGGCTGGTGTTCTTATACATATTTTTATTATTTGTACTACAATAGTGCTTTCTGATGTCAGCAAACAGAAAAGAACCACAGCACTAGATGCTGTATAAACATAAGTAGTAAGGGGCACAGTCTCCAGAAAGTTTATAAATTTCAGCAGAGAAAATGGGGAAAAGCTAAATAAATAAAGGCTATTCTCATTAGGCAAGTCGCTAACACAGGCCCCGATTCAGCACTACACTTCAGTGTGCTGAATACAATTTTTTTCTAAGTCTCAGTTCAGTGCTTTAAGTATGCAAATACCCATTTTCTTCCACTAGGTAACAGTGCTCCAACTTTCTGCAGGTATTAATGAAATCTCCCTTCCAGTCGTAGGGATTCTCCTTCCCCTGACGGCCTCTACGTGGTTGCTGTTGATACAGATACTCAGGACCTGCTCTCAGCAATCCCTATTTTCATAATATTATTCCAGATTTACTGATTGAATCAAGCTGAAACCTGGCCTTCACTTTTGAGCTCCTCCACCAACAGCAGACCAAGACTTCCACGACATTTACAGCATTTAAGTGTGCAACAGACCATGCCAAGCCAAATGACAGCTGGAAAGTACCACGACCAACCCACTGAACTGTAAAGTCAGAGTCACCATACTGAGTTTTATTAGCTGTCTCAAAGAACTAATAAAAATCCAAGCATCTTCTCCACTCAATCTACTTAACCACCTGTGGGTTTTTTGAGGAAATCCTTTATTAAAAAGCATCCTCCTCCCACTGCGCTCACTACAAGTTACACATTCAAACCAGTGTTGTTCACGTGACAGAAAAGTTCAGCTAGAAAATGGCTCAAAATTCAGGGCATTTCAGAGAAAGACTCTCAGTGACTTCAGCAGGCTTTGGATCAGGCCCAAACAGAGCTTCAGTGCTGCCACATACCCTGCTATAACCTCCCAAAGCAGAGCGGGCAGCAGAAGAGGAGGGTCATGAATCTCAGCCATGGGCGGTAACATGCCTGACATGCATTTTCTCGGTCAGCCATGCCTGTTTACATCACAGGGAACAGCTGTCCCAGCCTGACCTGGAGACAACTTGGATTATTATGCAATCATTCCTTTCTAGCCTACAGACAGGCAAACCTGGCCAAAAAGGGTATGGGATTAAAAAAAAAAAAAAATCTCTTTAAAAGAAACCCATTTGTTGCTCCATCTGTTCAACCACGCTTGCTATGCAAAAGATATTTTCAGTAAACATGCCACAGGCTTTTGCAAAGATCTATATGGTAAATTATGTGACTGCATTACCAGTTGAAGTCCCAACCCTTTCTAACCTTGCGTCCAAGTAAACTGCTGTGTTTTTTACAGTCTAACTGTATCCCAGATCTCTGAATATCTACTAACTGATGAAGCAGCCTGAGATAACGGAGAAAATACAAAGGATTAACATTGAAAGGACACAGACCTCCAGGAAACCTGCTTTCATTAGTTCTACCCTCATGGAACTACTTCCTTACTCCTTCGCCCCTCCTAAAAACACCCCGTTCCCTCAACATTGAAGATAAAAGAGACTAAACAGGCAGGAAACAGAGATGCATGTGGGAAAACAAGCACACAGAGGGAGATTCTACATGGTTGCTTTGTAAAGATAATCTTACTTGTATTTCAAGGCCAAAAGTTATATGGCACACCTCTTATCTGCTCATCTACCCGCCATCATTCAGGTCAGTAACATGGACATTGGCTTGGATTCTGACTGCTCTCCAGACCCTCACATCCAGCCTGCATTTAGGTCTTGCAGTCTGTGTAGTATTTCTGAAACCTTCCATTTATACAGCTAAAATACTTGCCAGAGCTTTCATCATAGTCGTTACCTCAACTTCCCCTTGCCAAGTTCAGATCCATACAGAGTCATTCTGTGAGTATCAACCCTTGTCAGGGAGCTGCAGAGATGAGTTAATTCAGCATGTGCCCCCTCTGCACATTAGTCTACCAGCTCCATGTTTTCTAATGCAAATATGAATCACTTGCCTTCGGTTTAGTCTGTTTCAAAAAAGACAAACTCCTACCTGTAACTGACCTATATCAGCCTCTGTCACCTGCTTGTTCAGTGTTCAAACAAGAATGGAGGTAGACATCCTTTCATGTTGCTCTTTAGTCTTGAGAGGATCTCCTTAAAAACACCAGCAAAAATACCTCATTAAAATCTTTGTTGCAATAACTACCAAAAAAGAAACCCCAAAACCAAAAAACCAACCCAAAAACTATGCTCTTCCTACTACATAGCACAGCAGAGTCCACCTAAAAGGCAGAATCCTACCTGCAAGGGACTTTTGTCCAGTATGCTGCCTTATCCCTGACTAAGCATGGAAAGAGTTTTCCAAGCACAGAACTCAGCCCAAAAACTTTCTCTTGAGCCTGGCTAGCTCAGAGGCTAGAACTCCATGACTCCTGATTGGCAGAGAACAGGCAGAAATAAGGCTTCCGCGGTTTTGTCCAATGTTCCTTTGCTTGACAGATTTTTACAACAGCTTTCATAGTTACATTCAATGACTGCAGAATTCTACAAATGTAACACACATCATATTTCTGTTTTTTAAATTACATATGTCCAGTGTCCAAATGGCACTTTAAGCATCAATTGTCTAAGCCTCATTGATAAATAGGCAACTCCTACTTTCATTTGTCCCCATGAAAAAATATTTTGAGGGTTTTATAATATCTCATCTCTAAAAGCTTTCCCAATTATGAAATTATTCTGCATCTCCATAGCTAGACATTTGTCAATTAGGACTCCTCTTGGGGCAAGGGTAGATGGTACATTGCCTCCATGAGAAAAGACACAAAACAGTGCTTCTCATGTTCCTCTTCTACCAAAAATTGCCCCATTCAACTCATAATCCCAATCCCAAACCGGATTCCTACTGCTTTAAATCACAATTGCTTGCTAGTTTTCAACACGCCAAGTACCAAGAAAATCAACTTCTGTGCAAGAAACAGCTGCACCTACAAGTATGGCTTGAAAGGAAGTTCTTTTGCTGATACCAAAGGAATGCCTAAAAAGCCACTCCTCAAAGTACTCCCTAAAGAAGTATAATCAAAAGAGTACTAGTTCACACAATGGAAAGAATGAGGACTTGAACCTCACCCAGAAGGATGGCAGGAGAGACATCCTCTGGTATTCGACGGATAAAGATTGCAGAGCCTAAGACTGGCTTGTTCTTTCTACCCCGCAGTACTGAAAGACGCCGTCAGCAGCTCCTGCCCCAGCCACACGTTGACTGAATGGCGTGAAGGAGGCCAGAACAACGCAGGAGTGTATCTACCAGTACGAGCTTTTGTACAGACTATATATTTAAGATGGTGCAGTCCTTCCTCTGAATCTCTCCTGCTGTAATCATGTCACAGCAGAGCATCCGATACTGACCTGAGATGAAACCATAGCACAGAGTCGCAAAGTAGATTATCGTATAGCAAAATTAAAACACATAACTTATGGGAACGCCTGGATCACACACATTTATAATTTTGTATTTTTGGAAGTTAGTGGCAGTGTTTTACGAGAAAATATCTGGAAATACCAAATATTTAAGAGCAGACAGACAGGAATTTCTCTTATAGGATCTGTCACACAGATTCATTATGAACCATTTGGATCCAACACAGTTTATGCAGCTGTCAGAGTTTCAGTCCTGAGAACCCAGACATTACAAAATATAGCTTTATTTTTAGATGTATTCATTATTTGCCATTTTTCAATCAGCAAAGAATCAACAAAGCTGTACTATACATTATTGCAAGGATTTGTGTGGCTGTAACCTTAGAATCAACAATTTCAGTAATCGGAAGTGACCTCTGAGCTCTTCCCCTGGGAGGAAAGAATCAGTCACTGTAAGCAACTAAGCAAGCTGATGACACAGCTCCTTGTCTATAAAACACATATCACAAGTATCACCTTTTCTAAACCTCATTGCTGGTGGATACTATCACATTAACGACTCTGATCCCGTAATGTCCCTGCTTAATTTCCCACCAACTAGAATAAAAATAGAAGCTGCAAAGCACTTCCAAGGGTTGAGTCTTGAAGTCAGAACACAGTTAGACATCCTGCATCTTAAAAACATTATACCTACAGATGGAGTCAGTAGGAAAGCCTGGGCTTTCAGAATGAAGATGGGTCCATCCCATCAAGAACTAGTGCAGAAGTCACCCTTGAGAACGAAATGGCACAGGAAAAAGTGTTTTTATGTCAAAGTAACGCGGCCAGGAAAATCAAGGTGAAGGTTACACATTATACCTATTTTCCACAGCTTTACTGATAATGTAACATTAAGGCTGCAAGGCAGAGCAGTAAATTAAACTGCAACCAAAGTTTGGAAGGAAGTACCCCGCTCCTACACCTTTCTTCTCCTGCACCTTCTGAGAAGCAAAGCTGAAAGCAGGCTGGTAACTGAGCACAGGTACACAAAACACATAACTGCTTAATTTCATAACACGGTTTGATATGGCTCCACGTCCCCAACCCAACTCCAGTCCAATCCTTAGCAGCTCTATCTTTCATGGTTGGAAACAATTCAACACATCCACTGTTTCTGAACACAATTATTTATTACATTATTTCAGGATCCAGGAAAGGCTGTGCCTTAATTACAACAACATGTGCAGTATTGCAAAGTCAGTTCCCGATCACTGGCTTCTCAAGGAGGCTCCACTTCTCCAGGAAAACATTTGCTTTCCTAACACAAGAAGTACTTTTCACTCCACACTGGGATTTACAAACCGCCCTGCCAAGCGGCACTCCCCATGCCAAATCACAGCGCCGCACAGCCACTGAGCAGCAACGTGAAGAACAGAAGACTGGAACTGTAGAGCACTACACTTAAAACCAAAATGTCACTGTAGTTTAAGCCTAAATACCACTTACAGAACGCAGAGAAAAGAGTTTCTTTGGAGGACATTTTCAGGCACATAAGGTAGAAATTAGATACACGATTTTGTTATGGTTAGTGGCAACTGCATCTATAATTACCTATTTGCAACAACAATTAAAAAAGCCAGTTTGAAGACAAGATGATGAAAAAAAGTCCCTATTTATTATTAACACTTGCTAAGACAGCCAAGATTCATGTGAGTTTTCTTCTAATTCCCTATTTTTCACAAGCACTTCGGATTCAGAGAGGAACAAAAACGTGGTTGACAAAACAAACAAAAACAAAAATCTGATGGACAGCTTATTGGGTTGCAAGAGTCACCATCACCAGAGTTACTTCCAGCTGTCTCAAGACAATGGACTGCCACCCTAATGCATTCAGTAGTTACATTTGAGGCTATTGTTTAAATACAAGAGGCAGAATTTACAGGTCCTAATCCTCATCATCCACTTGCAGCCTTTCATCTTCCATCATCTCCATTTCCAAGGCAAGAACAGACAATTTTCACCCCAGTTTCCAGACTAACAAGACTAACTGTAGGGTTTATGTTACTAACTCTGTTACCTGCTCAAAGATCAAGAACAACCAAACATGTTAGAGCTCTTCCTAGTACGCTCAACATGCCTCAGCAGAGTTTAC
Organism: Anarhynchus alexandrinus; assembly: GCA_008711295.1. Classification (NCBI taxonomy): domain Eukaryota; kingdom Metazoa; phylum Chordata; class Aves; order Charadriiformes; family Charadriidae; genus Anarhynchus; species Anarhynchus alexandrinus. The sequence goes on along the minus strand of VUYV01000204.1, from coordinate 1,238,713 downwards.
ATTTTCTAGAACTAAATTTCTGTAGCAGTGGGAATGAATGCACATGTTGGCTCAACAAACCCACCACCCTTTATCAAGGTTGCACCGCAAACACTTAGAGTTTGAATTTATACAGCAACTGCAGGGTACGTGTCCCTGTCACTTGAGGGTGCAGGAGAAAAATTTATGAATAGTCAATTTCAAAGACCTTATTTTGAAAACAAACAGTTTGTGTAGTTGTTTCCCAAAAAAATGTTTTCACAATCCAGAAAAACAAGAAGTCAATACATGAACACTCCTATGGTAACATGCCAATACTAACAACTTGCCACATAAGAAATACATGTCAACAAACAATATCCATGCTAAAACCATGGATAAAAACACAATTAACATTAAAGGCTTCAGGTCTCACGGATAAGAAGGAGGCTACACAATACGTAACAGGATGCTTGGGATGACAAGCATCACCAAACATAAAATTCACACCTCAACCACTGCGTTATTTTAGTCAGGTCCGTGTTAGTTTCCACAATCCTGCTCTCTTTTTATACAGGCAAGGCATTTAAATATGTAAAATTGTCTTGCCAGGGACAGATTTGAGTACAAAGACAAGTGATTTGCTACAAAATGATTAATACATCTTGAAAGTTACTGTCTGGCAAACTGTCAAATGGATTTTTATTGGTTTATTTTATTGTGGCTGTAAATAAGGCCGGTGGCATGCAACCCACATTCATGTGAGACTAGAACGATGTCAAATATCTCCTAGCTCCGGTCACAAATCTGGCCGACACCGTCCCGAAGGTCGTTGGCGGTCTGGCCCTCGGCCTCCCCTGCCCTCCCGGGCGCCGCAGCAGTGCCCGGGCAGGGAACACCCCCTTGGAAGAAGCGGCCGTTTCACCCACCGACCAATTTGTCACCCACCGGGAGCGCCAGCGCAGACCCAGAAGAACAACCCCCATTTTTCCCCTCCCCCGGCGCTTCTGCACTTGCACAAGGCTTCACCTTTCCGCACCTCAGCGGCCTGACTCTCCGTGGCTCCTCAGAAATCCCCCTCCCTGGCCAAGCGCTCTGCCACAACCCTCAGGGCCTCGCCCCCACAGCCTGACAGCTACGCCCGGCGGCCGCGCACCCCCTGCCCGGCCCGGCCCGGCCCTCCCGGGGGGGGGAGAGCTCCTGAAGGCCCAGAGGCCTCCTCGCCCCGGTTTGGGGCG